>SZWC01000324.1:5670-21018 GCA_023375785.1 Penium margaritaceum | reverse complement strand
TCTTTAGTGTCTACCTTTGGTTGGACACTCTGTGAGGAGTCTCAAAGGCAAGAACTGTAAATGGATGCATGCAAGGTACAGGCTTTTGTACTTGCAGAGCTTTGCTAAAGCTTCTGCTTGTAGTGGCTCCACTGGAGCCAACCTCATCCTACATTCCTACTTGGTGCGTCCTTAGACCGCCAAGTGTCATCCTCAAGGCAGGCTCTAGTAAGCTTCCTAGAAGCTTCCTGTCCCAGTTTTGGCCACAAAGAAGATTGCGGCCGTCGCGGGGTTTGAACCCGCGACCTCTGGTTTGAGACCCCGGTGCTTAATCAACCAAACCAACAAGGTATGGTTCCTATGATGAGCCACAAGGGACATACCCATTATGGGCAGTGCATTCCTGGCCCATCTCAGAACAGACCAAGGGGACATACTCCATAGAGCAATTCATGCCTTGTCTGTATGTGTAGCTAGCCAGCTAGGCAGTGGGCAAGGTGCACACTATTTCAACAAATCTCTCCCTTGCACCTCTGTCCATCTGTCCCTTTCTCGGCTCCATCAATGCCTTGGAGCTCACCCTTCCTCTTCCGCACTCCTCATGTCGAATCCACGAATGCCTGCATAATGCAAGTCGCTGTCTAGCGGCTTGGTCATGCAGTTAGCAAGCATGCTCTTTGTTCTGTAGTGCTGCAAGTCCACAACGTTCTTCATGACCAGGTCACGTTAGTAGTGGTAACGTATTTCAATGTGCTTTGTTCGCCGGGAGATGATCTCGTCTTCAGCCATCGAGATGGTGCTCATGTTGTCCACGTGTATGATTGTGGCATCTTTCTGTGGCACTGTCATTTTGCCAAGCAGGCTGCGGAGCCATTGAGTCTCCTTGCACACTTCAGACAATGCAATGTACTCTGCCTCAGCCGTGGACACGGAAACACAATCCTGCTTCCTGCTGGCCCATGAGATGGCAGCGCCATTCAAGATACACACGTATCCAGAGGTGGATTTCCTGTTGTCGAGATTTCCTCCCCAGTCAGCGTCGGTGTAGCATTTCAGACGAAGCGGGTCCGTTCCTTCTTGGCCTCCAAGGACGAGGCCCATGTGACGTGTCTTCTATAGGTAGCGCAAGATGCGCTTGACTGCCTGCCAATGTTGTGGCCCAGGATTGGCCACGAGTCTGCTCACTTGTCCCACAACATAGCAGATGTCCGGACGAGTCCCTACCATGGCGTACATGATGCTACCCACGGCGGACTGGTAGGGGATGTCTTGCATCTCCCTTTGTATTGCTTCATTGCTTGGCGACATGGAGGCCTTCAGCTTTGTGTCGGTCGTCATTGGGGTGCTGACAGGTTTGCAGTCTTCCATGTGGTAGCGCTTCAGTACCTCACCAATGTATTTGGTTTGGTTGAGTTCGATGGTGCCTGCTACTCGGTTGCGGTGGATGGCAATCCCAAGGTAGTACTCGAGAGGACCCATGTCCTTCGTCTTGAACCTTTTGCTGAGGTTAGACTTCAGCCCATCCAGCAGCTCGACCGAATACGTGCAGATGATCAGATCATCCACGTACAGCGCAACCAGCATCAGTCCTCTCCCATCATCACGCACGTACATGCTCGGGTCATTCTGGCAATGCGCGAAGGAGAGGCCGGTCATGAAACCGTCCATCTCTTTGTACCACATCCTTGGGGTCTGTTTCAGCCCGTAGAGCGCTTTCACCAACTTACACACCTTGCCCTTGGGAGCTTCGACTCCTTCGGGCACCTCCATCAGCACTTCCTTGTCAAGCTTCCCATAAAGGAAAGCTGTCCTGACGTCCATCTGGTGTATCTCCACGTTCTTTGCGGCAGCAATGCCAAGGAGAGAGCGGATGGAGGCAAAGGTCACGACGGGCGCGAACGTCTCGTCGTACTCGGAGCCCGGGTGTTGAGAGAACCCCTTAGCGACTACCCTTGCCTTGAACCTGTCGATGTTGCTGTCTTGCTTCTTCTTCACTCGGAGGACCCACTTGGATCCCACCACGTGGGCCTTGTCGGGTCTATCCACCAGCACCCACGTGCCGTTCTCGGCAATGGATGCGAGCTCGCTATCCACTACCTCCTTCCACTTGGCCGCATCTGGGNCACACCTTGCCCTTGGGAGCTTCGACTCCTTCGGGCACCTCCATCAGCACTTCCTTGTCAAGCTTCCCATAAAGGAAAGCTGTCCTGACGTCCATCTGGTGTATCTCCACGTTCTTTGCGGCAGCAATGCCAAGGAGAGAGCGGATGGAGGCAAAGGTCACGACTGGCGCGAACGTCTCATCGTACTCGGAGCCCGGGCGTTGAGAGAACCCCTTAGCCACTACCCTCGCCTTGAACTTGTCGATGTTGCCGTCTTGCTTCTTCTTCACTCGGAGGACCCACTTGGATCCCACCACGTGGGCCTTGTCGGGTCTATCCACCAGCACCCACGTGCCGTTCTCGGCAATGGATGCGAGCTCGCTATCCACTACCTCCTTCCACTTGGCCGCATCTGGGCCATTCATGGCCTCCGCCACTGTGGATGGCTCTCCCTGAGCCATGCACGACCAGCTAAGGCAAGTCCAATCATCCTCATACCGCAAAGGTGCTCTCTTTGGTCACAAACTGCGCCGGGGTAGTGGTGCCGCTTCTTGCTTTGATGCTAGTGCTTCCACAGGTGGTGGTTTGTCATCGTCGTTGTCGTCAGAAGAGTCGTCAGACTCCAAGTCAGACTCGGAAGCCATGGACGCCTCGGTATCCGCATCCATGTCAGATGCTGCATCATCCTCCGCAGCCACTCTCCCATTCCCACCACCTGCTGGCAAGGCGAGCCAGTTGTCGGGTGCTTGGTCTCCGGACTCAAGCAACACTATCCACTCTCCCGCTTTGGGAGTGAGGGTCGGGTCCAGCAGCTCTCGCTTTCCAAGGGTGCGTTCGTCGCACACGACGTCGCGGCTCCTCACGAGCTTGCCTGCTGCCTGGTCCCAAAGCCGATAGGCTTTGTGTGACGTGTCGTACCCAACCATGATGCACTTCTTGGAGCGTGCATCGAGCTTGCCTCCACCTTCTCCCGACTGGATCTTCACCCATGCAGTTGACCCAAACACCTTCAGATGAGATGCGTTGGGTTTTCTTCCCGACCATGCTTCCTGTGGGGTCTTCAGCTGCTTGTCCTGCTCCTTTCCACGCTTCTGCAAGGCGGTCGCTGGTGTGAGGTTCAAGAGGTAGCAAGCCGTTGTTGCTGCTTCAGCCCAAAAGCAAGGTGGGAGCTTGGCGTCGAAGAGCATGCTTCGCACCATGCCGAGTAGGGTCTGGTTCATCCTCTCGGCAANTCACCTTCTTGGACGTTTGCCGCTCCACCATGGCGACGAACTCGAGGAGCTTCTCCTTGACCTCTCCCTTTGTTTTGAGGAAGTAGATCCACAACTTGCGGCTGTGGTCGTCAATGAAGGTCAGGAAGTACTTGCGTCCTCCGTTAGACGGTGTGTAGAAGGGTCCACACACGTCACTGTGTATCAGTTCCAAGACGTGCTCCGCTCGTTGACCTCCTCTCCCAAACGGCTTCTTCTTTGCCTTCGCTTGGAGGCATGGTTCACACAATGTACACCCTTCGCGATGCTTCATAGTGCACCCTTCCATTCCGCGGACTACCTCTTGCTCTTGCATCTTTTGGAGCGTGCTGTTGGCCACGTGGCCAAATCGCCGGTGCCGCAGCTCAGCATCTGTGTCCTTGGTTGATGTGGCGGCCGCAGCGGTCGCCAGTGGTGCATCCTTCGGCTCCGGTGCCACTGTCTTGGTGGCACATGTGAGTCCCTCATCCAACGCCTTGGTGACTTTGGTTTGAAGCACGTAGAGGCCGTCAACATTTGGAACTTGAAGCATGAGGTCGTCTTTGGTGTACAAAATCTGGATGTCCTCGTTTTTGAGGGCCACCGCTTTCGTGCTGGTGAACACCACTGTCATGTTGTTGTCGGTGATTTGTGAGACGGACAGCAAGTTGGCTGCGAAGGAGGGCATGTACACCACCTTTTTAAGGTTGACTGCCTTCTCCGCACCATTCACGTTGAACGTGATCACCTTGTCCCCTTCGCCCATGGCTTGGACGACGCCACCGTTTGCACACTTGATGCGCATGACAGATTCAGCCATGGAGACAAATCCACCCTTCTCTTTTGATGAGTGGTGGTTGGTGCCCGAGTCAAGGGCGAATGCCCCGGGCCTAAGGATCGCTGCGTTCTTCATGGGCAGCCCCCTAGCCATCATGTTGGTGAGCTCCTTCTTCTCCTTTCCACCTTTGTTCCCACCTTCTCTCTTGGGACTACGACAGTCCCTAGCCCAGTGCCCAGCCTTGCCACAGTTGTGACAGTTGCCGGGCTTCTTGGAACTCTTCCCGCCACCATTGCCTTTCCCTCCACCGCCACCGCTTCCGCTGTTGCCTTGACTGGAGCGAGAGCTTGCACTTTGTCCACCGAAGCGAGAGGCATAGGCTGAGATGTTTGCCTCGGCGCCACTACGTCGCATGGACTCGTTGCGGACGTGTTCGGCGACAGCCTCGTACGTCAGATCTGCCTCCTTCCAACCGCCAAATACGGTGATGAAGGACCCCCAGCTTTCCGGCAGCGCCATTAGAAGGATCATGGCACGCATGTTGGAGTCGAGATTCCATTCCATTTGCTGGACCTCTTGGAGCACGTTGTCGAACGACTGCAAAAATGCGGGTATCAATTCTCCTTCGCTCACCCTCATGGACATCAACCATTGGAAGATGAAGAGTCGGTTTGCTAGGGCATTCGATTGATGCACACGTGCGAGTTTTGCGTAGGCCTCAGCAGCCAACATGCATCCTGTAATGTGGGAGTATTGAGTCTCGTTGATGGACGTCACAAGAATGGCGAGAGCCATGTTGTTCTTCATCGTCCATGCTGCAAGGTCAGCCGCATGCGTCGTCACGTTTGCATCGGCTGGTGCTATCTCGGTCCCTTTTAGGATGTCAAGGTAGCCACGCACGTTCATGACAATCTCAAACTGCCATTTCCACAAGGGAAAACCTGTCCCCGTGAATTTCGACATACCCGCCTCAAGGCGGGCTGGTGTCGGATCCGCCATTTCTTGCGGTTGCTTGTCTTTTCTGCTTTGCTGCTACTCTGCTTCGTTGAGGCCGATGAGGCTGATGAGGCTGCTGACTGCGACCGTTGTCAAAGGTGCAGTTGGTTCCGTTACATACCCCTCCCGCCGATGATCGCCTAAGGCAATGGTGGCGTCGTGAGAGAACGGACTCGGGGTCGCACCACCTTCTAAAAAGGGGTAGAGCTTAATCCCGTTGGGGCTCGAGGGTCTTGTCCAACATGGACAGAGCGATTCCTTGTCCCCTAGTCCGCCACGTGCGCGCACCCTACCTGAAGAAGCCGATGGAGCCGATGGAGCATATGGAGCCGTCCGATGGTCGTGTCCCTGTTGTACCTGTGCGCCTTGCAAGACCACGCGCTAGTCGGTCTTGGAAGCGTGCCTTAGAACCNGAAAACGGGTCCCGACATGGGAGGCCGCCAACCGCTCTTGGTATTGCAACCAAGATAACATATCACCCTCGAACGAGGGATCCACACTTTAGGTTCGTTTGGTTTGCAACCTCACGAAGTCCGCATGTTGCTCTTTAGTGTCTACCTTTGGTTGGACACTCTGTGGGGAGTCTCAAAGGCAAGAACTGAAAATTGATGCATGCAAGGTACAGGCTTTTGTACTTGTAGAGCTTTGCTAAAGCTTCTGCTTGTAGTGGCTCCACTAGAGCCAACCTCATCCTACATTCCTACTTGGCGCGTCCTTAGACCGCCAAGTGTCATCCTCAAGGCAGGCTCTAGTAAGCTTCCTAGAAGCTTCCTGTCCCAGTTTTGGCCACAAAGAAGATTGCGGCCGTCGCGGGGTTTGAACCCGCGACCTCTGGTTTGAGACCCCGGTGCCTAATCAACCAAGCCAAAAAGGTATGGTTCCTATGATGAGCCACAGGGGACATACCCATTATGGGCAGTGCATTCCTGGCTCATCTCAGAACAGACCAAGGGGACATACTCCATAGAGCAGTGCATGCCTTGTCTGTATGTGTAGCTAGCCAGCTAGGCAGTGGACAAGGTGCACACTATTTCAACTGTTCTTGACAATCACAGCCTCCTGCTCTGTAAAGATGACGGTCATGTCGTACTTCGTAACTTTAGACACCGACAAGAGGTTTGCTGCAATAGAAAGTCTCTCATGAAGGAAGTCAAAGATCATGGTGGTAAGAACGAAACATGATGGTAAAGGGAAAGGGTAACAAGGAGTTGACAAACATGATGGTTCAGAGAGTGCTGACAACCAAGGGAGTGGCACTACTCAAGTATGGAGTCTACGTACTCGACCTTGGCTCAAACCACCACTCCTCAAAGGGAAAAGGTTGATTCATCTCCGTTGGGGACACTGAACGTCGCTTCAAGTATACTTACGCCAGCCTTGTCCATGTGCAAGGCAAAAGAGATAAGTTGATCACCATCAATGTAAACAGTGCTGAAAAAGACTTGAAGCTAGAGAACATTGTCTACATGCAGTTTTTTGCAGCAAATCTCTTCTTGATATCCAAAATCACAGACGATGACATGACAGATGAGTAGGCTGTGATTGTCAAGAATAAGGACATCAAGATCTCCTATCCTAAGGAGAGTCTTGTTGTACATGTTTGAATAGTTAATGGGCTTTACGTGCTCAAGACCAAGTCTTTTGAGAGTACAAATGAGGGATATGCGACTGTTGAAGAGTCTACATCTCCAAAGCATCATGATTTATCACATGTTGTCACCATGGTGGACAACTTCACCAAAGAAATGTATGCTGAGCTATGGCACACGCACTCTGGCCGTGTGGCTGATAGCACACTGTAAGCTATGTTGGAGCCAGAAGTGGTTCCTAGAATGGAAAGATGCAATTGCAAGGATGAGGGAAAGTGCAAGAAGTTGTATGAGTCTTGCTTCCAAGGCACGGCAAAGAGAAAGCCCTTTGAGCGTAGTGGGCAACGTACCGTCAACCGGCATGAGGCAAAGGACTAGAAAACAAGGCCGACACAATGGCACTTGCCTTCTGCTCCTAGTATTGCAACTACGAGGAGACATCACCCTCAAAATCATGGTTCCACACTAAGCAGTTCATAGGAATCACTTCCTTGCACTTTGTCCTTAGCACATTGTAACTATCGCGCTAGGAGCTAGCTCCAAGGGCTTAGACCATCCAATGCGTCTTTAGTGTCTGCCTCTGGTGGACAACTCTATGAGGAGTCTCAAAGGTAAGAAGTGTAATCAATGGCAGGCAACTGACAGGTTCTTTTGGTCCTAGAGCCAGCCTCTTGCCGAGGAGCTTAGTGGCTCCTTGGATGAACCACTTTCGGGGAAATCTGGATTGCATTTTCCCCCCTGCCTATATGGCTCTCCTCGTGACTGCCAAGTGGCTCCAGCCACCAAGTAGGACCTTGGAATGTTCCCACTTTTGGCCATAAAGAAAATTAGTCACTGGACTGGGATTTGAACCAGTGACCTCTTGCTCCAAAGACTAATTGTGGAACGTCTAAGCCACAAGGAGTTGTCCTAGGTAGTGTTTGCTAGGTACACTATCCAATGCAAACCAAGGGGACTTGCTCCAAAGGAGCAGTGCATGTCTTGTCTATGTGGACCAGACTTAGGAGACTTATTCCAAGGGAGCAGTGCATGCCTAGTCCATCCTATGCATGTCCAAATGTCACCTATGGACAAGGGGCATATGAGGTCAACATGTAAGGCAACAATCTTGGAACTGATTCACTCTGTTGTATTCGGATCATTGCATAGTCCTTCTAACGGCGGCAGCGAGTACTTCCTGACCGTAAGATTTGGATCTACTTCCTCAAGATAAAGGAAGAGGTCAAGGAAGAATTCCAAGAGTTTTTCACCATGGTAGAGCGGTAAACAAGAAAAAAGGTCAAGGCACTACGCACGGACAATGGGGGTGAGTTTGAGACGTGCAAAAGCTGGTTGAGCCAACACGGCATCAACCACCAGACCACCCCGCCTTACACTGTCCATAGCTATGGCGTTGACAAGGGGATGAACCAGACTATCCTCGGCATGACACAAAGCATGCGTTTTGATTTCAAGCTCCTTCCTTGCTTTTGGGTTGAAGCTGTAAGAACTGTTTGCTACCTTGTGAATCTCACTCTGGCAGCCACGCTTGGAGAACGCAGTAAGAAATAGCAAGAGAAGCACCTGAGGAATGTTAGGAGGCTTGGTCAGGGCAGTAGCTAGATGCCTCACACTTGGTTTTCGGTTGAAGTGCTTGGGCAAAGGTCCAAGCAGGAGAAGGAAGTCGCAAGATGGATGCTCGTGCTTGCAAGTGTGTAGTGGTCAGATACGACACTGCATACAAGGCATAAAGGCTGTGGGATCAAGCGGCTTGAAACCTCATTAGGAGTTGAGACGTCAAGTTTGATGAAAGGATGTTTGGTAAGGGAACTCGTTGGATCGTGTTCAAGCTCCAAAATTAGGAGTGGGTTTTGTTGCTCAAGTCAGGTGCTCACGCACCTGAGAACAAGAAGATGGTGCCACTAAAGCAGAAAGATGGTACTACACAAAGAATGGCTGTACAAGCTCACAGAGCAAATAGCTCTGACATTGAGCCTGAGCCGTATTACACGGCAGAAGAAACCTCCACCTAAGTAGGATGCTGAGAATGCACACTTGACCGGACTCAGCTGGTCATGCTTGGCTCAGGGAGGGCGTGTGACCGTAGCAGAGGCTATAGACATGCGAGATACAGCCAAATGGAAAGAGGGAATTCATAGCAAACTCGCATCCATTGAAGGGAACGGAGCATGGGTTCTTGTGGAAAGGCCCTCACACACCCACGTTGTGGAGTCAAAGTGGTTACTCGGGAAACAATTCGAGTAGGATGCTACTATTTACAAGTACAAGGATAAAGTTGTGCAGAGCGGGTTTTCGAGCGTACAAGCTGAGAGTAAAAGGAGACCTTTATGCCTTTTATCACCTTTGCCTCCATCAAATCCATTTCAAGCATCGCTACCACAAAAGATCTGGAGGTCCACCAGATGGACGTTAACACAGGTTTCCTCAACGAGAATCTTGAGAAAGAAGTACTGGTGGAAGTGCCTGAGGAGTGAAAGCTCCAGAGAGCAAGTTATGTAAACTGATCAAAGCACATAACGGGCTGGAAAAATGCCCAAGGATGTGGTACAAGGAGATGGACAGCTTCATGGCCGGTGTGGTCAGATCCTTGTGTGCTAGCCATGGTTACATCGTGAATCTCCATAGAATTGTGGGTTTTGTGACCACTAGGAGTGTGCCATGAGAGACTTTTCTAGCTCTCTAGGTTGACTGTGAGACGTCACCCTGATTTCCAGGCTGATTTCCTCTCTTGTGTGAGTTTATAGACTCTAGTGTGTGAGCCGTAGCCGCCATGGCTAAGTGGTGTGGCGTGTGAGAGGGCTGACTTGCCAAAGCTCTAGCTCTATATGTACTCCATCATTTTGAGTGATTCAACAACCATTCTTTGGCAAAAGTGATACCCTTTCAGTTCCACATGCTTGCTGCTCCAATGCTCCATCTCTCCTCCAGTTCCAACGCTTGCTATCAGAGCCAAGATCTTCCACTTTCAGCCAGCATTGGCCGTCACTTTGAGAGTGAAGGGTAAGGGTCAAAGGTTGAATAAATTTGATGATCCATCACTAAATCTTCAAGTGTGCAAGACAAGCTTTCCAATGCGACCAAGAGTGTGCTGATCCAACAATCGGATTGAGAGTTATGCTCAAAACGAGGTCGGCCAGGACTACACTTTTCTCTCCAAGTAAGACTATCGCCTTGTGATGACCATAACTCTCTCCTTTCTTTGTCAAATTTAAAATGTAGCACATGCAAGTTGAATTTTTTTCCTAAGCTTTCCATTGGTGCAAAGAAGTTTCCATTCCATTGGTACGTTTGGGAGAAAGTCATTTACAGGCTGGCTGGTGTGAGCTGGAGTTGGAGTAGCAGCATACCATGTTTTCAAAAGGGCATATCTCATAAAATATAATGTTGATGACCCTGTTTTATGAGTTGATCTGAATGGTTTTGAGCTGAATTCTGCGGTGGTGGGCTCAGTTTTCCAAAATCCTAATCTGGTGGCCTTTACAGTCCATTTTCTGTAGGACAGATTTCTGCCAAGAGCAGCAGAAGAAGCAAGGGTAGCGCGACCACTCAAGGGCAGCGTTGAGGATCACCAAAGCTCAAAATGGCAGCAGCAGGCATGGTCACAGCAGCCCAGCCCTTGGAGAGGCAGGAAAGACGTGCCAACTTCACATTTTGGAAGATCCGTACCCGCCTCCTTTTGGAGGAGAGGGGCTCATGGGAGGTGGTGAGCGGCGACGAGCTTGCTCCACCTCCACAGGAAAAAGGCATCACCGCAGCGCAGGTGGTGGCAAGAAAGTCGTCGCAGAAAGGTCTAGCAGATGCAAGTTCATCTACAACTGTAGTAGTGGCACATGAGGAGTGGAAGAAAAATGACATGCATGCCTATAGGCTGCTTCTCAACACCATCTCCAACCTGCATCTTCAGTACGTGAGTGACAAGGCTAATGCAAAAGAGGGATTGGATACGTTCTGCAAGAAGTATGAGAGCAAGGATCTTGCATTCCTCATGCTTTTGGAGGAGACTATGATGGCGTTAAAAATGAATGGTGGCAAAGGGATGGAGGCATACTTGGAAAGGGCAAAGGAGCTAGAAAAGCAGTAGAAAGCGGCCAGCAACCCTATGGAAGAGACGTGTTTCATCCTCCTCTCTCTCAGGGGACTCCCAACAAGCTACGACACGGTGCGGGAGACGTTGGAATGCCAGCCGACTCTCAACCTGGACTTCATCTGCACGCCCCTAGTGTAGGTAGAACTACGTTGCAATATAGCAAAGCACAATGGTGGCAGCACCAATGAAGCAGCATTTGTGGCCACAAGCTTGCGTAACCAGTAGCAGCAGCTATCTAGGTAGCACAGAGGCAAGGAGAAAGGCAAATGCCACTACTGCCACAAGGATGGACACTACAAAAAGGAGTGTTTCAAGCTCAAGATGGACAAGAAGGAGTACTAACAGCATCAGCAAAAATAGCAATCTCCAGAGCAGCAACAGCAGCAACAGTCACAGTAGCGTCAACAGGAGGAGCAGCAACAGCAAAAACAGGCTAGAGTACACCATTTTGGTAACATGAACGTGGCTAAAGAGGTACGCGACCGCCTCTTCATGACAAAATCTGATATGTGGCAGGTGGAGAAGGCGGATCTCGCATGGTACAAGGACTCAGGGAATACCAAGAGCCTGACACATTAAAAGGAATGGTTCATGCAGGTGCTTTCTATTCCTCCTCGATCAATTACTTTGAATGATGAGCGAGTGGTGTATGCTGAGGGGATTCGGATTGTGGAGATGTGGTTGGGGACCCTGCGTGGCATTGAAGTGGGAGTGTTCCATGGCGTGTTGTATGTACCTGATGCTCCATTCAACCTCCTTTGAGTCTCCTCTCTAGCCATAGTCGTTGTTCTTGACAAGCACTATGGCTACATCCTGAACAAGGAGACGGGAGAGGACTTGGCTAAGTCGGTGAAAGAAGGCAACATGTACCGCCTGCTGGGGGCAACCAAGATCCCACGTGAGCAGAGTCTTATAGCAGTATTTTAGGCGATAGATGGAAAAATATGGCATGCGTGCTACGGCGACATCGGTCTGCGCGCCTTGCGACAGCTTCAAACAAAGCAGATGGTGCATTACTTGCCTGCCATATCTAACTTTGAGTAGCAGTTGTGCATCGGTTGTTTGAAGGGGAAGCAGCATCGTGAGGCGTTCTCTATAGTAGGAGAGCATGCCAAGGAGGTGCTAGAGCTGGTCCACACAGACTTGTGTGACCTCATGTAAACCAACAGCTTTGGAGGCTCTAGGTGTTTTCTCACCTTCATGGATGATTTCAGCCGTAACACTGTTGTGTACTTCCTTGCTTCCAAGGATCAGTGTTTTGACCAGTTCAAGGAGTTGAAGGCAATGGTGGAGAACCAGATCTCTAAGAAAATCAAGGCGTTGCGCAGCGACCGCGTTGGTGAGTACCTGAGCAATGACTTCTACGACTACCTCATAGCGGCTAGTATCAAGGCACAGCGCACCGCGCCATACTCGTCGCAGCACATCGGCATAGCAGAACACGCAAACTATACCATTGTTGAGTCAGCAAGCTCCATATTGCATTCACCTTGGCTCACTTACGACATCTGGGCCAAAGCAGTAACTACCCGATGTTCGTCAAGAACTGCAATCCAACCAAGACATTGGAGTACATGACGTCGTACCAGGCATGGTTTGGCAAGAAGCCGAGCATGGGCCACCTTTATGCGTTTGGCAGCTTGGCGCACATGCATGTGCCCAAGGAGAAGCGGCAGAAATGGGGCACAAAGAGCGCATAGATGCTGATGATCGGCTATGATGTGGCAAGCAAGGCCTATCGCCTCTGCAAGAGGGATACTGGCCACGTCATCATCTCCAGGAATGTCGTCTTCAACGAGAGCAACCTCATTGGAAACCAGGCCGGACCTTGCACAGGCTCTCAATACTGTAAGCCAGCACATGGCAAATCCTATACGTGAGCACCAGAAGGAAGTGAAGCCGATCTTCAGCTGCCTTGCTGGAACCATCAACATCGGCATCACCTACAACAGCAGCAATAACAACATCATTGGCTACAAAGACGCAACCTGGGCTTCAAACCCTGAGGACTGCAAGTGCATCTCTAGACATGTGTTTCTCATGAATGGCTGGCCCATCAGCTGGTGTAACAAGCAGCAGGTGGTCGTGGCTACCTTAAGCATGAAAGCTGAGTACCCCTCTCCTAGCTTTGGAGCCAAGGAAGCACTTTGGCTTCAGCATCTCATGGCAAAAATGAGTAGGAGTGCAAGAGTTCTAGTTCCTGTGTGCTTCGACAACCAGATTGTGAACGCACTCACCAAGAATCTAGAGAACCATGCACGTACCAAGCACATACCATTACATACCATACCATACCATATCATACCATACCATACCATCCATACCATACCATACCATACCATACCATTCCATACCATACCATACCATACCATATCATACGATACCATACCATACCATACCATACCATACCATACCATACGATACCATACCATACCATACCATACCAACCACACCATACCATACCATACCATACCATACAATACCATATCATACCATACCATACCATACCATACCATACCATATCATACCATACCATACCATCCATACCATACCATACCATACCATACCATTCCATACCATACCATACCATACCATATCATACGATACCATACCATACCATACCATACCATACCATACCATACGATACCATACCATACCATACCATACCAACCACACCATACCATACCATACCATACCATACAATACCATATCATACCATACCATACCATACCGTACCATACCATACCATACCACACCATACCATACCGTACCATACTATACATAAGCATACCATACCCTACCATACCATATCATACTATACCATTCCATACCATACCAAACTATATCATACGATACGATACATGATCATATCATACCATACCATACCATACCATACCATACTATGTCATACCATACCATACAATACCATACATTTCCATACCACACCATATCCTACCATACCATACCAAACTAGACCATACCAGACCATACCATACCTTAACATACCATACGATACCATTCCATGCCATACCATACCATACCATACTATTCCATACCATACCATACCATACCATACCATACCATACCATACCATATCATACCATACCATACCATACAATACCATACCATTCCATACCATACCATAGCAAACCATACCATACTATACAACACCAGACCATACCGTACCTTACCATAAACTATCATACCATAACCTACCATACCATATCACACTATACCATTCCATACCATACAAAACGATATCATACGATAGGATGCGATACCATACCATACCACACCATACCATACCAAACCATACCATACCATACCTACCATGCCATACCATACATAAACACACCATACCATAACATACCTTACCATAACATAGACTACCATACCATACCACACCATACCATACCATAGCATACCATACCATACCATACCATACCTTAGAAACCATACCATACGATATCGTATCGTACCATACCATACAATACCATACCATACCATACCATACCATACCATTCTACACCATACCATATCATACCATGCCATGCTATACCATACCATACCATACCATACTGTACCATACCATACCATACCATACCAAACCATACCACACCATACCATACTGTACCATACCATGTATTACCATACCATGCCGGAACATACCGTAGCATACCATACCATACCATTCCATACCAAACCACACCATGCCATGCCATACCATACCATACCATACCATGCCATACAGTACAATACCATACCATGTTATACAACAGCATACCATATCATACCATACCACACCATACAGTACCGTACCATACCATTCACTACCATACCATACCGTACCATACCATATCATACTAAACCATTCCATACCATACCATACCATTCCATACCATACCATACCATACCATACCAGACCAGACCATACAATACCATCCCATACCATACCATACCATCCCATACCTTACCACACCATACCATATCGTACCATACTATACAGTAGCATACCATACCCTATCATACCATATCATGCTATACCATACCATACCAGACCATACCATGCCAAGCCATACCACACGATACCATACCATACCATACCATACCATACAATACAATACCGTACCATACCAAATCATAGCATACCATACCATACCATACTGTACCATACCATACCATACCATACCATACCACACCATACCACACCATACAATACTGTACCATACCATGTATTACCATACCATGCCGGAACATACCGTAGCATACCATACCATACCATTCCATACCAAACCACACCATGCCATGCCATACCATACCATACCATACCATACCATGCCATACAGTACAATACCATACCATGTTATACAACAGCATACCATACCATACCATACCATACCACACCATACAGTACCGTACCACACCATTCACTACCATACCCTACCGTACCATACCATATCATACTAAACCATTCCATACCATACCATACCATTCCATACCATACCATACCATACCATACCAGACCAGACCATACGATACCATCCCATACCATACCATACCATACCATACCATACCATACCATACCATA
>SZWC01000323.1:416666-427541 GCA_023375785.1 Penium margaritaceum | reverse complement strand
GGGGGGGGGGGGGGGGGGGGGGGGGGGGGGGGAGACGTGATCAAGGGTGCGTGCCTGAGCTCACTGCTCTCGGTGCACTCTCTGGGCCTAGAGTGCCTCTTCAACTGGGATAATCATTCCCGGCATTAGTATACAACTACCTCTATGTGTTGAATTTTCTGCCACGCAATTTTGATGTACCATTTGCCCGAACTGAATTCTCTAGCCCGGGGGTTACCTGATCACGGGTTGCGTTGATGCGCTCACGCCACCGGACGCACTCTCTAGACATACGGTCATTGTTTCATTGAGATAATCATACTTTGCAGTAGTCTACAACTACATCAACGCGTTGCATTTTAGGCCACATAACTTTGATGTACCATTTACCTGAACGGAATTCTTCACCCTGGAGGGTACGCGATCACGAGGTTCGTGGCTGTGCTCACCACTCCCGGCGCACTCTCTAGGCCTTTGGTGTCTGTTTCATCGGGAAAATCATACCTAGACGTAGTGTACAACTCGCCCTCTGTCACATTTTATGGGACAAAAATCTGATGTATCATGTGCCCAAACAGTATTATTCATGCCGGGAAGGGGGGGTACGCGATCACTAGGTGCGTGGCTACGCTAACCGGTCCTGGCGCCCTCTTTGGACCGCTGATTTTGGATAATCATACTTGGGAGGAGTGTATGACTACCTCTACGCATGACATTTTACACCATGCAATTCTGATGTACCATTTGCCTTAACAGAGTTCTTGAGCCTGAGGGTACGCGATCACGAGGTGCTTGGCTGCGTTCTCTGCTCCCGCCACACTCTCTAGGCCTACAGTTCCTGTTGAATTGGGATAATTATACCTGGCAGAAGTGAACAACTACATCCATACGCCCAATGTTACGCCACATAATTCCGATGTACCATTTGCCCGGCTATAATTCTTGATCCGGGTATGGAACGTGATCACGGGGTGCAAGATGCGTTCACCGTTGCCGCCGCACTCTCTTGGCCTACAATGACTCTTTCATTGGGATAACTAAACCTAGCAATAACATATGACTACCTCTATGATTCATGTTTTACGCCATGCATTTTTGATGTACCATTTGTCCAAACGGAATACTTGAGGAGGGGGGGTACGCGATCACTGGGTGCTTGGCTGCGTTCACAGCTCCCGGTGCATTCTCTCTGCCTATGCCGATTGTTTCATTGGGATAATCATACCTGGCAGTGGTATAGAAGTACATTTACGTGCCACATTTTTCTCCACGCAATTCTGATGTACCATTTGCCTGAACAGAAATCTTCAGCCCGGGGGGTACGCGATCACCGGGTGCATTGTTGCGCTCATAGCTCTCAAAGCACTATCAGGGCCTTTGGTGACTATTTCATCTGGATAATCACACCTGGCATTAGTGTACAACTACCTCTATGCAGTGCATTTTACGCAACACAATAATGATGTACCATTTGCCCAAAAAGAATTCTTCAACCAGGGAGGTACACGATCACGGAGTGTGTGGTTGCGGTCACCGTTCCCGGCGCACTCTTGGGGTCTATGGTAAGTGTTTCATTGGGATGATCAAACGTGGTAGTACTGCACAACTACATCTAGGTGCCGCATTTGACGCCATGCATTTCTGATACACCATTTGCCTGAACAGATTTCTTCAGCCTCGGGGGCACGCGATAACAGAGTGCTTGGCAGCGCGCATTGCTTTTGCTGCACTCTCTAGGCCTACGGTGATTGTTTCATCAGGATAATCATACCTGGAAGTAGTGTACAACTACCTCTAAGAGTCGTATTGTACGCCATGGAATTCTGACATACCATTAGCCCGAACAGAATTCTTGAGCCGGGGGGCGGGGGGATGTAATCACCATGTGCGTGGCTGCACTCACAGCTCTCTGCGGACTCTCTTGGCCTATGGTAACTGTTTCATCCAGATAATCATACGTAGCAGTGGTGTATGGCTACCTATATGTGTCGCATTTTACTCCACTTAATGTTGATGTACTGTTTGCCCGAAAGGAATTTTGTTAGCCTGGGGGGTACGCGATCACCGGGTATGTGGCTGTGCTCACAGCTCCCAGCACACTCTCTGGGCCTACGATGCCTATTTCATTGGGATAAATACACCTGGCATTAGTGTACAATTAAATCTACACAGCACATTGAATGCCACACAGTTATGTTGTACCATTTGCCCAAACGAAACCCTTGAGCCGGAGGGGTACGTGATTATGAGGTGTGTGGTTGCGTTCACCACTCCCGGGGTACTCTCTGGGTCTATGGGAAGTGTTTCATTGATATAATAAAACCTTGATGTAGTGTACAACTGCCTCTAGGAGCCGCATTTGACGCCACACAATTCTGATGTACCGTTTGCCCAAAAACAAATTCTTGACCCTGGGGGGCATGCGATGACAAAGTGCTTGGCTGCGCTCATTGCTCCTAGCGTACTCTCTGGGTCTACAAAACTGTTTCATCATGATAATCATACCTGACAATTGTGTACCTACCTATACGCATAGCATTCAATGCTACGCAATTCTGATGTACCCAAAGAAAATCCTTGAGCTTGGGGGTTACGCTATCAGGATGTGTGTCGCTGCGTTCACTGCTCCCACCGGACTCTTTAGACTTCTGGTAACTATTTCACTGGGATAATCATACCAGAATTGTATGACTACATCTACATGCCGTATTTTACGCCATCCAATGCTGGTGTACCGTTTGCCCAAACGGAATTCTTGTGCCAGGGGGGGGGGGGGGGGTTCTGCAATCATGGGGTATGTGGCTGCACTCACCCCTCCCGACACACTCTTTGGGCCTATGGTGATTGTTTCATTGGGATATTCATTGTGTATGACTATGTGCCGCATTTTATGCCACAAAACTCCAATGTACCATCTGCCTGAACGAAATTCTTGAGCCGGGGGGGGAGGGGGGGTACGCGATCACGGGATGCGTGGCCGTGTTCACCATTCCTGGAGCTCTCTCTAGACTTACGATGACTGTTTCAGGATAATCATACCTGGTAGTAGTCTACAACTACCTCAGAGAAATTTGCCACATGTAATTCTGATGTACCATTTGCTTGTAAGGAATTCTTGAGCCGAGGAGCACGCTATCACGGGGTGCGTGGCTACACTCAGACCTCCTGGTGTACTCTATGGGCCTACGTTGACTGTTTCATTGCAATAATCATACCTGGCAGTAGCTTACAAATACCTCCACCCGCTGCATTTTTCTCCACGCAGTTATGATGTACCATTTGCCCGAACAGAAATCTTGAGCCCCGGGGGTACGACTTCATGGGACGTGTAGCTGCGCTCACTGCTCCCGGCGCACTCTCTGGGCATACGCTGACAGTTTCATCAAGATAATGATACCTAGAAGTAGTGTACTACTACCTTTTGTTAGCTACTGAGCTAACCACCCCCGGCAGAGAAGCCGCAAAACCAAAAAAGCTCACAAAGGTTTTTTCACCTTCTTCCTTTGTAGGTATGTGTCGTGCACCCCAAACTTAATCAGACATACACTTCACCTTCAAGAGTACTAACGCCTTAGCATTACATCTCAAGAAGAGCTCAAGTCTTCAATACGCAATAGAGCATCAAGCAAGGGTTAATTGATCAGCATGCAAGACAAGTCCGTTTATAGCTGTCTGTCCAGTCCTAGAACTCAAAAGCACATTCCTGAGAAGTGGCTTGACCCTGCCACATCACCAAGAGACTTGCGCTGTGGGCTTGACACATAAGCATCCTTGTGCCAAGGTGACTGATCAGCCGTTTTGCTTCCCAGAAGCAATGGAATTTCTTTCTTGGAAGCTTCTAAAACAATCAAGATGTGCATGGAACCAGGATCGAACTCATGACCTCTCACTTGGCCAAATCAACAAAATGGCCAAATTAACCACTCACCTACATGGTGTACTAACAGGTCATATCTCACATGAGACAGAGCATAGTTGAGTCACCCTACAACAAATCCAGGGGTCATACCTCCACAAGGGGCAGAGCTTTCCTGATCCGTCATACAAGACTGAACAAGGGGCAAACATATTCAACAAATCTCTCCCTTGCATCTTGCGTCAGTTTCCATCATCATTCTTCATCGCTTGCGTTGACCATGCCGATACCTTGCCTGCCCGCCTGATGGAGATCCTTGTCCAATGGCTTTGTAAGCATGTCAGCCCGGTTCAGCTTGGTGCCGACATACTCCAGCTCCACTGTCTGCTTGTAGACCAAGTCCCGAGCATAGTGGTAGCAGATCTGAATGTGCTTTGTGCGCCTGGACAGAACTGGGTTCTTGGACATGTCAATCGCGCTCATTTTTTCAATCTTGATGATTGTTGCCGTTGCCTATGGTGCCTTCATCTCAGAGAGCAAGCTGCAAAGCCACTGCACCTCTTTACACACCTCAGCCAATGCAATGTACTCAGCTTCAGCTGTTGACAGAGAGACACACTCCTGCTTGCGACTCGCCCAACTGACAGCACCTCCATTTAGCATACACACAAAGCTGGAGGTGGACTTTCTGTCGTCAATATTGCCCCCCCCAGTCAGCATCGGTGTAGCACATGAGACGGAGTGACGCGGATCCAACGATGCCTCAAAATTGGAGTCCCATGTGTCGCGTCCCCTTAAGGTAGCGCATGATGCGCTTCACAGCCAACCAATGCAGTGGACCAGGATTGGCCACAAACTGGCTCACCTGCCCAACAGCATGGGCTATATCTGGCCGGGTGGCGACCATGGCATACATCAGACTGCCCACTGCAGACTGATATGGGATGCCCAGCATGTCAGTTTTCTCCGCTTCGTTGGATGGGGAAATTGAGGTGGAGAGCTTGCACTCTGAGCTCATGGGTGTGCAAGCAGGCTTGCAATCTTCCATGTCGTATCATTTGAGGATGGAGTCGATGTACTTTTTCTGGTTCAGGCTGATGGTACCTGCGACTCTGTCACACTTGATGGCAATGCCAATGTAGAAGTTAAGAGGACCCATGTCCTTCATCTTGAACCTGCTACTCAGGTGCCCCTTGAGATTGTCTAGCAGCTGCGTTGAAGAAGAGCACAGAATCAGGTCATCGACGTACAAGGCGACCAACATAGTCCCTTTGTCGCTCTCATGCACGTACATGCTAGGGTCGTTGTTGCAGTGCATGAAGGACTCCTTGGTCATGAATGTATCCATCTCTTGGTACCAAAGTCTTGGCGCTTGTTTTAGCCCATAGAGCACCTTCACCAGCCTACACACCTTGCCCTCGGGCGCATCAACCCCCTCTGGAACCTCCATCAGCACCTTCTTGTCAATTTTGCCGTAAAGGAAGGCTGTCTTGACATCCATCTGGTGGACCTCCATGTTCTTGGCAGCACCAATGGCGAGCATTGACCGGATGGAGGCAAACGTCACAACGGGAGCAAAGGTCTCCTCGTACTCTGCGCCAGGCCGTTGAGAGAACCCCTTTGCTACCACCCGTGCCTTGTACTTGTCTATCTTCCCATCCTGTTTCCTTTTTACTTTAAACACCCACTTGGAACCCACAACATGAGCGCCGGCAGGTCTGTCCACTAGCACCCATGTCCCATTCTCCTCGATGGAGCTGAGTTCACTACGAATTGCTTCATCCCACTCAGCTTTGTCAGGCCGCGCGAGTGCCTCTGCGACAGATGTTGGCTCCTCTTGAACCATGAACGAATAGTTGAAGCCTGTCCATTCACCCCTATCTGCATCGTAATACTTCCAATGAACTTTCAGACGTGAACTGCTCCTTGGACCTGCTTGCTGTTGCTGTTGATGTAGAGGCTGGAGGTTTGTTTTGTCGTCGATGGGGGGAGAGGTATCCTCCTCATGGTCTGGAGGGTCAGATACGTTGGACTCTGAGGCTGATTCCTCCGAGTCATCTTCATCAGCTTCTCTCCCTGTTGTAGTACCCAGCCCATGCCCTTGTGCTGGTGCTTCGTCTCCCTCCTCAAGAAGAGTGAGCCACTCTCCCTGTTTTGGAGTGTTCTCAAGTTCAAGAAGCTCTCCCTTACTCATTGAACGTTCGTGGAAATCCAAGTCTTTGCTGCGGATGACTTTCTTAGCTCCTAGGTCCCACATTCTATAAGCTCTGTGGGCGGTGTCATAGCCAATGAAGATACACTTTCGTGCTCTTGCATCGAGCTTTCCAGGACCCTCACCCGCCTGGACCTTGGCAAAGCTGGTGCAACCGAACACCTTAAGATGGGAGGCGTCCGGCTTCCTGCCCGACCATGCTTCTTGAGGTGTCTTCAGCTGCTGTGTCTGCTTCTTCTTGCCTCTCCTTCGCAGAGCTACTGTAGGTGTGCGGTTCATAAGATACGTAGCCGTGCGTGCTGCTTCAGCCCAGAATCTAGGAGGCAGCTTTGCGTTAAAGAGCATGCACCTTGTCATGCCAAGGAGGGTGTGATACATCCTCTCTGCTACGCCGTTGCTTTGAGGTGAGTAGGGAGTAGTTTTCTGGTGTTCAATGCCCTGTGTCTTGAGCCACTCCCTGCAGGCTTCGTACTCCCCCCCATTGTCCGTCCCGAATGCCTTCACCTTCCTTCCACTCTGTCGCTCGACTATACCGACAACGGCTTGCAGATTCTCCTTCACCTCACTTTTCTTTGTGAGAAAGTATATCCAGACCTTGCGGCTGTTGTCGTCGATGCATGTGAGGAAATATCTGCTGCCTCCATTGGACGGTATGCGAAAGAGACCACACACATCAGAGTGGATGAGGTCAAGGGGTGCGAGAGCACGCGTACCATTACGCTTGAAAGGTTTCTTCTTGGCCTTGCCTTGAAGGCATGGCTCACACAAGATCCCAGCTCCCTCTGCCTCATCACCTAGCTCCATCCCACGCACTAGCTCCTACTTATCCATGAGTACAAATATGCGATGAGCCACGTGCCCGAAGCGCTTGTGCCACAGGTTCTCCAACGATGTGCACTGGCTAGAATGAACAGCCTCGGTGGTTGCATTTGCTTCTGGTTTTGTTGCCGAATCTTCCGGTGCCACTGCTTCCGCTGCTCCAACATGTCCTTCGTCATCAGAGTCTGCATCGTTGCTCTCCTCATCATCACTCCCGGCCGAAGATTCAGCCATTGATATTGTCTTGGTTTGCAAGACGTAGAGTCCATCAACGCGAGGGACCCGTGCAACAACCTTCTTGGCAGGGTAGGAAATGCTGATGTCCTTGGTAGGGACTATCACTGCTTCTTTCTCTGTAAAAACAATTATCATGCCATGGTCAGTTATCTTAGAGACAGAGAGCAGGTTGGCTGTGAAGGAGGGCAAGTAGACTACCCCCTCTAGCTTGAGGTCGGAGTCCGCACCGTTGACACCCACTGTGACCAGCTTGTCACTAATCCCCCCAGCTGCCTCAACCTTGCCATTGGCGACTCTGAGGTTTTTGTTGCATGGAGCAAGAGAGATGAAGTCTCTCTTCTCATAAGTGGTGTGCTGGTTTGTACCCGAGTCAAGGCCGTAAGCTCATGGCCTGAGTATCGCCCTTCCTTTGCTGGAGGCACACTCGGCCATCAAGCTTGTGGGATCCTTCCCACCATGTCCCCCTCGCCATTCATCCTCGTCTCCTCCCTCCTTCTTGGGTGTCCGGCAATCAAGATGATGTGTGAGAGGCTTGAGGGTTGTATGGAGGACACGAGAACAGCAAGAGCCTTCTTGTTGAGTTTGTGTCCTCATACAACCCTCACTCCTCTCACACATCAGCGGTTGTACAGTGGCAGCCGCGGCATACGCCAAACTGGGCAAGGTGTTTCAGTCCTCCTCACTTGCCAACCGTCTCTTCATTCTACAAAACATCATCAGTATGAGGCTTGGTGAAGGGGAGGATGTCTCCGCCTTTATGCAAATGTTTGAGACACTATTGCAACAAGCCAACGGCATGGGGTGGGACCTGAAATCCGATATGCAGGCCATGATTTTTCTGATGACGCTGCCGGAGAGCTGAGGTCCCATGATCACAGTGATTGGAGGGTGGACAGAAGAGCAAGTATTCTACACCACCGTCTCGGAGTATGTGCGGAATGAAGCCATGCGTCGCAGTAGTAGTGAAGCAAACATGGCTGCCTTTGCCTCACGAAGCAGCGGTGCCTTTCGTAATACCTCCTCCTCTGGATACAAGGGAAACAACGGCACTGGTGGAAGGGGTCCAAAGAGTCAAGGAAACTGCCATAACTGTGGGCCCATAACCCTTTGTTAACTACTGAGCTAACCACCCCCGGCAGAGAAGTTGGAAAACCAAAAAATCTCACAAAGGTTTTTACACCTTCTTCCTTTGCAGGTATGTGTCGTGCACCCCAAACTTAATCAGGCATACACTTCACCTTCAAGAGTACTAACGCCTTAGCATTACATCTCAAGAAGAGCTCAAGTCGTCAATACGCAAGAGAGCATCAAGCAAGGGTTAATTGATCAGCATGTAAGAAAAGTCCGTTTGTAGCTGTCTGTCCAGTCCTAGAACTCAAAAGCACATTCCTGAGAAGTGGCTTGACCCTGCCACATCACCAAGAGACTTGCGCTGTGGGCTTGACACATAAGCATCCTTGTGCCAAGGTGACTGATCAGCCGTGTTGCTTCCCAGAAGCAATGGAAGTTCTTTCTTGGAAGCTTCTAAAACAACCAAGATGTGCATGGAACCAGGATCGAACTCATGACCTCTCACTTGGCCAAATCAACAAAATGGCCAAATTAACCACTCACCTACATGGTGTACTAATAGGTCATATCTCACATGAGACAGAGCATAGTTGAGTCACCCTACAACAAATCCAGGGGTCATACCTCCACAAGGGGCAGAGCTTTCCTGATCCGTCGTACAAGACTGAACAAGGGGCAAACATATTCAACACCTCTATTGCCCCATTTCATGCCATGAAATTCTGATGTATCATTTTCTCGAACAACATTATTGAGCCCGCTGGGTATGCGATCACAGGATGCGTGGCTGCACTCACAGATCTTGGCGTACTCTCTAGGCCTACGGTGACTCTTTCGTCGGGATATTCATTCCCGGAAGTGGTGGACAGCTACCTGTACATGCCAAATTTTATGCCCAGAAATTCTGATGTACCATTTGTTGGAACGGAACTCTTGAGCCCGGGGTGTACGCAAACACCGGGTGCGTTGTAGTGCTTACCACTCCTGACACACTCTCTGGGCCTAGATTGACTGTTTCATCAGGATAATCATACCTGGTAAGTGTACAACTATCTCTACGCACCGCATTTTATGCCACACAAATCCGGTGTACCATTTTCCCGAACAGAATTCTTGAGCCTGGATGGGTACGCGATCACGGGATGCGTGCCTGTGCTCACCGCTCCCTGTGCATTCTCTGGGCGTACAATGACTATTCCATCAAGACAATCATGTCTGGCAGTAGTGTAAAACTACCTACATGCAACGAATTTTATTCCATGCAATTTTCATGTACCATTTGCCCCAATAGTATTCTTAAGCCCGGGGGTACGTAATCAACGTGTGCTAGGCTGTGCTCACAGCTCCCGGCGCACTCTCTGGGCCTACAGTGACTGTTTTATCGGGATGATCATATCAGGCACTAGTGTACCACTACCTCTAGGACTTAAATTTTACTCCATGTAATTCTTTTATACCATTTGCCCGAACAAAATTCCTGAGCCCGGGGGGGACGCGATCACAGGATGCATGGTTGCGCTCACAGCTCCCAGAGGACCCTCTGGGCCTATGGTGACTGTTTCATCAAGATAATCATTCCTGGAACTAGTGTACAATTACCACTATATGCCACATTTTACACCATGTAATTCGGATGAACAATTTTTTGGAACAGAACTCTTGAGCCAAGAGGGGTACGCGGACACAGAGGGCATGGCTACGCTCATTGCTCCAGGTGCACACTCTGGGCCTACCGTGACTCTTTCATCGGGATAATCACACCTGATAGTAGTGTATGACTACCTTTATGTGCCACATTGTAAGCCACGTAATTCTGATGTACCATTTTTCCGCATGGAATTCTTGCGCCGGGGGGTTCTGTGATCATGGGGTGCATGACTGCACTCACCGCTCCCAGCGCACTCTTTGGGCGTACGGTGACCGTTTCATTTGGATAATCATACCTGACAGTTGTGTACCACTACCTCTGCACGCCGTAGTTTATGCCACACATTTTTTTATATATAACCCCTTGATTGTTGAATATGTTTTCCCCTTATGGAGTGGTGTAGGGCACATCATGAATTCTCAGCCCCTTGTGAAGGTATAACCCCTGGATCCACTTTAGAATGACTCAATTATGTTCTTTTGTTATGTAAGATATGACCTGTGAGTACACCATGTGGGTGAATGGTTGCATTAGCCATTTTGTTGATTTGGCCAAGTGAGAGGTCATGAGTTTGATCCTTGCACCATGCACATCTTGGTTGGTATGGAAGCTTCCAGAAAAGAAAGTCCAGAGCTTCTTGGAAGCTACATGGTTGGTATGTTACCTGGCACTAGGATGCTTAAGATTCAAGCCCAAACTACAGGTCCATTGGTGATGTGGCTGAATCAGATCACTTCTCGGGAACATACTATTCAGTTCTAGGCCTGGACGGGCAGTCCGAAAAGGACTTGTCTTGCATGCTGATGGGTCCACCCTACCTTGATTCTTTCTTTCTTATTGACAATTTGAGCTCTTCTTGAGGTGTAACACTGAGGCAATACTACTCTTGCCTGATTCAGTTTTAAGTAAATGACATATGCCTGAAAAGGATGAAGGTGCAAAAACCTTTGTGAGCTTTTCAGTTTCACAGCCACTCTGCAAAAGGTTCTTCGCTCAATAACAAACATGTGTGTGTATGCGTGTGTGTGTGTGTGTGTGTGTGTGTGTGTGTGT
>SZWC01000323.1:281452-292961 GCA_023375785.1 Penium margaritaceum | reverse complement strand
TCTCTCTCTCTTCTTGCCCTTACCCCCTCCTCTGTTTTTTGTCTCAACTTCTTGTTTCTTGTTCTCGTCCCCCCTATTCTTGATTGCCCCTAATTTGGGGCACTTGAGAGAACAAAGGGAGAGGGGGGGGGAGGTGTCCAGCTGGCCCCCACTCGCGTGCACACTCGCTTGCTTGCTTGTGCGAGCGAGCGGGGTGGGTGGAAGGCGCGAACGGACAGGGGGGGGGGGGTCCGCCCCTCTCTGGCCGTCGGCCCCCTCCGTCCGCTGACGGGGCCGGCGGGACCGAGGGGGCTCACAGGCCCCTTCGAGTGGCCCTTCGAGAGGGGAGGCTCGACGGGGCCAATAGGCCCCCTCTGAGGGTGCCCCTTGGTGAGGGCTCAAGGGGGTCACCCCGAGGGGGACCCTCGGCGGTGGGCTACGAGGCCCTTCGGCAGCAGCAGCTACGGCGGCGGATGTAGCTACTGCGGTTGCTGTTGTTGCTGTTGCTACTGCTTCCGGTGTTGCTACTGTTGCTACTACTTTGTTACCACCGTTGCTGCCTACTGCTGCCACCGCTGCTTCTTGCTCGTACTATTCTTGCTTGCTGCTGCCGTCGTTGATGCTACAGCCACAGGCTTTGCTTGTACCGTCGCTGTTGCTGCTACCGTGCGTTGTTGCTGCTACCGTTGTTGTCGTTGTCGCCGCTGCTACACGCTGCTTCTGCTATCGCCGCTGTTGTAGCGGGTGCTACTGCTGTTACTACTGCTGTGTGCTATTACTACAGTTGCTGCTGGTGCTCCTACCGTTGTTGCTGCTGCTGCATGTCAGACCAACTGTCGCTACTGTTGCTACTGCCAAAGGCGCCGCTACTACAAATGCTTCCGCTCACCGCTTCTGCTACTGCTACCGTTTCTGTTGCTGTTGCTATGAGTGGCTACTCTGTCGCCACTGCTCCGATTAGAGGCACCATAGCTACCACCATTGCGTCTGCTACTGCTTTTGCCGCTGCTGTTGCAGCCGCTAATGGTGCTGTGCCCTGCTCACCGCCCCTCTAGCGTTCACGCGCACTCACTTCATGCTCCCTCACAGTACTGCCGGTGTGGCACCACGTGGCATGTTCTCTGTGCGTTCTGCCCACTACTGCTGCTTCTGCTACTTCTGCTCATCACTCGCCCTCCTGTGCTCTGATACCAAGTTAGATTTTAATTCGGGCATGCAGGCCCATGCTAACACGAACATGAGATTTGTGTGTGAGTGTATTGCAAAATGGCAAGAATTTAGCTGAGTCTGGAACGCATAATGTGAAGGAACAAGGAGACCCGATGACTGTAGTAGTGCTTCCGATGTTTCAAAATCCATTTGCAATGTGTGCACGCTGATTCTTAGTGTTTCTAGCACTGCTCATATTTTCTTGGTGGTCGAGACCCGGGCACTCAGAGAGCTATTCCGGTGCCTTGAGGAGACCACCTTTCTTGTTCACGTGGTGTATGGAGTGTGCTCTCCCTGCTGACTCGTTTGGGCTCAGCGGGGTTGACGAGGTTCGATGCAGCTAGCTGTCGGCGCCCCTATATAAGGACATTATGGGCTCATTCGTAATCTCTTCTTGTTGTTTCATTTTGTGCATTCTAGACTTAGCCAATTTCTTGCTGTTTTGCAATGCACTCACACACAAAGCTCATGTTCATGTTTGCATGGGCCTGCAGGCCCTAATTAAATTCTAACTGCAAACACATGCAAGTTCTTGTAAGTCAACACGTAAAATGACGAGTCATAAGTGAACGAGGTAATGCTTGTCGAGGGGAGAGCCAAGTGCGAACGAGTAGCAAGCTCATTCACAATCAAGGCTCGCTTCCCACCAAACAACGTAATTGGGAGCAAATCTGTCCTCTCCCTTTTGTTATCGCCACTCACAGAGCAATGTACCTACCATGGGTAGGTACATTGCTCAGAAGGGAATAGAAGCAAAACAGGACCGACACCCCCCCTCCCCAGCCGAGAGAGCGGGAGAAAGGAGGCATGGGCGAAAGACGGCTAAGGTGACGAAGAAGGACCAACTCAAAGAACAAGGCATCGGGAGACTAAACAAGCTGCTAGCGGATAGCGTCCTAAAAACACCATGCTTTGGAAAAAGAGGAGACCCCCAAGAATGGACACAACCGACCCCGAGAGGAGAGTTTGACGTTGCACAAGTCATCAGGCAGCCAGACGGAGGCAATGCAATCCCAAACAGGAGCAAGGCGGAGGTCGGCACGAGCGTCAGACCAGCGCTCAAAGGCTGTGATTGACCGAGGGATCGGTCCATGTGGAACGTCATTCTTAACCAGAGGCAAAGAGCAAGGGAAAAACAACATCAGATAAGAGGGTCCAAACATCTTCTGCGAGAGTACGATTTGAGGTTTCGGAGACCACATTTCGCTGGACTATGTAATGAGCGGAAGTCTCCAAACACACCCCTTTGGATGCGAGAAAGCGGGCGGTGGGACGAAGAAATTCTTTGCCGTGGCCACTACAAAAAACGCACATTGAGCACAGATTGGCACGCTCAGCCTGATCAAGCCACGTTTCAACAGTGGGGCAGACATCACTATTGTGACGCACGGCAAAGACCCAGCGCAAGCGAGAAAAATCATCAGTGAGGCACAAGACATGCCGATCCACATTGCCAAGGGGGTCATAGGGGACAGGGGCTCATGATATCAGCATGCACACGGTCAAGAGGCTGAGTGGACAGAGATTCAGAGTCATCAAATGGAGAGTGATTCATTGTGCCTTGAGCGGAGTCAGTACAGTTAGCAGGGGAAGGAGCAGGGAAAGTTGAAGGAGAGTTTTAAAGCCAATTGAAGGCAACGAATGCTAAAGATGTGATCAGTGTGAACATGTACAAGACGCCGCTGTAAGAGATGGACAAGGTCAGCAGAAAGAGAGGGCGGCATATGGGCAAGAGCGATGCATTGTGCCTAGGGACGGCATTGAAAACACACTCACCTCCAAAGAAGCACCGTACAGCACGTCTGGAAGGTATGATGCAGAACTGGGATGAAATAAAATGAACGACACCAACGCCTTGAATGGGGAGCAAATGCCC
The DNA here is from genome assembly GCA_023375785.1 of Penium margaritaceum. NCBI lineage: Eukaryota > Viridiplantae > Streptophyta > Zygnematophyceae > Desmidiales > Peniaceae > Penium > Penium margaritaceum. The sequence goes on along the minus strand of SZWC01000323.1, from coordinate 289,897 downwards.
GGACCTAGTGCGCACAAAGCGAGCAGCGCTATCAAGACCAAGGGAGACGAGTGTGGAACGAATGGACTTCATGTGGTGGTTGGCTCCAAAGTCGAGGATCCAGAAACCACCCTCAAAACGCATAGGGGGTAGGACACCATAAGTCACCATGGTGCCAACAGGGAGTGCAGAGCGATGAGCAACTCACAAACACCATGATAGTGCGGGAGAAGTACTGGTTGCCGATGCTCAATCCACAGATTGGGGAAGACAAGGACCCAAGGACATGACCGGGAGAGTCACCATGAAGAACAGTGTCTAGTGACACGTAGGACTACTGGCCAGCGGTGCAACAGACTCACCTCCCTGATCATGAAGGCGCAGGAGCTTAAGAAGAGATTGCTCTAACTGACGCTCACCGTTACCCCCAACGAATGGCACCGGAGCTGGAGTCAAGGCGCCAGAGGAAGGGGGAAACCACAACGGAACATAGTAGGTGGAGGTGGGTGGAGGTGTATAGGGTGATGAACCATGGGCAGACGGCTAGCCCCAAGTGTACAGGATCAGAGGAGGGCCAACAGGAATCCAAGAGGTGGAGTAGACCTGAGTAGAGGATGTGGTAGTCGATGAGGAGGGAGAGGCTGCGTTGGAGGAGGATGCAGATGCAACAGATGGACCAGCTGTGTGAGCCCAGTGGGCACACATGGCACCGGCAAGACGGAGGTCATCTGGAGGAGCTAGGCACGCACTCGTGAAGTGCTTGCTAGAACCACAGTTCCAGCTGACCACACCGACAGAACAAGAAGAGGAGACAAATGCTTTCTCTTTGCCCTTGCCCTTACCCTTGCCACGCCCGCAGTCTGCCAAGGCAAGAGCAGAAGCCGTGGAGATGGTAAAAGAAGAAGAAGTGGAAGAAGAGGACAAGGAGGCTACAAAACTGGAAGAAGAGGACGTCAAGGAGGAAGTTGTTGACATTGGCACACGTTTTGACAAAGGCACACGTTTTGACAGTGGCACACGTTTTGACATTGACACACATTTTGACATTGGCACACGTTTTGACACTGACACACGTTCTCACATGGCACACGCCTCGTGGTTTGATGGCCTCAGCAGCGAGCTCCTTATCCTCACCAGCTTTATTTATTTGCCAAAGTTGAGGGCTCATCATTTCCACTCATGGCAACGGTATTGGAAGCAACATCACAGTACAACTCATTCGCAACGTTCCACAGATGGGATACTACTGGTCCCCGACATTTTTTCTGTTTTCAAATGCTTTACAAGGCATGTAAGTGAGGGGAAAATCTCTTCCAGTATTGAACAGCTGGGAAACAAAGGGTCTCCAGCCTGTTGCTTGTCAATGCGCCGGATAGAAACAGTCTAGAAAACTGGTCCCGACATGGGAGGCCGCCAACCGCTCTTGGTATTGCAACCAAGATAACATATCATCCTCGAACGAGGGATCCACATTTTAGGTTCGTTTGGTTTGCAACCTCACGAAGTCCGCATGTTGGTCTTTAGTGTCTACCTTTGGTTGGACACTCTGTGAGGAGTCTCAAAGGCAAGAGCTGTAAATGGATGCATGCAAGGTACACGCTTTTATACTTGCAGAGCTTTGCTAAAGCTTCTGCTTGTAGTGGCTCCACTGGAGCCAACCTCAACCTACAGTCCTACTTGGCGCGTCTTTAGAACGCCAAGTGTCATCCTCAAGATAGGCTCGAGTAAGCTTCCTAGAAGCTTCCTGTCCCAGTTTGGGCCACAAAGAAAATTGCGGCCGGCGTGGGGTTTGAACCCGCAACCTCTTGTTTGAGACTACGGCGCCTATTCAACCAAGCCAAAAAAGATATGGTTGCTATGATGAGCCACAGGGAACATACCCATTATGGGCAGTGCATTCCTGGCCCATCATAGAACAGACTAAGGGGACGTACTCCATAGAGCAGTGCATGCCTTGTCTGTATGTGTGGCTAGCCAGCCAGGCAGTGGACAAGGTGCATACTATTTCAACAAATCTCTCCCTTGCACCTTTGTCCATCTGTCCCTTACTGGGCTCCATCAATGCCTTGAGGCTCACCCTTCCTCTACCGCACTCCTCATGCCGAATCCACGAATGCCTGCATAGTGCAAGTCGCTCTCCAGCGGCTTGGTCATGCAGTCAACAAGAATTCTCTTCGTTCCGCGGTGCTGCAAGTCCACCACGTTCTTCATGACCAGGTCACGTGAGTAGTGGTAACGTATGTCGATGTGCTTCGTTCGCCGGGAGATGATCTCGTCTTCAGCCATCACGATGGCACTCATGTTGTCCACGTGTACGACCGTGGCATCCTTCTCTGGCACTGTCATTTTGCCAAGCAGGCTGCACAGCCATTGAGTCTCCTTGCACACCTCAGACAAAGAAATGTACTCTGCCTCAGCCGTGGACATGGAAACACAATCTTGCTTCCTGCTGGCCCATGAGATGTCAGCGGCATTCAAGATGCACAAGTATCTAGAGGTGGATTTTCTGTCGTCGAGAATTCCTCCCCAGTCAGCGTCGGTGTACCACTTCAGGCAAAGGGGGTCCGTTCCTTCTTGGCTTCCAAGGACGAGGCCCATGTGACGTGTCTTCTGCAGGTAGCGCAAGATGCGCTTGACTGCCTGCCAATATTGTGGCCTAGGGTTGGCCACGAATCTGCTCACTTGTCCCACAGCATAGTAGATGTCCGGACGAGTCCCTACCATGGCGTACATGATGCTACCCACGGCGGACTGGTAGGGGATGTCTTGCATCTCCCTTTGTTGTGCTTCGTTGCTTGGTGACATGGAGGCCTTCAGCTTTGTGTCGGTCGTCATTGGGGTGCTGACAGGTTTGCAGTCTTCCATGTGGTAGCGCTTCAGTACCTCACCGATGTATTTGATTTGGTTGAGTTCGATGGTGCCTGCTACTCGGCTGCGGTGGATGCCAATCCCGAGGTAGTACTCGAGAGGACCCATGTCCTTCATTTTGAATATTTTTCTGAGGTCAGACTTCAGCTCATCCAGCAGCTCGACCGAAGACGAGCAGATGGTCAGATCATCCACATACAGCGCAACCAGCATCAGTCCTCTCCCATCATCGCACACATACATGCTCGGGTCATTCTGACAATGCGCAAAGGAGAGGCCGATCATGAAACCATCCATCTCTTTGTACCACATCCTTGGGGCCTGTTTTAGCCCGTAGAGCGCTTTCACCAACTTGCACACCTTGCCCTTGGGAGCTTTAGCTCGCTGTCCACTACCTCCTTCCCCTTCGCCGCATGTGGGCCATTCATCGCCTCCTCCACTGTGGATTGCTCTCCCTGAGCCATGCACGACCAGCTAAGGCCAGTCCAATTGTCCTCATATCGCAAAGGTGCTCTCTTTGGTCGCAAACAGCACCGGGGTAGTGGTGCAGCTTCTTGCTTTGGTGTTGGTGCTTCCACAGGCGGTGGTTTGTCATCGTCGTCATCGTCGTCAGAAGAATCATCAAACTGCAAGTCAGACTCGGAAGCCCCGGACGCCTTGGTATCCACATCCATGTCAGATGCTGCATCATCCTCCGCAGCTACTCTCGCAGTCCCACCACCTGCTGGCAAAGCGAGCCAGTTGTCGATTGCTTGGTCTCCACACTCAAGCAACACTATCCACTCTCCCGCTTTGGGAGCGAGGTTCGGGTCCAACAGCTCTCCCTTTTCAAGGGTGTGTTTGTCAAACACAACGTTGCGGCTCCTCACGAGCTTGCCTGCTGCCTGGTCTCAAAGCCGGTAGGCTTTGAGTGATGTGTCGTACCCAACCATGATGCACTTCCTGGAACGTGCGTCAAGCTTGCCTCCACCTTCTCCCGACTACATCTTCACCCATGCAGTTGACCCAAACACCTTCCGATGAGATGCGTTGGGTTTCTTTTCCGACCATGCTTCTTGTGGGGTCTTCAGCTGCTTGTCCTGCTGCTTTCCACGCTTCTGCAAAGCGGTTTCTGGTGTGAGATTCAAGAGGTAGTAGGCCGTTGTTGCTGCTTCTGCCCAAAAGCGAGGTGGGAGCTTGGCGTCTAAGAGCATGTTTCGCACCATGCCAAGTAGGGCCTGGCTCATCCTCTCGGCAACGCCGTTGCTTTGTGGGTTGTAAGGGGTGGTTTGCTCGTGGCGCATGCCATGATGCATGAGCCAAGGCTTGCATGCCTCGTACTCACCCCCGTTGTCACTTCACAGCGTCTTCACCTTCTTGGACGTTTGCCACTCTACCATGGCGACGAACTCGAGGAGCTTCTCCTTCACCTCTCCCTTTCTTTTGAGGAAGTAGATCCACAACTTGCGGCTGTGGTCGTCAATGAAGGTCAAGAAGTATTTGCTTCCTCCGTTAGACGGTGTTCGGAAGGTTCCACACACGTCATTGTGTATCATCTCGAAGTCATGCTCCGCTCGTTGAACTCCTCTCCCAAACGGCTTCTTCTTTGCCTTCGCTTGGAGGCATGGTTCACACAATGCACACCCTCCGCCATGCTTCATGGTACACCCTTTCATTCCACGGACTACCTCTAGCTCGTGCATCTTCTGCAGCGTGCTGTTGGCCACATGGCCAAATCGCCGGTGCCACAGCTCAGCGTCAGTGTCCTTGGTTGATATGGCGGCCGTAGCGGTCGCCGGCGGTGCATCCTTTGGCTCCGGTGCCACTGTCTTGGTGGCACATGTGAGTCCCTCATCCGACGCCTTGGTGACTTTGGTTTGAAGCACGTAGAGGCCGTCGACTCTTGGGAATTGAAGCATGAGGTCCTCTTTGGTGTACAAAATCTGGATGTCCTCGTTTTTTAGGGCCACCGCTTCCTTGTTGGTGAACACCACTATCATGTTGTTGTCGGTGATTTGTGACAAGGACAGCAGGTTGGCTACAAAGGAGGGCATGTATACCACCTTTTGAAGGTTGACTACGTTCTCCGCACCATTCACGTTGAACGTGATCACTTGTCCCCTTCGCCCATGGCTTGGACGACGCCGTCGTTTGCACACTTGATGCGCATGACGAATTCGGCCATGGAGACAAATCCACCCTTCTCTTTTGATGAGTGATGGTTGGTACCCGAGTCAAGGGCGAATGCCCCGGGCCTAAGGATCGTTGCGCCCATCATGGGCAGCCCCCTAGCCATCATGTTGGTGAGCTCCTTCTTCTCCTTTCCACCTTTGTTCCCGCCTTCTTTCTTGGGACTACGGCAGTCCCTAGCCCAGTGCCCAGCCTTGCCACAGTTGTGATAGATGCCGGGCTTCTTGGAACTCTTCCCGCCACCATTCCCTTTCCCTCCACTACCACCACTTCCGCCGTTGCCTTGACTGGAGCGAGAGCTTGCACCTTGTCCACCAAAGCGAGAGGCATAGGCTGAGATGTTTGCCTCACTGCCACTGCGTCGCATGGACTCGTTGCGGACGTGTTCGGCAACAGCCTCATACGTCAGATCAGCCTCCTTCCAACCGCCAAATACAGTGATCAAGGAACCCCAGCTTTCCGGCAGCGCCATTAGAAGGATCATGGCACGCATGTTGGAGTCGAGATTCCATTCCATTTGCTGGACCTCTTGCAGCGCGTTGTCAAATGACTGCAAAAATGCGGGTATCGATTCTCCTTTGCTCACCCTCATCGACATCAACCTTTGGAAGATGAAGAGTCGGTTTTCCAGGGCGTTTGATTGATGCACGCGTGCGAGTTTTGCGTAGGCCTCAGCAGCCAACATGGATCCTGTGATGAGGGAGTGTTGAGTCTCGTTGATGGACGTCACAAGAATGGCGAGAGCCATGTTGTTCTTCATTGTCCATGCTGCAAGGTCAGCCGCATACATCGTCACCGTTGTATCGGCGGGTGCTGTCTTGGTCCCTTTTTGGATGTCGAGGTAGCCACGCACGTTCATGATAATCTCAAACTGCCATTTCCACAAGGGAAAACCTGTCCCCGTGAATTTGGACGTATCCGCCTCAAGGCGGGCTTGAGTCGGATCCGCCATTTCCTGCGGTTGCTCGTCTTCTCTGCTTCGCTGCTACTCTGCTTCGTTGAGGCCGATGTGGCTGATGAGGCTGCTGACTGCGACCGTTGTCAAAAGGTGCAGTTAGTTCCATTGCATACCCCTCCCACCAATGATCGCCTAAGGCGATGGTGCCGTTGTGAGAGAACGGACTTGGGGTCGTACCACCTTTTAAAAAAGGGGTAGAGCTTAATCCCGTTGGGGCTCGAGGGTCATGTCCAACATGGACAGAGCTGTTCCTCGGCCCCTAGTCCGCCACGTGCGCGCACCCTACTTGATGAATCTGATGGAGCCGATGGAGCAGATGGAGCCGTCCGATGGTCGTGTCCCTGTTATACCTGTGCGCACTACAAGACCACGTGCTAGTCGGTCTTGGAAGCGTGCCTTACAACCAGAAGTGTGGGCCCATAACCCTTTGTCAATGCGCCGGATAGCAGCGGTCTAGAAAATTGGTCCCAACATGGGAGGCCGCCAACAGCTCTTGGTATTGCAACCAAGATAACATATCACCCTCGAACGAGGGATCCATACTTTAGGTTCGTTTGGTTTGGAACCTCACGATGTCCGCATGTTGGTCTTTAGTGTTTACCTTTGGTTGGACACTCTGTGAGGAGTCTCAAATGCATGAACTGTAAATGGATGCATGCAAGGTACAGGCTTTTATACTCGCAGAGCTTTGCTAAAGCTTCTGCTTGTAGTGGCTCTACTGGAGCCAGCCTCAACCTACAGTCCTCTTTGGTGCGTCCTTAGACCGCCAAGTGTCATCCTCAAGGCAGGCTCTAGTAAGCTTCCTAGAAGCTTCCTGTCCCAGTTTGGGCCACAAAGAATATTGCGGCCGTCGTGGGGTTTGAATCCGCAACCTCTCGTTTGAGACTTCGGTGCCTATTCAACCAAGCCAAAAAAGACATGGTTCCAATGATGAGCCACAGGGGAGATACCCATTATGGGCAGTGCATTCCTGGCCCATCTCAGAACAGACCAAGGGGACGTACTCCATAGAGCAGTGCATGCCTTGTCTGTTTGTGTGGCTAGCCAGCTAGGCAGTGGACAAGGTGCATACTACTTCAACACTACTGTCACACATGAATGGCTCGCTGGCTTGTTTTCTGTTTTTTAAATGCTTTGCAAAGATTTCAGAAAACAAAAAAAGATTAAAAACACATGTTGCAGTCAACCATCAACAGCTGGCTTGCTTTTTCAGCTTTCACGGTCCTACAAAGCGATTGGAAGGGGTCGTCAATACCTGTCATGTGGCGTTGACCTGTCATGTGGCGTTGACCTGTCGTGTGTAATGACCCGTCTCAATCCGTCTTGTCATGTAGTGTCTTTTTTTTTAATGCACCATGTGATGTGGCATGCATATCATTGTTGTGCCAATTATCATAATGCGGATTTTTGAATTTTTCAGATTATCAAGGTGTAGGTCATCAAGCTCCAAGTTTTGGGAATGCTGGAAATAAAAATGCACATGATCAGAACGCAAATCATTGGGATTTCAATCATTAGGATGTGGTTTTACGCAGTTTGGATTTTGGGGCACACATGGTCAGCCTTATTTCTGCCCTCTCCTTGAGTCCCATCGCTTCATATCCCATCGCTCCATTTCCCATCACTCCATTTCCCATTGCTTGGTTTCAACAATGCATTGGTTTCAAATTAAACCATTCGCGTCCGTTTCAACTCTAACCGACGCATCCGTTTCAACCTTCATCACCGCATCCATTTCAACTTTCACCATCGCATCCGTTTCAACTTTCACCATCGCATCCAGTTCAGCTTTCACCATCACATTCGTTTCAAATTTCACCATCCCATCTGTTTCAACTTTCGCAATCGTATCCATTTCAACTCTCTTCATTGCATCTGTTTCACCATTGCACCTGTTTCAATTTTCACCATCGCATCTGTTTCGACTTTCACCATTGCATCCGTTTTCACTTTCACCATTGCATCCGTATCAACTTTCACCATTGCATCCGTTTCAACTTTCACCATCACATCCGTTTCAACTTTCACCATCCCATCTGTTTCAACTTTCACCATAGCATTCGTTTCAGCTTTCACCATGGCATCCATTTCATCATCGCATCGGTTTAAACTTTCAGGTTGCACTTCTTTGGCAGAGGGTGGCACGCGAGTTGGACACGCAGCGCTCATTGATATTGCTGCAGGGCATGCTAGAGCTGCTCATTTGCACGTCCGCGGCTCCCACTGCCGCGGACGCAGCTGCATGACACGGACAAGCTGCCTTTCTGCCTCTTTGCGTTTCTGACATCCACCGTCTGATGATGCTGCCTGTGTAGGCACGTGCCGACTACAGGCATCCCGTTGTTCTTGTGGAACACATATGTATATATGTACACATATCCATATGTATATATATGTATATATAGACACACACACACACACACACACACACACACACACACACACACAGAGAGAGAGAGAGAGAGAGAGAG
>SZWC01000323.1:198358-254902 GCA_023375785.1 Penium margaritaceum | reverse complement strand
CTTCGAGCTGAATGTGACTGCCAACGCTTGCTTTGAGTCTTTTATAGTAATCATGGAAGTGAGTTCCTTGGCCCCACCGCTCGTCTTCTTGCGTCAAAAGGGGTGTGTATGGAGACCTGCACTCCATACACACCCTAAGAAAAAAAAATCTCTAAATGCTGGAGCCGTCCTCTCACGGATGGTATGCACACTTTGCTTTCTACATATGGCTTGCATCCCCTCTTTTTGTTTGAGGTCATGAATTACTTGACATAGGTCTAGAACCATGTCCTTCATGGCCCTCTCACTCACACGATCACGCACATCAAGCCTTGGTATGGTTCCAAGGCTGACCTTCGGCTTGCTTGGGTCTTGCAGTAATGCATCTGTCTGGCTCCATGATGACTCATGTGATAGAAAAACATTCCCTCGCAGCCGTCTCCGCCCCATCCTGGATGTGTCTTCCTGGTGCAAGGCTTGAAGCATCATGGATCCTGAGAGTCAGCGTACTATCGAGTCCCAAAATGCCCTGTTTTTTATTCTGTGTTCCTTTGTCAACTTGGTCATCTCTTGTCCGCTGCCTCCCTTCTACCGCTCTCTTGGTTGGGAGGGGAAGCTATTCGTGTAGCCCCTGCAGCCCCTGTTGCTACCTATCAACAGCTTGCACCCTCAGCTCTTTCCCGGTCGTCAGGTCCTACGACCACAAAGTCTTCATTGTCTCTTTTGTGCATGCTCTCAAGCTCCTCTCAAACATCATCCTCCCTTATCACATCCTACGTCTTGTCTAGGTCAGCACCTCCTGCTCACTCCTTTGCCGCTCCGTCCAGCTTGGTCGCTATCATTGTGTCAAGTCCACCTGCCCCTCCTCCGGTCCATGGGTCTGACTTGCCCTAGAATGCAGACCCCACTAGCCATGCACCCGTGTTCCCCTTCGTCTGCGGCAAGCGCCTTTGAGTGCTCCCTAAGCACTCCTCCAGTGCGTCCACAGCCTCCTCATCAGCCTCAAGCACAGCCTGAGCAGTCCCCTGTCTTTCCAACAGGCATAGATTCTCTAGGTCTTTCCAATGGAGTTTTCCATCCCAGTTCTTCCCTTGGATATGCGCTGCTCATGACTGAGCATGAGTGTGTGTTAGACGTTGATGTCCTTAGCAGTGTCACCGATTGTCATGCCGTTCTGGCCACCACACTTCTATCGCCTGAACCCGCCACATTTCCGCAGTCATGTGGGGCATATGAAGCCCAAAAGTTGGATGCTGCCATGAAAAACAATTTGATGGCTTTCGATGACTATGTTGTATACAAGCTGCTTGATCCACCACCAATACGCAAAGCCATCAATGCCCGATAGGTCTTCTGTTACAAGTACGAGCCCAACAGTTGACTTTTAAGGCATGCCTCATTGCAAAGGGGTTTTCCCAAGTTCCCGGCATTGACTTGGATGAGACATTCTTACCTGTTGGTCGTTACACCACATCCTAGCTCTTCTGAGCCTCCCAGAAAATCACGACCTAGAAATGGAACAGATGGACGTGAAAAATGCATTCTTGCACATAGGCTTGGATGAGTAGATCAATGTGGTTCAGCCCCCTGGGTTTTCTCATGGCATTGACAGATTCTGGCAACCGTGAAAGGCCCTCTATGGCCTGAAATAGTCTCATTGTTGGAATCAAGAGATCAGTTTTACCCTAAAAAGGGGATGACCGCTATGGCACGGTGGATCCAGCCCGCTTCATCACTCAACCGTCAGCACCATTTTTCAACATCCTCTTCTATGTTGAAAATCTGTTGATTGCATCACCTAGTCAAGAGGCCTTGAGGTCTGCGAAGTCCCTGCTACAGTCCACTTACAAAATGAAGGACTCGGGGTAAGCCTGTGTCTTTGTAGGCATGGAGCCTGCATGCAAATTCTCTCGTTTTGTCCTGCACGTCCATCAAGCTACACATGCCCACAGTCTGGGGGACTGTTTCATGCCTCTACTTGACTTTATGCCCATGATGTCGACGCCAATGACCCCCAGCAGGAGAGAAGTTATCAAAGACACTGGATGTGTCAAATCTAGGAAACGTTACCTACATCTTCCTTGTTGGGAGGATGGCCGTATTGTGGAAGAGTGGTAAGTACGGTTGTGTGGCACGTCATCCTCACAGAGCAGAGTATGTTGCTCTTGGTGTAGGGACGTGTGAAAAACGTGTCAAGACATGTTTTGCGAGAAACGTGTCTTGACGCGTTTCTCGCGAAAGAAACGTTCTTGGTGTAGGGAAGTCTTGCTGTGTTGTCTACTGAAACAACTGTGATTCCCCGCCCGTTGCATCACGTTGAGTTGTGACAACCATGCATCACACTCATAATACACATATCAATGTGGAACATCATTTTCTGCATAAGACTGTGGCTCCAACTAATGTCCAGACTGACTGGGTTAAATCCTGAAATCAGAGAGCTGAATTCTTTACGAAAGTATTCAGCAATAGTATCTTAAAGGCAGCTTTTCACCCTGTGGGTCTGTTTCATCCTCGCGACACTTCAGAGTGATGGTTCATAATTGTGGAATTTTAAGCGTCTTGTTACATCTTGTAAGTTCATCCTGTGCTCATAAGTGTTTATGTATGCATCGGTTGTGGGTACGGCTGTTGAATCAAGATTGAGACAATATTTCATGATCTCGATCTTTTTTTCATTCACTATGATATGATATTTCTTGTCCCGGGTACAATAGATGAGAGAATCTTGGTATCATACCGATTTGCAATTTCTTGCCTCAATCTTGTCTTGGTCTCACTGAAGCTTACATGTCTTTGCGTCATGGTGCTCTACAACCACTGAAACTGAAGTTAACAGTGGTCTCAGTCTCACTGAAACTCACATGCATTTGTGTTGCGGTTCTCTACCACCAGTGAGGGTGTCATTCTCTTTCTCCCGTCACCATTCCTCTCATTACATCCTACTGCCTACTGGTATCAGAGCTGTGGTGAGAGTGCGTAAATCCTAATCATGGGTGACAGGGCCGCCTCCACGCCGCCGCTGTTGCCATCACCGCCGCACACAAACTGCTGCCACCTCCTAGTGACGCGCAGCCTAGACCCTCTAATCCGGACATGGATCGCACTTCTGGCAGCCATGATCTGTGACTGCCACGGCTCTCTCTCACCGCTCCACGCGTGTGATTGCTGGTGCCATATTCGGCCACCACCATCTTCCATCGCCGCCACCATCTCCTTGTTCCACTACCACTGCCACCGCCCTTACACATCAGCTATATTCTTACTAGAGGCTTGGCTAGCAACAGCCACCTGCGCAGTATCTTTTTCACTCATGGGTTGCGGCATCATCTTGCTACACACGCAGCCACCCTTCTCTCAAAATCCTTAGAGCCAATGCTAATCAGCCGACATCCAAGACACGACAGCTGCACTTCCGTCAGCACCTTCCACCTTCCATAACTGCAGCCGCATACCCCGCAAATCCTACAGTCAAAGCAGTAATGCTTTTCACCTTGGCATGGTTGCTCTACGGCAGTGCTCTCCAGTTTTGTGCTGCCACATTGCTTGTCTCAGCAACAGCAGCAGCAGCATTTACGGCAACAGAGGTAGTAGCCACTATTGCAGAGACCTTTGTTACGGCTCGTGCTGCAGTCCCAGCCTCAAGTGCTCCCATAAGAGAAGGGGTGACACAACCGCCAAACCAGCAACAGGAGCAGAAAGAGCTGTAGCAGCAGCAGCAGCATTAGCAACATCAGTACCAGCTACAGCAAGATCAGCGGCAGCTGCAACAACAGCAGCAGGGCAAGTCGTCCTAGCCACCCTGGTGGCAAGGAATTCCACACTGGCGCAAAACGAGTGTTCGAGTGCCGCCACGCCTGTGTCCTACTATGGGGAGCACAGCACTAGTCGCCGGGCAAGGCAACGTCATGAGGTAGGCAGGGGGTCACCTACGTCCAACCGCTCTTCTCACCCCCGAAGTCATTTGGTAAGAGATTCCCCCCACACTAACCAGGACACCTCGGGAGGGAGTGACTTCTCTGCTGTTGAGGCTGTAGCTTCGGAATTCTTAGCCTACCTCACTAGAGACACAATCTTGGTTTCAGCCTTCATCACAACAACTACCTCTTCTGTCATAGACGTTGCTGTTGCATTGGTAGCCACCTTGGTAGCAGGGGCCAGAGCCTCACGCGCTCCTGCAACCACTTCAGCAGGCCGCACTACCAAGGCCTACACCAAGGTTGCTGTTGTCGTCGAACCTAATACTTCCACCTCCATCCTTTCCCTCCTTTCCTGCACCATCCTTCCTCTCTCCTACATATCCCATCTTGCCACCACCACAGCCAACCCTCCGTCCTCACTCCATTCCCCTTCCACCAGCGTCATTGAATCACCCCCCTTTGCCTCCTTGCTTTCCTCCTCAACAGGATCTGTGCACTTCATCTTACCTTCATCACCACCTCTTACCTCTCCTTGTGACAATCATTCTCTTCCATCTCCTCCTTCCATCTCTCATTCTTCTCTCATCTTGTCTTCACGCACCTGCAATCGGATCCATCAACAAAACCGTCATTCCGTTGCAATCCCACTGATATCCGTCGCCTTTGTTGATATGGTGTGCCCCTTGCCATGAGTGATGCTGATCGTACTCCCTGGTTTGACCACTGAAGAGTGTTCAAAAACCTAACCTGACTATAGATTTTAATTCCTTGGATTTTCCCATGCCAGATAGAGCTTTGAATCGCTCGACTTGAGTGAGTATTCAGAAAGTTAGCCTAGCCCGAAATTCGGGTGTTGGGCGTGTGAAATCTGGTACCCGCCATGGATGGCAGGATAATCCACCGCTAATGATCCGAGTTTGTCTCCAACAAGCTCTGAATCCACCGGGGGCATGATTGAAGTGACCAAAAGGACCTCCTTGACCAGGGTGAACTTCTCCTTGACTTTAGGGTGAGCAAAATGCGCTCCTACGGGTCATCATCCAAGCGCCTCCCGTTGCCTAGCGTGCAAGGCAAGCTGGGCGGCTCCACCAAGCGTTACTTCGATGGCCATAGCAGGGGCTTTACTGCTGTGATTTGGACGTGCTTGGATGCGTTGGAAAACTTTCATCAGAGGCTATAAGTATCTGAAGTAATCTCACTATTTTAAGCAAAAAAAATGTTTTCCAATTTAGTTCTACTGAATGCGACGTGTTCTGCCCACTCCTATCCATGATTCTTGTGCTCCACACTCTTCACCATTGGTTTCCATTGGCTGCCCCAAACATTGGTAGGGTGAATCAATGTGATCTAGGCATCCTTGAGGGTGCCTTGGCACCCACTAGTGCCAACAAAAGGTTATGGGCCCACGTGCCTAGAAGGCCCCTAGCTCAACAACTTTCACGCTACCGTCGCGCGCCATGACAACAACCGAGCAAGAGAGCATCGGCGCCGTCTCGAAGTTTGACGGGATTAGCTTTCCCTTGAGGAGGTGGTAAACTGAGGTCTACCTTGATGACAAGGTCTTGCTGGAGCTGGTCAAGGGTGATGAAAAAGCCCCTCCGGCTACCGCAATGCTGAAGGAAGTGGACAAGTACAAGAAGTGCAACAAGAAGGGTCATGTTTTGTTGGTGTTCGCGCTAGCTACAACGCAACACACACTGATTCAAGGATGCACGGAGGCCGCGGATGCCTGAAAGAATCTCTGCAGCATCTACTTGTCTAGTAACCTCGCTAAAAAATTGTTTGTCTTCAAGAGGCTCGTCACCCTCCAAGCCAACAAAGGCGAGAACATCATGGAGATCTTGCAGCAGATCGAGTCCCTTACGGTCGAGTGTGTAGCCACCGGATGAAAAATTGACCCTCAGCTACAATCCAGTATCCTCCTCTTGGCCTTACTGGGCAGTCAGAGTCCCATGATCATCATCGTAGGTGGCTGGTCCGCTGATGAGCTGAAGTACCCAAAGGTGGCTGAGTACATCCGCAATGAATGGATGCGGCGTGATGGGAGAGAGAGTGGGGCAACATCAAGTTCTTCCTGTACCGTCCGCCCTCAAGGTGGAGGGGGAGGCAAGAAGGGGAAGGGTGCCAAGCAAGGCGCAAAGAAAGGTGACAAGAAGGGGGAGTGCTACATTTTTGGCAAAGAAGGCCAAAATACACACTATTGCCCCAACAGGAAGTTGGACTAGTTGGGTAGGCGGGAAAGAAGAACGGCCATGCAATGATGGCAAAGGATTTCGCCAAATTGACACATATGGGAGTCTCTTTGATTGACTCCGGATCGGGCCGCCACACGCAATGCAAGTGGGCGGCATTCGTCACCTATGGCGTCTCAAAGCGGTGCATGACAGTGGCCAACGGCAAAACAGAGTTGGCTGTTGGTGAAGGCAACGTTCACATGACGGTGGATATTGGATGGAGAAGCTGTCATGAGCACAATTCATGACAAGCTCCACATGCCCAATTTTGGGGCAAATCTGCTGTCAGCGAGCCGCCTTACAGACAAGGCGCTTGAGGTGCTTCTCAACAAGAAGAAGGCCATCATCTGGAAAGAGGGGGGTGGCAAGGTGATTGTACGTGGAAAGTGAGAGGATGACTTGTACCTGCTCCATGCAAAGATCCTTGACAGCCGGGCTGGGTGCAACGTCCCCCACCTCGCAAAGAAGGACGATGGTAAATTGGACCTGTGGCACCGCTGCCTATGTTACATCTCTCCCTCAACTGTGAGAGACATGGCAAAGAATGAAGTGATGCATGGTCTTGAGGTCAATAGCCTTGATGTAGCCAAGAATGCCGTGTGTGAGCCGTGTGTGGTTGGCAAGGCGATACGGCAGTCGTTTGATGGCAAAGGGACATGTGTGCCGGCGAAGTTGGAGGTGGTCCACACTGACGTGTGCAGACCACTCAAGAGCTCCATAGGGGACGCTCGCTACTTTGTGACCTTCATCGAAGATCACAGTTGTAAGCTCTACCTCTACATCATCAAGAAGAAGAGCAATGACTTTTCATGAATGTAAGAGTTTATGGCGACAGTGGAGCGGCAAACAAAGTTGAAGGTGAAGGCGTTCTAGAGCGACATCGGCAATGAGAACGAGGGCTGCTTGGCATTGATGAAGAGCAAGGAGATTGCATGGCAGAAAACTACGCCATATTATCCATAACAGAATGGCGTTGCCGAGAGGGCAAACCACACCATCCTTAACATGGTCCGGTCCATGTTGAGCGATGTCCGCCTTGTGCAACGATACAAGGGCAAGGCAGCATGGAAAATAGCGTACATCATGAACATAACTCCAAAAAAGCCACTAAAAGATGTAGAGTCCAAGGTGTGGACGACGCCACAAAAGGTGTGGAGCAGGAGGAAGCCAACAATGGCAAACCTCCATACGTTTGGCTTTGTTGCACAAGCTGTTGTGCAGGCACGAGAGGGGCAGGGCAAGATGGACCCGAAGAGTCGCCGGTGGATCGTTGCCGGGTACGAGAGCGGGAGCAAGGTGTACCGGCTCTTTGACCCACGGAGGTAGCAGATCGTGAAGAGTCACAATGTCACGTTCAACGAGGACAGCCATTGAACAAACAAGGATGCGGGTCTCTCCAAGCGGAGGGAGTTCCTGCCATGCCTTGAGGGGGAGACACTCAAGGACGCAAAAGAGGGTTACGTTTGAGCAGCTCTAGCTGGCGGGAACCATGCCCCGCCAGCCGCTCCCCCAACCCCGGGGGGTTGGGGGAGAAGCTGATTTGCATTCAGCCAAGTTAGACAATGATTCCAAAGCACCAGCAGTACTGGAGCTGAATGAGGAGGCGGGGAGTGAGCCTGCATCGCCACAGTCTCCAAGATAGGGGGAGCAGGCCAGCGGTGCTATTGGCGCCGCAAGAGGACAGTAGCAGTAGTGGCCACAATAGCAAGAGCCTCAATAGCAGCAGTCTTGGAGAAGCAGACGCAAAAGGAGGACGACAATATGGTAAGATGCGACAGAGGGCATTTTGACTTGGTTTGCTTGAGCATTCTTTGCGCAAGAGGAGCCTAAGACCGTCAAGGAGGCATTGCAAGGGAAGGATAGGGCTGCGTGGGAGGGAGTTATAGAATCTGTGCTCACCTCCAATAAAGAGAATGGTACTTAGCAGCTGATTGACAGGCCGGAGGGCACAAAAATCATTGGCTCCAAGTGGATCTTCAAGAAGAAGCTTGCCAAGAAGGAGAAGGTGGAGCAGTACAAGGCACAACTCATTGAGAAGGGGTACGCCCAGCAGAAGGGTGAACACAATGATGAGACGTTCGCACTGGTGGTGAAGTTTGCCTCCATCCGCTCCATCCTCTCGATGGCTGTGGCACACGACTATGAAGTTCACCAAATGGATGTGAAAACCACATTCCTCAATGATAACCTGGACAAGGAGGTCCTCATGGAGGTGCTGGAGGGGGTGGAGGCACCATCGGGAAATATGAGCCGGCTTCACAAGGCGCTCTACGGGTTGAAGCAGGCGCCACTCATGTGATACCTGAAAATGGACGGCTTCATTGCCAAGCTTGGCTTCAAGCGCTGCGAAACGGATCAGAGCGTGTACGTGCGGAAGCAGCTGGAGTTGCACCAGATTGTCATTCTTTACGTGGATGACCTCATCCTTGTGCCATCACACATGGAGGAATTGGTGAACCTAAAGCGGCAGCACGGCGGTCGGTTCAAAACGACCAACATGGGCGAGCTCGGGCACTACCTTGGCGTCGCCATCAAAAGGGACTGCAAGGCATGCACACTGGAGATGGGGCAGGCAAAACACATGCAAGGGGTACTCTCTCGCTACAATATGGAGGAGTGTAGTCCCATCGGCAAATCCATGACCAACACATGTGAGTTGAGCTCAAGCATGGACCAAAGCACGGATGAGGAGAAGGAGGAGATGGCGCGTGTGCCATACCAGTCCTCTGTGGGGAGCATAATGAACGCCATGGTGGCGATGCGGTTCGATCTGGCCTTTGCGAAGGGCCAATTGAGCCACTATGTTGCTGACCTCGGGCCACTGCATTGGCAAGCAGTGAAGCGGATCCTCCGCTATCTCAAGGAGACACAACATTCGTGGTTCATGTTTGGAGGGGGAGCGCGTGACGACTCCCTTGAGTTGGTTGGCTACTCCGATGTTGTCTAGGCTGGTGATGTGGATGAAAAAAAATCAACGTTGGGTATGTGTTTGTACTAGGTGGTGCAGCAGTTTCATGGGAAAAAAGGAAGCAGGAGTATGTGGCACTGTCCAGCACCAAAGCGGAGTACATCGCACTTGCAGAAGCTACAAAGGAAGTGGTGTGGGTTCAGTGGCTGCTAAAGGACATTGGGATGCCACAAATGAAGCCAAAAGTACTCAGTGTCGACAACATGAGTGCCATCAGCCTCACACAGAACCCTGTGCTTCATAGGAGGAAAAAGCACATTGAGATTTGGCATCACTATGCATGTGACTTGGTGGCGAAGTGAGATGCAGCTATTGTGCATTGTGGCACTAAGTGCATGCTCACCGACGGCATGACCAAGGCACAGCCCAAGGAAAGGCATGATGCAATATGTATGGAGCTTGGTCTGCGCTGTGAGTTTTGAAACACTACAGGTTCCAAGGATAGGGCATCAAAGCTGCGGTGCAAGGGGGAGATTGTTGCTATGGTGTGGCCCTTGCCATGAGTGCCATTGACCATACTCCCTGGTTTCACCGCCAGAGAGTGGCCAAACACCTGATTCTTTGGATTTTTCCATGCAAGATCAAGCTTTGAATCGTTCAATTTGAGTGAGTATTGAGAAAGTTAGCCTAGCTCAAAATTCGGGTGTTGGACGGGTGGAATCTGGTACCCGCCATGGGTGGCTGGATAATCCACCGCCAGTGATCCTAGTTTGTCTCCAATGAGCTCAAAATGCACCAGGGGCATGAATGAAGTGACCAGAAGGACCCCCTTGACCAGGGTAAACTTCTCCTTGGGCGAGAAAAAGGTGCTCTGACGGGTCATCGTCGAAGCGCCTACTGTTGCATTGCGTGCAAGGCAAGGTGGGCTGCTCCACCAAGGGTTACTTCAACGGCCGTAGCAGGGGCTCTACTGCTCTGATTTGGGCGTTCCTAGATGCGTTGGAAAGCTTATATCACAGGCTGTAAGGATCTGATGTAATCTCACTATTTTAAGTAATAAAAAAGTTTTTTTGATTCAGTTTTACTGAATACGACGTGTTCTGTCCACTCCTATCCGTGATCCTTGTGCTCCACACTCTTCACCATTGGTATCCATCGGCTGCCCCAAACATTGGTAGTGTGCATCAGTGAGAGCTAGGCAACCTTTAGGGTTCCTCGACAGCCACCATTGCCAACACCCTTCTCATAACCACTAGCACCCTCGATGGTTCCCCCTTTTCTAGACTCAAACACGCGTCTTTCTACCCTCACCGACCTTCATCATAGGTTCCGTTCTTTTGTAGATCGTTATCCTTCCTTCACCACCACTTTTGGCCTCACTGCATTCCATGTATCTACCCTACCTCCTGAACCCATGTCTAGCATCATCTTTGTGGCCTTTGCCCTATGTTTTCTAAACAACTGGATCCTTGTGTGAAAATTTCCCATCATCTCCGTTTCACATCATTTTAGTGACTATTCATCCTTCCCCTTCTACCTTTTTGGAGCTAGTGCTGTTGTGATCAAAACATACAAACCAAAACTACACAGAGACCCACCACCGTGCTGGAGTTGATCATGTCAAGAGGGTAGATAGCAAGTCCTCTCCTTGACTGAGAGCTGAGGAATGGTGATGGAACACAACTTTGAGTGATGTTAGGTATAGCATGTCCACAACAGCAGGGTAGAAATGGTGAAGGCACAGCAAGCCAAAATCGCTTATGCTATCCTGTTAGAATCATTAAGTATTGGTCACGTAGAAACTACTTTGACAATTTTAGGACATCAACAAAGAACTCCTCGCTTTCAATTTTGGTGATTTCCAGGTCACATCTTGACCATAAACATTGGTACAATACCAAGTCTAGGATTTCCCTCAAATACTTCTTCCTGGCTACGTCGTCATGGCTTTGTCAAACATGACTGGATGAACGGGATAGAACTTGGCATCTGGCATCCCAAGACTCTTTTTCTATCTCATTCAACCATTTGGCTTCATTTTTTAACTCTCATCTGTGTCATCGACTCATCTTCAACACAAATTGGCTCTTACTGCATAATTTAGACTAACAAGTAATATGCACTCCATCTACATGGACTAGATTGACTAAAAAACCTCCAAAAACTTGAACACTGTCAGTACAACTAATCACAATGGTGACAACCTTCGTGCTGAATCACATGTTACAATAGTTGACTCTAGACAAAGCCACCCCTCATTAAATGTGACTAAAAAAGCAATGCATCTACTAGTTTTTTAAGTCGTTGCTCTCATCTTCTGCCCAATTTCATTGTATAAAGATAGACATTTTTTCCCTCCCATTTTACCTAGAAAAGATTTGTCCAACCTACTCACCTTTGGTTCTGTGTCCCTCACCACAGTACCGCTGCTCTAACATTCTGCACATGCTTATACCTTTCCAAGTCTATCATTTGTAGCTCCTTGCTCCATCACCCTGCCCCTTTCCTCATCCCTGGCAACAGCTCTTTGCATTGTATTGGTACCTTGCTTGTCTAGCCACGGGAACCTCGCACTCTACTTGAGTATTGTCTTCCCAACCTCAGCATGGAGGGATGGATTACAAGCAGAGTGTAGTCCGTTTCACATCACATGGTGAAGCTTTGAATTATCATGTTTCACTGGTCCTTTCAAAGGTATAGGTGGACCCACAAGCAGAACCATGTACAACTCTTGTTTCATGAGGGATTACACATTGAGGCTAAAGAGGGTATGCCACAAGGGAGAAACCATTGAGAATCCATGTATGCAATTGATTTTGTACCTTACTACTAAGGCTATATAGTGAAGCCGTTACGGCTTCCATTTGACACAGCCATGACAGAAAAAATTGAATTCATTAGCTCGAGATCCTATTGAAGGATGGAGTGCATGGACAAATCTATCGGAAATTTTCCTGGTGCAGTCCCGACTGTGCTTCATCTCCTCATGTGGTTCAGGTGTTTCTTCTGGGCGAATCTGAGACTAACGTAAGATTTATGGTCGCCTCACACTATGTGAGCAGGAATCAAGACACAGTCAGTTCGCAAAGGGAATAACGGCATTTTGCTTTGTTTTCTTTACATGGAAGTTATCTGAAGATTTTTAGGCCTAGTCATGAGCTCTCCAACGCACCAAACCGTGCACAATTTGGCCAATCAAAGCCCAGATTACGCTTGCCAAAGCACAGGTCTCATCAACAACAGAAATGCCTAACGCCTCCATGGTGCCCACACGCCGTGGCGCCTCCCTTCACATGTGAAGCGCCCTTCCTAAGGCAAGGATCCCATTGCACATGATGGAGGACTCTCCTGCACTGTTTGGACACACCTCAGCCACTTCTGTGTTGAGTTGGATGATGGAGTGCGACAGGGTTTGAAACCTGTCTGCGGACCTGTAGTAAAGCTTTTGACGAAGTCCCAGAGCAACAAACTGTAACCCTGAGTTTTGGATGACAAGCCAGGATGGTGGCTAAGTCCCTCAGTAACAACCTGCACACTTGGATCCAGTGGATCATCCACCGGACGCCTCGTTAATCACTCCGGAGCAAAATCTCCAGATGGACATTTGTTACTCGTTCTGGTCCGTTTTCCACCAGCAGTCGACTCCTGGCCGGCTCCTAGAGCCGCAGCGCACACCCCAACTTTGGAAGCTCATATCTTCCTCGATACTTGTCCGAATCCGGTGAAACAATTCCGATTCCACCGGATTCAGCAACTCTTGCACTTTCAGGTCAAATACTCCTTTTTACGATCTGGGAAATCCTTAAGCCCCTAGATCCAACTACGGGGACTTTCCTCTCTCTGGCGGCTCATCAGCGCCTCACGGCGCCGCAACTGGGCATGCAGAGGGACAAATCCTCAACATTCTTCCCCTTGCACCTGCCATGCCCACCGCTCCTGCTTGCTCTCACTCGTCTTCCATTGCGTCCACCAGCCCATCATAGCTGGTCATTCAAAGCCAGGCCACGCTCATCGCATGCCGGCCCACGAGTTGCGCTTTGGTCAAGCAATCCGCAAGCATGTTGTGTGTGTTGAAGTGCTGCAGCACCATCTGCCCCTTTTCAACCATGTCCCGTGCATAGTGATAACGCATGTCGATGTGCATCGTCCTCCTATGCTGTTTTGGGTTTTTGGTCAGCAAGATGGAGTCGGTGTTTTCCTCTTGTACCACCGTAGGCTCCTACCGCAGCACGCCCAACTTCCCCAGCAACGTGTGGAGCCAAACTGCTTCCTTGACCACCTGGCCAGCGTGATGTACTCTGCTTCCACTATGGAGGTGGCAACGCAGTCCTACTTTGTGCTACACCACGAGACAGCTGCACCATCGAGGAAGAACACGTAGCCGTATGTAGACTTCCGCTTGTCCACATCACCAGCATAGTCTACATCCGTACAGCACACCAAGGGGCGGGTGTTAGCCTGCCCCTTGCCTTCGAACCTCAGGCGTGCGTGCTGCATTGCCTGTGGGTAGTGGAGGATGCACTTGACTGCCTACGAGTGCAGTGGACCTGGATCAGCCACGTGCCTCCTCACTTGGCCCACCACGTAGGCAAGGTCCGGTCAAGTTGCCATCATGGCGTACATGCGGCTGCCCACCACCGATTGGTAGGGCACCCCTGCCATATCCTCCCGTTCTTCTTTTATTTGCGGTGTCATTCCCGCACTCAGTTCACAGGTTGTGGCGACAGGAATACAGACTAGTTTGCAGTCCTCCATGTTGTACTGCTTTAGCACCTCGGCCATACATTTGGCCTGTCCCAGCTCAAGCGTGCACGCCCTCCGGTTCTGCGTAATGCTCATCCCAAGGTAGAAATCCAGCTCCCCTATATCCGACATGTGGAACTTGCTGCTCAGCAACTCTTTCAGTTGTTGTAGGCTCGGCGGGTCTGTGGAGCACATGATGATATCGTCCACGTAGAGTGCAAGGATTTGATGGAGCTTCTTGCTGCACTGCACATACAAGGTGTGATCCGCCTCACAACACTTGAACAGCAGTTGTGCCATGAAGCAATCCATCTATTGGTACCAGCATGGGGGCGATTGCTTTAGCCCATACAAGGACTTTTGCAAGTTGTACACCTTGCCCTCCGGCATCTGCACCCCCTCCAGTCGCTCCATGTAGATTTTTCTATCTATGATGACATTGAAGACAGAAGTCTTTACGTCCATCTGATGGAGCTCCATATCCTTTGCGGCTACCACCACAAGGATCGCTCGAACTCTTTTGAACTTGGCGACGGGGGCAAAAATCTCATCATAGTGCTTGCCCTTATGCTGTGCGTATCTCTTCGCAATGAGTTGGGCCTTCTACTTGTCCACCACACCTTGTTTTGTACACTTGGTCTTGAAGACCCACTCGGAGCCCTTGACCTTGGCATCTTTCAGCCTGTCAACCAGCTCCCATGTTTCATTTTCAGCAATGGACACCAACTCTGACCTGCTGGTAGAGTCCCACTACTTCCCTTTGAGCGACGGAAGTGCCTCTTACATGGTCTTCGACTCCAATTTTTCTCCGATGCCCAACACGAACTCTGCCGAGAGTCCGCACTTTGGCACCTGCAGTGCCTCCTCCAACGGATCTTTCCACTCAATCTGAAGCCCAGCAACAACATCATCGGAGTCCTCCGTTTTGGCTGCTGCACCGCTGCACTCCAACGTCACATCCTTGACCTCTGCATCCACCTGCTCTTTTGTGTAATCAAGGAGCTCGATCCACTCCCCCTAGTTTTGAGTGTTTCCAACGCTCATGTTGTTGCTATTGCTGCTCAAGCTCTATTTCTCGTTGAACTCGATGTCACAGTTGCAAATGATCTCTTGCGTACGTAGGTCCCATAGCCGATGCGCCTATTGTGCACTCTCGTAGCCAAGGAACAAGCATGGCTTCGCCCGTGGTTCTAGCTTGTTGTCGCAGCGATGCGCCGCCTGCACCATCGCATGCACCTTGCACCCGAAGACCTTCAGGTGTGTCACATTTACCTTGCGCCCGCTCCAAGCTTCCTGTGACATCTTCCAGCCACCCTTACCCTTCAGCACCGCTATTGGGGTTAGGTTTATGGTATAGCTCGCTACACGTACAGCCTCCGTCCAGAGCCCTTGCGGCAACCCCGCATCCAGGAGCATCGTCCGCACCATGTTTAGCAGTGTCTGGCTTGCCCGCTCTGCCACTCCATTTGAGTGTGGTGAGTATGGCGTAGTGGGTTCCCCCTTGATGCCCTGCTCCTTCATGCACCAGCTGCAGCCCATGTACGCACCGCCATTGTCGTTGCATAGTGCTCTGACCTACTGGCTAGTTTGCCTCTCCACCACTGCGACGTACTCCTATGGCCAGTCCAAACTCGCCTTTCCGCTTCATGAAGTACATGAAGATATTCTTGATGCAGTCATCAATGAAGGTTACGAAGTATCTCAGGCCGCTGTTTGACAGCATTTTGAATGGTCTGCACACGTCAGTATGCAGGTCCTTTGCGTGAGCCGCATTCTTGTTATACAGCTTGTGTCATGCCTTGCCCGAAATTGAAGGCTCGCACTTTTTGCGCACTCCTGCATCTGCTACCGCGGCTGCTGCACCGTCGATGACAAGGCTGTGCACCATGTTGCGCTTCACCATCTCCTTAACGATTGCAGGCGCCGAATCTCCCAACCGTTAACTCCATAGCTCAAGATTGGCGGTTCCTCCCTTGGCCATGTTGACAACGCGCTCATGTGAGTCTGCTGCATCCGATATCGCAAAGATCATCTTGGTCTCTACGATGTAGAGACCGCCCTCGCGCTTTGCCTCAAGCATGACCTCGCTGCCGCCATTGTTGTGCAACGCTGTGCCTTTCCTTTAGAAGAGCACCTCATAACACTTGTCTATCAAGCGGCTGACACTCAAAATGTCAGCCAGGCCGGGGACGTGTTGCACATCACAGATTATGTAGAGTTCCTTCTTACCGTCCACCACAACTTCCACCTCCATGTCGCTTTGGCCGGTGGCCGGCTTGACTTGGTCATTTGCCACACCATTAACTTGGAGGACTTCTTGTAGGTGACGAACCCCACCTTCTCAACTTTGGTGTGCTCCTCAGCCCGGGAATCCAGGCAACACCTGCTAGCATTCTTTAGGAAGTGGTTCTTGTTGCCGTTGAGGAGCAACTTACCGTTGGTTTTCTTGCCGTTGGCCTTCGCCTCCTCAGGGCACTCTTGGGCCTAGTGGCCCTCATTGCCGCAGTTGCACGCACCTCACGCACCTTTCTTTATGCCCTTATCACTGCACCCGATTCCACCGCTTCCCTTGTCCCTGCTTCCGCCACCACGCATTTTGATGGTGAGGGCTGTTGAGGAAGATGAGGATTCTTTGCAGCTCCGTTGTTGGGCCTTGTTGTGGATGTTCTCTGTGACCACGCCATAGGTCAGCTTGTCCTCTGGCCACCCTCCGAGGACGGTGATGAGTGGATCCCAGCTATCAGGTAGGGCCATGAGGACAGCCACCTCCTGCAGCTCTGCGTCGATCTTCCACCCTCTGTTGTTGTATTCAGAGGCGAGCGACTCCATCTGTTGAAGAGCAGAGATGACAACATCTCCCTCCTCGATTCTCACCATGAGGAGTCGCTTCATTGCGAAGATTTTTTTAATGAGCGACTTGGATTGGTGTATGGCACAGATTTTTTGCCAAGCTTCAGCTGCCAGTTTGCAGCCTTGGAAATAGCCCCATTGCAAGTCCGTTTTCCTGGACACCAGGAGTATGCCTGCCTTCGTGTTCTTCTTTTGTAAGGCCTATTTCTCCTTGTCTACAGCTGTTGCCTCATTGATGACTTCCGTTTCGGACATGATCCCCACCAGCCCCTTATGCGCAAAATGTAGCTCAATCTGCCACCTCCTGAGCCCAAAGCCTGGGCCGCCCACACACTTTGGATGGGCTGTGTCTCCTTCTCCGCCATTTGCATAGCTTCTACTCTGACAGGTTCTTAAAACATCACGACAACGTCCATGATGACAATCGCGTGGATTGCGGAAGACGTGAACGTTAGAGAGGATCATAACTCTGGGCCCATGACCCTTAGTTGGGAAATCTACATGGGGTGTAGTCCCGACTTTGGTTTGACCCGTTTCTAGTGGTTCATGTCTTTCTTTTGGGCAAATGTGAGACTGAACGTGAGCTTTCTAGTTGCCTCCCGCTATGTGAGCAGGAATTCAGAGACAGTCATTTTGCGAAGTGAATAACAGCATTTTGCGTTAGTTCTTGTACATGGACATGATCTACGTGTTTTTAGGCCTAGTGATGAGCTCTCCAACGCACCAAACCGTATGCGATTCTGTCAACCATAGCCCAAGTTAGGCTTGCCAAAGCGCAGGTCTCACCCACCACAGAAACCATGGTGCGCTCATGCCGTGATGCCTTCCTTCACGTGAGAAGCACCTTTCCCAGGACGCATATCCCATTGCATGTGATGGAGGGGTCCCCTGCACTGTTTTGACTCACCTAGGCCAATTTTGCATTGAGTTTGACGATGGGGTGAGAAAGGGTTTGAAACCTGTCTGTGGAAGTTCAATCAGACTTTTGACTCAATCCCCGAGTAGCAAACTGTACTACTGGATTTCGGACGCCAAGCCAGGATTTTGGCTAAGTCCCTCTCTAACAACCTGCACTACTGGCTCTAGTGGATACTATCCACCAAACGCCTTGGCAGTCTTCCGGTGCAGAATCCCCAGATGGACATATGTTACTCGTTCCGGTCATATTTTCACCGGCAATTGAGTCTCAGCCGGCTCCCAGAGCCTCTGCGCGCATCCCAACTTTGGAAGCTCATATCTCCCGCGTTTCTCATCTGATTCCGGTGAAACAACGGATTCAGCGACTCGTCAGATTTTAGAGGAAATCCTCCAGGATCCGTGCAATACTCGAGGCGCTAGATCCAACTGCGAGGGATTTCCTTGCTCTGGCAGCTCGTCGGCGCCTCCCGGTGTCGCATTTGCGCATGCGGAGGGGCAAGTTTTAAGCAAAATCTACATGCATTTTGGTTGTGCAAACAACATGTTGTGCAAGGTGTGCTTGCTCAAGGCATTGCTGGTGTTCAGGATTTTGTTTTTGAAGTGATTATTGGCAGATGTTGGTGCTTGTGAGGACGATGAGATTTATCAGGCTAATGAGGCTACTGCATAAGAAGGGAAGGTGAGCACTAGAAGAAGGTGAAGACATTGTGATGACAGACACAATGGTGGAAGAAGTATCTCATGGCATATTGACTATTGTAAAAGATTTGAAAGATCCATGACATTATTGTTTGGGCTGAACGTAGGCCCAAATACATCAGTGGTATATTGAAGGAAAGCAGCAAGAAGATTCATCCTCTGCACAGAACAGAGAGCAATAAGACAAATCTTGAAAGGTTACCCAAGATCAATGCTGCTGATGAAGTTGGCGAAAACAATGGTTGGAGGGACAAAGGGAAAGCTGGCTTGCAAGGGACATATTGAAAAGACAGAGGATAACTCGAACAAGAGACACCAAAGTGCCTGTTACTCCTATGTGATTTAAGAAAATGAGGGAGACGACAACGTGTGTTGGCAGAAGTAGATACAATCAAATGGAAGTACAATACTGCATTGATTCATGCAAGTACAATGATGGAGTTGCGAGCGCGAAGTAAGCTGTAAAAAGTGATGGAAAACTATGAGAAAAGTAGTTGAGCATGGAATTCAAGGGAAGAGGGCATAGACATGGAGCATGGAGAGCGAGTGTACATGGATTACAGGATCAAGAAAGGGAGTTTACCGTGGAAGTGAGGAACTATGATTTAGACTCATGAGGAGCAAGTAAAAGACACATTGAAGAGGAGAGAAATGATGGCGTCAGCCTCAGTTGGAGAGGTAAATACGTTAAAAATGACGTTCTCGGTTAACATTTGAGGGAGTGGACATTTTCCGGCCATGCTAGCCTGAACATATGAAGCAAAATTATTTCCTAGTCAAGCATGTGTGGTGTTAGAAATTTCATTCTTGTGGTTTGGTGCAAACGCAGTTGTTGGCCAACCCTTTACAAAAATAGCTACTTCATACAATTTAATCTCATGTGAAATCTTTGCTCTTCCAAGAGGTTCTCTCTTATCATATTCATAGTATTTTTATACTCATACACGTTGTTGTTTCAATGATTTAATTACTCTCACTAAGCATAAAGATTTGTTTCCTTGCTAACATGAATAGAATGATGAAATGTAACATAATGTTATGGTAAGTAAACCATGCCCTCAGGTTTTTGCTTCAGCAGGGCAGGCCAGGGTTTCTGGTGTTGGGGGTTTGGTCAGCTCGTGGTTTGTAACCAAAGGTGTAGAGATAGGGACAGATTGACCCAGGTTGAACTTCTCAGCCATGCGATAAGCATACGTGGCCTGAGAGAGGGAGACCTGCGGTTGAAACATGTCATGATGTACCTGAATCCCCAAGTAGTAGTTCAGCTGCCCCATGTCTTGCATTTCAAAGGTCAGTGCCAGCTGCTGCTTGAAGGTGGAGATGACCGGGAGGGCCGGCCAAAAAATGATCAGGTCGTCAACATAAAGGATGACGCCGAGAGGGCATGGACCATGAAGAAAGTAGACAGAGTGGTTCGAGTGGAGCCGTTGGAGTTCTTGAGACAAAAAGAACTCATGGATCTTTTTTTCCACTGTCGCGGAGCCTGCTTGAGTCCATAGAGGGATTTGTTGAGCAGGCACACAAGATGTTCCCCCCCCCTGCTCAACGAAACCCCTCTGGTTGGGTCATGTAAACAGTTTCCTCAAGGTCGCCATTCAAGAAGGCGGACTTAACATCCATCTGATGAAGGTGCCAGTCGTTGGAGGCTGCCAGGGCCAAGATCACGCGGATGGAACAGTACTTAGCGACAGGCGCAAAGGTGTCAGAGTAGTTGACTCCAAGGACCTGACTGTAGCCACGGGCCACCAGACGAGCCTTTTATCGGCAAGGATCGCCATTAGAATCCACTTTCTGCTTGAACACCCACTTGCACGAGACAATCGGGGCATTAGCTGGCGGGGGGACCAGAGTCCAAGTAGCTTGCTTCTGGACTTTTTCAAATTCCTCAACAACAGCTGCGTGCCATTCTGCAGCATCAGGCCGTGTCATGGCTTCTTTGTAGCTGGAGGGATCTACTATCTGAGTCACAAGGGCAATATCAAGATCATCAGCGGTGAGGTCATCTGCACTCAGATGAGCAGAGGGACCCAAGCATGAAGCAATCCACGCCGATCGGCGCAGAGTAGGTTGTGCCGCTAGTGGGGAGGGCAAGCTCTGTTGAGAGAGTAGCTCTGAGAGTGGTAGGACTTGTGAGACCAGAATGTGCTCTGCTGGGATAATGGGAGGTAGCACCCCTTCATGCTCATCCGGTATTGGATCCATAGAGAATTTTTGCAGATGCTGGTTGAAGTCGATAGCATCATCCAGGGCAGTGATCGATGTGAGTGATGGGAGTGTGGTGGAGATGGTGCGGTCTTGAAAGGACTCATCAAACGTGACACTGCGGCTGCAGAAGACTGTCTTGGTTTTGTTGTCCCACAGTTGGTAGGCATTGCCGCCTTCTTCATAGCCAAGAAGATAGCCCTTTTTTCTTGTGGGACCCCAGCTTGGTAAGTTTCTCTGGATGAAGCCATGCGTAAGCTGTGCAGCCGAAGATGCAAAAGTAGCTGACGTTGGGACGGTGCCCACTCCAGGCTTCATATGGTGTACCACAACCTGCAGGCAACTTTTTGGTGGGAATTCTGTTAGTTGTGTAAGCAGCTGTGGAGATGGCTTCTGCCCAGAATTTGGCTGAGAAGCCTGCAGTGTGAAGCATGGTGCGTGCACGGTCAAGAAGCGTTCTGTTCATCCGTTCTGCTTTCCCATTCTGCTGTGGGGTGAGGGGCACTGTTGTTTGATGGATGCTGCCCTTGCTGTGGTAGAACCGCTTCAGGGTGGCATTGACAAATTCTCCTCCATTGTCACTGTGGATCTTCTTGACTGAGGTCTCGGTTTGGTTTTCAATCTCCCGGATCCAGGACATAATGATGTCTGGAGCCTCAGACTTCTAGCGCAGATATTTGACCCAGACATAGTGCGTGTAGTTGTCAAGAAGGACCAGAAAGTAGTTCTTGCCAGCCATTGATTTTTCTTTGAGGTAGCATAAGTCCATGTGGATCAGCTCAAACTGCTGCGTGGTGGATGTTTCAGAGTATGTAGGGAAAGACGCTTGAGTTTGCTTTCCTGCAAGACATCCTGTGCATGGTTTCTCTGGGGGAGTTGTGAGTGATTTGGGGAGATCATGGACTAGACCCTTGGTCACCATGTTGCTCAGGGTCTGATAACTGACGTGGCCAAGGTGCTGATGCCAGAGAGCTGCAAGAGATGTGTGCCCTGGCTGAAGTGAAGGAGGGATTTCTGAGATGGGGTTGGAGGTGGTGGCGGCAGCAAAGGCCACCTCTGGTTCTATTGGTGCTGATGATGGTGGCGGTGGTGGTTTTGTGTCGAGAATCATCAGATGTCCTTGTCGCCGTGCCACGGCTCTGGTTTTCCCATCCTTGGTAAATACTTTGCAGCTCTTGTCAGCATTGAAGGTGACCTTCAAATCCTTAGCATTGATTATGGCCACTGAGAGGAGATTTGCAGCAAGGTCAGGGACATAGAGGGTATCCGTGAATATACCCACGGTAGTTTTCCTTTCCAGTTCAATGGCAACACAAACTGTCCCAATCCCTATTGCAGGCATGATTCTTCCATCACCAATACGGACTGCCTTTGGTGCTGCCAGATCTTTGTAGTCAGTGAACCAGCTTTTGTGACACGACATATGTTGAGTACGTCCAGAGTCAATGATCCAAGCAAGGATGCCAGCTGCGAGGAGGAATGCGCTGTCAATTGAACAAAATGCCATTTCCTCCAGAACCAGATGACTGTGGTCATCAGTGTTGAAGGTGGTGTTCGAGGTTGACGGATCTGCTGAGTGATACTTTGCTGTGGTTTGTGGAGAGCCACTCATAGAGTTGAGCAGTTCAGGATCCTCTTGAGGTTGCTCAGTGGTTCTTGATTCTCCTGAAGTGGTTTGCATGGCTGCAATTTCTGACAACTTGGTCACTACATCTTTCACGTCATGCACAACAGATGTTAGAAGAGCATGTTGTTGTTACGGTAGGCCTTGACGAGGTAGGGAGAAAAACTGAAAGGTATGCCCCTTTTTGCCACACTTATAGCAGGTCACGTTGGCAAAGCGATTGAACTCAGGAGCCCCTAGTCCTTGGTTTCTGATGTTGTCAGGATGAAAAGGAAGTAGCTCATGGTGTTGATGGGATCTGTTGTCTTGGCCTCGGGGTGATGCCAAAAATCCTTGTCCATATCCTCGTCCATTCCCATAGCTTTCATGCTTTTTCTGTCGATGATTCTGGAGTGAGGTGTACAGAGCTGACCCTCCCCCTGCTTCTTTGATCAGTTTGTCTTCCGTGTGAAGTAGTGCTTCACATGACTTCTCCATGGTCAACTTGTATGGTGATGATGCTGCTGCTGCTGCCACTGGTGCGACAGCTTGTTGATATGCATTTGCACCTCCTACTTAGCCTGCTTCAAGAGCTTTTAGTCGTTCATCAAAGAGTCTTCCTTGCTCTTGAAAGTTTAGTAATCTCTCCACTGTAGAATCAAATCTGCTTGGGAGCCTGCTGAACAGGGTTAGGATCAGAACGCGTTCAGAAATGACTTCTCCCATACCAGTCATTCTGCTGGCCAGTGTTTTGATGTAGGTGATATGGTCTTCCAGACGAGTGCCTTCTGCCATCTTCTGCTGATGAAATTCCTTGAGTACGATGCTGGGCTCCAGGTCACTGACTTTGTCATATCTTTGTTTCAGTGCCTTCTACACAACTCGTGGATCTAGCGTCGCGTTGTTGTCACATATCAAGTCTTTCAGTAACGTGTAGAGCAATGATGGAGAACGCCTGGTCACATCTTCTGTGCCATAGAATCTTCTGTTCTGGGGTGGCGCCAGCATCAAGAGTCTCTTTTGACGGGTCAGAGACCAGCCCCCATAGTCCTTTGTTCAAGAGAATAAGTTTGATGTCAAACGCAAACTTGTGGTAGTTATCGCCATCAACAGGTTCAAGTTTTATGTGGTCACCAAAAGCTATCAAGACTGGAGAGCCTCGTCATTATTTTCCTCCAACAGATCAACGCGACAATGGATGACCTGTGGTGTTTGTATGTATAGGAAGCAGTATTCATTGGGAGATACTTGCAACTCTTGAGTGAACTCCGAATTTGACCAACAATCCTTGAGTCGTTCGATCTTGCAAAATCTAAAGCATCCAAGTTGAGTACGTGGCTGCCGAGTTCAGAGGTGTATTTGACGGCTATTGGTCAACAAGGATAGAATCAAAACTGACCTTGGGGCCTTGCTTTTGCATGGAACAGCTTTGATTTGGCCGTATTATTTAAGGATCGTCCAATGGCAGAGGTTACTGGTTGAGCTAGGTCAACGGCTAACACGACCGCTCTCACATTTTTGACATTCTACCTCTTGAGCTGAACAAGCAGACGTGGCATGACTTTCTGATCCCACTAAAAAAATTGATGTACATTGCATGTGTTATACTTGCACGCTTTGGAAAAATAAGGAGAAGGCGGGTAATGCACAGTACATACATGAATGCTTGCGTTAGCTCTCCACTCAGGTAGAGTACGTTAGGCATTTCCAAAAAACAAATCGTCATCGACAACTATTGCATCCCTCATGAATGTTTCTTTGCTACAACAATGGTCTCAAACACGACATTCGACAAGCAACTGCCATATTTGGCATCCAAAACGACCTTTGATGAGTGATCACAACAGCCGATCGTATTGATAGCGCTGACTATAACACTTTGATGCAAGAATCCTATGCCTCACAACGCCAAGGCCAAGACGATTGATGGAGGGAAGTCTAGTTGCAGAAACCTTGGCTCCCATGGAGATCAACGCCGTTGATCAAAACAATCAATGAGTTTTTGGGACTCGAGGGAAGTCAGGACATATCTTGCGTGATTATCAAAAGTGGCAACAGCAAGAAAAAAAGGGGGGAGAGTCACAGATGTGTTGAATATGTTTGCCCCTTGTTCAGTCTTGTACAACGGATCAGGAATGCTCTGCCCCTTGTGGAGGTATGACCCCTGGATTTGTTGTAGGGTGACTCAACTATGCTCTGTCTCATGTGAGATATGACCTGTGAGTACACCATGTAGGTGAGTGGTTAACTTGGCCATTTTGTTGATTTGGCCAAGTNTTTTAGAAGCTTCCAAGAAAGAAAGTCCATTGCTTCTGGGAAGCAACACGGCTGATCAGTCACCTTGGCACAAGGATGCTTATGTGTCAAGCCCACAGCGCAAGTCTCTTGGTGATGTGGCAGGGTCAAGCCACTTCTTAGGAATGTGCTTTTGAGTTCTAGGACTGGACAGGCAGCTATAAAAGGACTTGTCTTGCATGCTGATCAATTAACCCTTGCTTGATACTCTCTTGCGTATTGACGACTTGAGCTCTTCTTGAGATGGAATGCTAAGGCGTTAGTACTCTTGAAGGTGAAGTGTATGCCTGATTAAGTTTGGGGTGCACGACACATACCTGCAAAGGAAGGTGTAAAAACCTTTGTGAGCTTTTTTGGTTTCGCGGCTTCTCTACCGGAGGTGGTTAGCTCAGTAGCTAACAAGATGAACAATGAGGAGTCAATAAATGAGGAGTCAATGGAAAAATACAGGACTAGATGGCAAAAATCCTATTCAGTATGTAGAACCCACATGTGAGCTGCTCAGATGGACTCATCGTCCATCTGAGCAGCTCACATTGCCATAGAGGAGGATCTTTTAGATTGCAAAGTTTGATGAGGGGCACGGGGACGACCAACCGATGATACTGCTAAAAGTACAACTAAGGGGTTGCAAAAGACGCAGAAAAGTATTGGCACTACTAGATGGAGGAGCTTTTTACACCTTTGTAAACGAAGATATGGCTTATAAGCTGGGTTTACAAGCCAGACCAGGGGTGTGTGAAGGAAAATCTGATGATAAACAAGTGCAAAATCCACCAACTTAGAAACCACTTTGACTACAAATTGGAGATATGTACGACGTAATGTTGTGGATAACTTGCCTAATGAGCGGCCACAAAATCATTCTCATATGAGCGTTTTTCTACCAACAAATCCACAGGTAGACAGGATCAGAGGATCAGTCTATGTCAGCATCAATGGAAGAAAATGGTGTTAGAAAAATGATCCACCAGGTTCTTGAATGCTCATCAGGTCAAAAATCCATTGCCAATGTGCAATCTGCTTCTGTTCTTATGTGTGAGTGTCCTGACTTGACAACCCATCACACATCTGTTCTCAATGAATTCACTGTCAGCCTGAATGGCTCATAAATGGTAGCTGGAACACAAGAGGAAATTCCAGACAAGTGACTGAAGAAAGAATCACTCAAAACCATGAAGAATTAACTAATTGCAAGGCAAACTACTAAATAGTCTAGCTTCTGCCTAGTGCTGAGAAAAGTACAAGTAGAGGTAGTCCGGTTCCTTCTGTCTTGCTCTAAGTGTCCGTGTTCAACGGAGTCTTCAGCAGATGCCTCGGTCAATGATCAACCGGACAGCTTAGTGTCGCTTCACTCCGAGCGTCACTTCAGCAGATGCCTTGGTCAATGATCAACCGGACAGCTTAACGTCGCTTGCCTGTGAGCGTCACTTCAGCAGACGCCTCGGTCGATGATCGACCAGACAGCTTAGCGTCGCTTTGCTCCGATTGTCACTTCAGCCGATGCCTTCCTCGGTTGATGATCGACCGGACATGCCACGGGCTGTTGAGGCATGGGATTACCCTCTCTCCTGACCCAAAATTCAGGTACAAAGTAGGTAGCAGTAGAAATAGATATGCTGAGGGTCAGGGGAGAGAGTGGAGACCTCTCCCCTGGCCCTCTTGCCATTTTGCCCACTAGCACAGATGAGTTTGGACACATTCTATGCAATCTTTCCACAAATGGAATTTGCCTCTGATGGAGCCACACACGACGCAGTGGTGGTTATACGAAAGCAGTAGAGATGGAATTAGTAGAGAAAGTTGTCGTTGTCGCAAAATGCCTACCGATGTCAATGGATGTGGCCAAGAGATATCTGTGACAAGCATGGCCATTCCATATGGAGATGCGGGATGTGGAAGAAATCGCATGACCAGAGGCAACCACATCAGCCTCAACATCTGACAATTCTGCAACTGTTCCAGGGGATTTTTCCACACTCTTCAAGGGGTTCAAAGGGGTTTTTCTTGGTGAAACGCCCCAAGAGTTACCTTCATCGTGAAGCATTGAGCACCACATAAACCTAAAGCCTGACAGTAGACCGATGGTGAAGGACATTTTCTATGAGTGACCACAAGTTAGCCAAACATAAAGAACAGCTTAACAAAACACTCCATCAGGTGTTCATCACGCCTTCCATGCCACCCTACGTGGCAATCGAAAACTTTGTGAAAATAAAATTCAAAACATGCGGATATGCATGGACTACCGCATGTTGAACAAAATAATCATTAAGAATTGCTACCCTCTTTCACGAGCACGCCAATTTTTGCCCAACTCCGTTTGGCTATAGTGTTCACTAAAGTTGTCTTATACATTGACTATCATGAGATCTGTGTATTTTTAGGTATCAGACGTGCAGGAGTCCCTAATGTTTCCAAGTGGGTATCTTTTCATTAAAAAAATATCCCACCACACACGGAGACCTCGATTTTCACTCCAATGGTCAAGGAAAATTTGACCAACTTCCCTCGCCCTCCTGCAAATGTTCTCCTACTTTCTTACAACCCCGGCCACTTTCAAGAATCATGGACAGAAGAGTCACGACCTTTCAGTTGACTTCTTGGCATATAAAGACATATATCGATTTGTATAGATGCATCTTGCACCTTCACCGTTGATCCTCAAAGCACCCCAATTCCTAGGTGGAGCTTCTCAAGTCCGACCACTCACGACGCTATTCCACATGAGTTGCTTGACGATCGACCCAACGACCGCAACTATGCCTCATTCGTAACTCGACACTTGTGTGTATATGTTCGATCATTTCAACACTGATAACTAAAGTACACTTACCACTACATACAAATTTCTCAAGTCTCCCAAATTCTTAGTCGTGTTTTGCCTTGCAACTTCTACCTGTTTAACATCTTTGCTCCGTTTGGCATAACACTTGGTAGTAGAGCGCACAGGTGCTAGAGAGGCATCTGACTACTTTACCAATCCAGAGGACTACCTCACACAAGCCGTAAGCGCATCTCGCACGTCAACACTTTGTAGACTTTGCGACTATGATGTGGAGCAAGCGAATGCATCCGACGACAAACAGTGGGTCTCTTGCGATGACTTGGGCGATGGAGGAGCAGAACGTGCCTATGCACGTGAACCTTGAAGCAACAGAGAATGCTAGCGTGGCAGGCTATGCGGCAGCTGGATCAACCCCTACAGCTCCGATAACCAATCCAGTTATGGATCCAACAGCCATAAACCAGCCTTCCCTAACAACAGCCTCAGCGAC
Source organism: Penium margaritaceum (assembly GCA_023375785.1). Taxonomy (NCBI): domain Eukaryota; kingdom Viridiplantae; phylum Streptophyta; class Zygnematophyceae; order Desmidiales; family Peniaceae; genus Penium; species Penium margaritaceum. The sequence continues at coordinate 227,273 of SZWC01000323.1, read as the reverse complement.
GACAGCATGAACGATGGGTGGCGCCGGACAACAAGCGTGGATCTCCAAGGGTAGAACGCTCGAGGTAATCAACAGTCATCTAGTCAAACAACTCAAAGTCGCAATGGAGGCTCTTCCCAACGCGAATGCACGAGAGGCGGTGCTTGCAGGGAGAAATACTCAACTCTCAAGCAAACCTAAGATTCACCCCGCCCCTCCCGACCGTTCGATCGTGCAAATCAAAAGGGACCAACGGTTCAGATGTGGCTGACAAGTCTGGAGGTGTACTTCGCCGCTGCAAGGGTCAACGACGATTGAAGGAAATTTGACATTGCGGGCGCACTTTTGCGTGGCACAGCATTAAGTTAGTGGTCTGGTCTAAGAGCCATCCAACTACAGCAGGAAACCGGCGGGACCTCATCGACAACCAATGGTACCCGTCTCATATCGCTGACCGTAGGTGTTCTACCCTTGGAGCATATCAACCCGCAATGGCAAGACGTGTTGACTCCACCGACAGACTGAAATGAGTTATCGCACACGATACTCACACAATTTAGATGGCTGAACAAGAAGCCAGATGCTTGGTTCAAGCTCCAGCGTCTCCGTCATCAGTCTAGCGTGGAAGAGTATACGTAGAGATTCCACGACATCATCACTGGCGCCGACATCGTCCCCGAGGAGGTTTTTTTTACTACAACAACGGCCTCAAGCAAGACATCCGACGAGTGATTGCAACTTTCAGCATCCAAAACGACTTACCGCGGATCATCGTAGCAGAAGAAAGGATCAACAACACCGACTACAATGCTCAAATCTAGGAATCCTATGGCTGGCAACCTCCCAACCACAGTTATCATGGAAATAGAAAAGGCTAGATAAGGGAATTCTTGACTCCGATGGAAGTGGACGCCGTCCACTAGAGAGATATGCGCACTTGCTACAACAACGAAAAATTTGGGCACATCAATCGCAACTTTTGGAGCAAGCAGTAGGCCAAAAAGAGGGGGAAGTCAAAGAACAATGAGCCGGGAAACGGCAAAGGAAAAGAGTGAAAGGCGCGACTCTTGCCCATGAGGAGCAATCTAGGCCAAGAAATTGCCTAGAAACATTGTCTTTGACGTCGCAAAGGGGTTCTAAGATCGCAAGCTTTGAGTGGGGGTACAAGGACGAAAAACCAGCGATACAGCTAAAAGTGCAACCTCAAGGATGCAAGAGTCGCATATTAGTACCGGCACTAATGGATGGAGGAGCTTCTCACAGTTTTGTGAGGAACGACATGGTTCGCAAACTGAGTTTGTGGACCAAAAAAGGGGTGTTTGAAGGAAAAACCATTAACGTGAGATTGCAAATACAGAGACTCCGAGAATCACTATGACTACAAGTGGGAGATCTACAGGATGTAACACTCTCAAGGACAAGCCCAATGAGTGACCACAAAATCATTCTCGGACATGGTTTTCTATACCATCACAATCCACAATTTGACTGGAACAGCGATGACATCTATGTGGAAACTGACGGCACCAAGCAACAACTTCCACGCGTGAGATTGAAAACAATAGTGGAAGCATCAAAGGTGGAAGCAACATAAGAAGCGCTTGTAGCCAAAAAGAGATAACCTATGCAGCCGATACTGCTCAACGTGGCTAAGTAATGCATCCGAAAACTAGCTCATATGTTGCTTGTACATCTCGACACAACGGAGGAAGCGGAAGTGGCAACAACTGACTCATGAGCTTCACCAGCCCCATCGACATCAACAAAGTTTGCGATGGTACCCCAAGAGTTTGCACCACTCATCCAAGAGTTAGCAAATGTCTTCCCCGACGAACTCCTAAAAACCCTACCACCTCAACGGGCCATAGACCATCGCATCAAGCTGAAACCTGGCAGGAGACCCACCGTTCGAGGAGCCTATTGGATGACCAATCACGAACTGACTGAGATGAAAAAACAACTTAACGAGATGCTCGGTCAGGGATTCATCCCCCTATCCACATCACCGTATGCCGCACCTATACTATTCATGAAAAGGAAACTGGAAAAAATGCGGATGTGCGTGAACTACCAGACGTTGAATGACGCAACCATCAAGAACTGCTATCCTCTCTCCCGAGCCGACGAACTTCTGGACCAACTCCGAGGGGCTCTAACTTTCACCAAGATCAACCTGCGCAGCGGTTATCACCAGATTTGCATGGCAGACGCCGACATCAAGAAGACATCATTCCAAACTTGCTACGGGCATTTTGAGTTCACGGTAATGCTGTTCCCAATTACAAATTCCCCGCTAATGTTTATGGAGGTGATGATCAACATTTTTTTCCCGCACCTCGGCGAGTTTATCGAGGTGTACCTTGACGACATCTTGGTGTACAGCCAATTCCAAGATGTGCATGATGGACATCTTCAAAAGGTTCTCAAAGTTTTACAAAGACAGAAAACTCTTGGAAAACTCTCTAAGTGCAACTTTGGTCACCATTTGATCTAGATTTTGGGTCACGTCATCAACGGCGGATGGATCACCATGGATCTGAACTAAGTGGCGCCACTTGCTGATTGGCTGATGCTAACCAATGTTTGAGACGTTTATGTTTTCCACGGCTTTTGGGATTACTACCAGCACCTCGTACGGGATTATGCCCGAGTGTTAGGGCCTCTCTCCGACCTCACTCGAAAGGAAAATGAGTGGTGGTGGGGAGACATGAAACAAGAAGCGTTCACCACTTTGCATGACTCTGTGACCTCGGCGCCAACCCTACGATTAGCGGATCCAATGGTTGACTACGTCATGGCTACAAACGCCTTAGATCGAGCCATCGGCGCGGTCCTCCTAGAAGACCATGGCAATAGAGAGCAACTGGTTGCATGCATTTCAAGAAAATTACGCGGACTGGAACACCACTACGCCGTATACGAGAAGGGGATGCTTGCGGTCGTACATGCATTTAAGACGTCTCGGTGCTATCTAGAATTCAACCAATACATCATGCAAACCAATCACCATGTGCTGAAATACTAGAAGATGTAGTCAAACCTCAGTCAAAATCAAACCCGATCGATGGAGTTCCTTGAATCCAGGTTTGACTACGATATTGAGTACTGGCCAAGCAAAACCATCCTGACAAACACGCTCAGACAACGACCAAGTATGATGGCTAAGGCAGCAACACTACAATTGCAGCAAGATCCGCATGTTGAGAAGTTGTTCACATGAGGCTACAACGAGCATGGCGGATTGGACAAGGTGAAATTCTGGTACAACCTACCCTATTGGTGGCAACTATTCACTCATCAGGTGGCCGTTCCCCCGAACGATGAACTCCGCTGCATGCTGCTCAAAGAGTGCCATGACACAGGTCCAGGTGGACATTTTGGAGAAGACAAGACGTTGAATAAGCTAGCAAAGCACTACTGTTGGGACAAGATGCAATCTGACGTGGCCAACTTCTGCAAATCATGTGACACTTGTCAACGAAAAAAATCCCATCGCACACGGCCGCCCGGACTTCCGTAGTCGCTCCCCATTCCGACGGAACTATGGATTGACATCTCCATGGACTTTATCACGGGAATACCAGACACACCCGAGGGATATTGCACAATCCTTGTGGTTGTCGACAAGTTTTCCAAAAACATCTCATTCTATTCCAGTAATGACCACCATCATTGCTGAAGGAAGAGCACGGTTTTTTCTAAACAACATCCTACGCCTGCACGACGTGTCAAAGACCATCACTAGCATCGATTTACTAGCCGGTTCTTTTTCTTGAGTGGCACAACTTTGGGGTATTTGAAAACATGCAAAGCGGCCCCTGACCGTCACGACTACGAGGTATAAAAGAAAATGCAAATGCTGCCACCCTCAGTAGAATGAGGAGAAAGAGAAAAGACAATACGAGAAAAGAGGTGTAAAAGAGTCTGAATGTCAGTACACTTTCTTCCTCCTCTAGAGCATTAGTGTAACAATCCGAAAGAGCAAGAGGGCCCAGTGGCCATGGCCTTGGCGATGGGATGGTGGCATCAGCGCCGAGTGACAAGTCCAATCCGCCTCATCACAGGTCAAAGTCACGGATCACTATCCATCGTTCTCGGATCCCCTCAATTGAGAGCCTCTGCACGAAAAGAGTCACCACCCGCGCTGACCACCCTCGCTGATCTACCGTATTGCGCCGGCCATGACCCCTCTCCAAGCACAACAACGCCAACTAACAGCTGAATCACCAAACACCTGAGCCTAAGCCGCAAAGGTTTTCCCACGCCACCGTGCGCAGTATCCGCCCCGGCAAGACACCAAGCGCAACCTTAAACTTTGTCTCCTTCTGGGTCTCAGCAGTTGGCAGTGCCTTGCCTTCATCCCTCACCTTGTCCGACTGTGCAGCCACAGTGGTGGCATCCACCACCGATGTCGTGCCCTCTGCCGAGTCAAGATCAAGAACGACCGGCCAGAGCCCCCCCAAGTAGCCGGTTCTCCGGCTCCACCATCGTGTGCAGAGAGTGCTCGTGGAAAATCTCCACCGGCTCATCACGATCGGTATTGTGGACCCGAATTCTAGGCCCTGACCCCGACTGTCGTGTCACTTCTGCAAGCAAGAGGCCATGGCTACCATGATGGATTAGGTACCCCAAGGGCAGCCCAAGCAAGAGTTGAGCCTGGAGACAGAAATTGGCGAGAGCCAAGAACACGCGATCCCTGGTGCGAGTGGGACTTGCTTGTAACCACAGGGTCGTGCCCCTCAACCCCACCGCCCAACACCTTTGGACCATCCGATCACAGGCCTCTCGGAACATGACACTGCCCACAGCTTCCACCTCCTCCAAGCATTGCAAGGGCTTGAAGTGAAAGAATGAAGGACTCTGTCTCTAATGTACGCCTTGCCCTGAGAACTATCTGAGTGTCTCCAATGTTTGGAGGCTATCCACGACAGAAGTTGGCAGCACCTCCACTCCCTCCTCCCAATGTGGGCACAAAATCTCCATCCGCCGAGCTCTAGGGGGGAGGCGGCCAAAGAGCTCCACCAGAGAATGGAGCAACGCCACTGACAAGCACGCATAAGCAAGGTGTGCCCTTGGCTTAACTGAAAAGAGGCCCAACCCCCCCCCCTCATCAAACGGCAGCTGAGCTTGGAGCCTCGCTAGCCTCTACAGGGCCCCCACATGAGAGCCTTCTAGGGCCTCCACCACCCCAATGATCCCCAACACATGGGTCCACACTGTGGAGTTAAATCCACGCAATACCCTCAGCCAATCTAGATGTGGAGGTAGAGCCCAAACCCAAACGTTAGCCCGAGGAATGATGCACAGGCGGAGCATTGTCATTTCTCCTAGAGTATGCTCCAGACGTGGTGATACACGTAGCTGGTGAGTCCCCTCCGGTAACAACTCCTCCCCCCATCCTCTTCAAAAAATCTGTCCCAAATGGACAACCCAAGAGCACCACACCGTCTAGGGCTAAAGGAATCCCTTCCCGCTCCTTTGGAACGATCCCCAACGTCCTCTTCCACAAAAAACACTTTCTTGGCTGGATTTGTCACCCTTGATTACCCATAATTCTAGCATGGCACATAAGCACTTAGCGAGGGAGTCTGGGAATCCTGCAAACCTTCTTGCATTTTCTTACAACCCCGACAACTTTCGAGAATCATCGCTAGAAGTTTCATGACCGTGCGGTTGACTTCTTGACACATCAAGACATGTTTCTATTTACAAAATATGCATCTTGCATCTTCACCGATTCCTCGATGGAGCTTCTTCAATTCGACCTCTCACGACATGACTGCACACGCATCACTCAACCATCGACCCGACGACCTCGACTGCACCTCATTCGTAACTTGACACTTGTATATACATGTGTGATCATTTTGGCACTCATCATCGAAGTACAATTATCGCTAAACATTAAGTGCTCAAGTGTCCCAAATTCATAATCGTGTTCTGTCTCGAAACTTCTACGTGTTCACCATCCACACTCCATTCAGCATTGCATGTATTTCATAACGAAGTCAAGAATACGGTATTCTATGCAAGATACGAGTACTTTGAATTCACGTTTATGTTTTTGAACTCACAAATTTCCCTGTAATGTTTGTGATGGTAATGAACAACATTTTGTAGGCGTCTCGTGACGACTTTGTTGTGTGTCTTGAAGACATCTTGGTGTGCAACTGCATCCCAAAGGAGCATAGTGGACGTATTCAAAGGGGTCTTATGATTTTACAAAGAGAGAAGTTTTATTCAAAACTCTTGAACTGCGACTTTGGTCCCCGTTCGATCAAGATCTTCGGCTACACCATCGACATCACACGGATCACTATAGACTCACAGAAAGTAGAGGCACTTGTTCATTGGCCAACGTCGACCAACATGCGGGACATCCAAATGTTGTTGGGATTCTACGGCTACTACCGGCTATTCGTAAAGGACTGCGCCCCACCATTAGTGACTCTTAGATATTCCTTGTAAAACTACCGAGTAGAGTTGGGGGACACCGAACAAGAAGTGTTTAAACATTTCAGAAACATTTTGACCTCTGCGTAAGCCATGCAATTGGCGGATTCGATAGTGGACTATGTCATGGTTACTACTGTGTCCGATCAACTAATGAGAGTCATTCTCCTCCAAGGTAATGGCGGTTGAAAACAACTGGTTGTGTACATATCACAAAACCTACAGATACTAGAACTCAACTATGGAGTGCACCAAGAATCAATGCTTTCAGTCGTACATGCGTTCAAGGCGTTGCCGTGTTGCTTGGAATGCCGACGATGCATTGTCCCCACTGACAACCATGGAATAAAAAAATCTGAAAACAAGGGAAAATGCAAGCCATCAACAAACACGATGGATGGAGTTGCTCGAATCCAACTTACAAAACGGCATTTAGTATTGACCAAAAAGACCAAATCCAGGAGATTCTTTGAGTGTGTGACTAGATTTAATTGCTGAGATCAATACATTCCTCATCGAACAAGAAATGTACTTTGCAAGATTGCTTGCGAAGGTTCACAAGGGGTTTGGTGGGCATGATAGCACCAAATTTTGGTTCAACCATCCCTACTGGAGATGACAACTGACACGCCAGGTCGTCGTACCACCAAACAAGGAGCAACAATGAATGTTGTAAGAGGAGTGCAATCATAGAGGTCCATGTGGATACTTCGGCAAGGACATGACACTCAAGAAGCTGGAAAATCATTACGGATGAGACCGCATTCAACCTTACTCGGAAAAATCCTACAAATCACGTGACACATTTCAATGGTAAAAATCTCAGCGCACGAGACCACCAAGTTTGCTCCAACGTCTCCCTTTCACAATAACATCGTGGGTCAACATCTGCATAGATTTTGTGATGGGGATGCCAGCTACTCAAGAGAGCGATGATGCTTTTCCCGTGGTCGTCGACCGGTTTTAAAAAATGTCACGATTAATTATGGCGACAACCACCATCGTTGAAGAAGGAATGGCACGTTGTTTCTACATCAGGTCCTGGGATTGGCTGCTTCACTAGCCGTTTCTACCGCAAGTTGACGCGTTTTTTTAGTTGGATCCAACCATCAACAGCCCTTTATCCTCAAACGGACGGGCAAAATGAACAAACCAACCAGACACTTGACAAACTTCTCTCCACTTCATGCAAGCCGTGCGATACTAATTGGGCAGCCAAGCTGTCCACCGCCGAACTCGCATACAACTTTTGCCACTGTCACTCAAACAATTGAAATTTGATTTGAAGTGGTTCTCAGCAAACTTCCGGCAAAATCGGCAAGACTTTAGAGCCTAAACAATATTTGCGTGGTTCTCCTAAATGGATGGGAGTTCTCCCAACTATGGGAGGAAATTATGATATACCCATGCAATGACACAAGCACCTATGAAAGGAGTAACGGATCGAGAACACAATGACGACGTGTTGACTTTGTCTGAAAACTTAAAAACATGTGAAAGATACTTTGCCATTATCAAATCCTGGTGGCTAGATTGAATGGAGATCGATGGAATGCAAAGTCCAGTCGTTGCTCGACTTGACCAAATAGAAACAATGACAATCGACCCCATCTTCCACGTCGGCAAGGTCAAGCACTACTTGGAGCGGAGCGAGACCATCCTAAGCGAAGTCACTCCTCCGCCTCCTATATAAGTGGAAAGTGATGAGGGGTATGTGATTGAAGACATCTTTGGACATCGACGAATAAAAAGTTGACCTAGTATCTCGACAAGTGGCACGGGTGTAACACCACTTCTAGCAACAAGAAGCCCTACAATTTTTTTGAGACGAACATCATTTGATGGGCAACTACTGTAGGCGTCAGCAGCCTACGTGTGCTAATGCGACGGGATGTTGCGGCGAAAGGGGGGGGGGAGTGTCCTACTCTTCTAATGTAGAAGAATCCTTGAACTTTGCACATAAGCATTTGAATCCTAACATTTATTTATCACCACGCGTTAAATTCAAGAATATTATGCCATTCAGCTGAGAGCATGTTGGCCACTTGCCTTGGTGTTGTACGTCTGGACGCCACATTTCAAATAGGTCGACAAAAATAACACAAACCTGTTTGATGTTATGATATTGGTATGTGAAATGATTGAAGAAGCTAAATTTTTTAAAAATCTGCTTCAATATTGTCAAAATTCCCTGACTTATCGGCAGGTTTTCTTGAAGTGACCTCTCCCAAGATGACGTCCCATTTGGTAGTGTCTTTAACATTCACCTTTCTTTCGGAACTGAATTAAGTGACAGTTTCATTTGACTATAACTTCTAGCCTTGGAATTTGAGACCTGTCCGTCCAGAGGTCCCTGTTGTTTTTTTAGTGTCTTATTTTGGTTGAACTTACCGTCCATGTCCTTGGTCTGTCCCTAGAACTTTACTTGTTGAATCTTCAACTTTTGAATGTCGATGGCACAGTCCCGCGTTGCGGCTCGCTTTGCAGGTAGATCCCACTCGCAATCCCTCATGGAATGCACGTCCGCGTGGAGTCCACAAGGGATTACGAGCGAAACGTGGAAATGTCATGTTCCGCTCGTTGTCCCTAGGAGACTCCGCGCGGAACGTGAAACTGTGTACAGAAATACGTTTTTCGTAACTTTGAGAGTGATTAGTCCAATAAAACATAGTTATATAGGTGCTTGAATGGACAAAGGAAAGTTATTGTTTTAGTCGAACGTAAAAGACACTACGGTACATTGTTCGGCTCGAGCACCAAAGGCCCAAAATATATTTCCTTCTGATTACTTTAATTTTATTAATTTCATCGATATTTTCGACAATTTTCATATAATTTCTCTTAGTGGTTCATGCAAAGAGTTCCTTTGTTTGAATGTTTGGAATTGCCTTATGTTTAAATCCTTGTTTCCCTGATATTTCAAATTTTCGCCTAATTAATATTTTAATTTTGTTCTTAAACCAGTAAAATGCGACAAACCTCTCCTATGCTAAAATCATTTCTTGCATGGGTTTAGACCCTGGGCTATTTCTGGCGCTGGATGTCCCCCTTGTCCATTAAAAGACCCAGAGTAAAAAAATCCCTTCGTGGTCCTCGCTCTGCTCCTTTCATCGGAGGGGCCTTACGTTGCACGGTCAAGGCGTTTGTCCTTGCCGTCCGGAAAATGGCGGAAGGCACCACTTATCACTGAACGCATCCAATGAAAAACCGACGCAGAAACACATTGGGATCGTTTATCGACCTCGCACCGAGCTCAAATCTTTATGGGAAATTTCCTGGCGCCCCTAGTTGTGCAACTACATCCTATTCTACACGTGCGATAAAACTTAATTTGGGTCCTGTTCTTGCCATAACATTGTTTACAGAATAGAACATGCTCCTTGTCTGTGCAAGGGCTCTGTGAAGGACGATGACTTCGCTTCACCCGCTTCCCGACGGTTCACCAATTGTACCATCCAGAATTACTGTTCCCATTTAGCCACCGTCCGCTGAGAAAATGCTAATTTCAAGGCGAGACCGATGAGGATCGCGGGACCCATCCGTTCCGTGGATTGACCATCGGAAGCAGTCGCGACCATTCACAACATCAAGCCACAATGGAGGATTCCCTAATCCAAAAATGTTACAGTGGTCGTTCATTGGTTCACCAGTGAGATAGCACTGGTGAACTAACGCAAATGCACAGACACGACCTCCTGGTACCCCTTTTGTGTGTGCGGACCCTGCGACATTCCTACGGCCACATTTTGAGCTGCAAGCCGATTTCCCGCCGGTCGTGAGGGGGCTGTCAGAAGGCGACCCGGGTGACCAGTTGCCACCCCCCCCTTCACTGTCGGCGCGAAGGTCGTGGCCGGGTGGGCGCAAAGCTGGTTCGCGTGTGAATCAGATTTGTCGACCATTTTTGTTCAAGATGGTCCGCTGTGCCGGTGTTGCTTGGACAGCTAGCTTTGCTCCCCTTCGGTGACAGAGTCCGGAGGGACAAGCTTTCTGGCGACTGCTCTTCGGCTCAGCAAGCGGCCACTATCCATTGTGGATCGGCAGTTATTCATCCCGAAAAACCAACGGAGACCGCTACCCTTGTACATGTCCGGATCGACCATCTTCGGGGGAGGTCGCCAGCTATGTGTGGGCACGAAGTGTCTACCACAACCATGACTACTGGCTGCGGAAAAACCGCTGTGCAGGCCATAACTAGCCTCACCGTAGATCGAGGAAAAACTTTGCTGAAAGTGGAGTTCGTGAGGCGTTCACGCATTCCAACGCCTTTTCACAAGGCCGCCTCTGCTTGTCCCCTTCCATGGAAAGCGAATTCGGCAGTCGGAAAAGCGAGAGTCTGCCAGTTGAAGTAGCCACTTTGCTCGCTGCTATCCTGCCAACGTTTTTGTACTGCGTGGTGGGCTAATGTTGGGAGTGTGGTTAGGACGAACGTGACACCGCGTGGTCGGTGGCATGAAGCGACAAAATGCCTTCCACGCCAAGGCCGAGCCGCAAGAAAAACGAAAAGGCGACTTGGGGACCAGGTGGACGCGACTCCACAGGCAGGCACGCAAGGCCCGTGGCACTAAGTCCTGGGGCTGTAGACCTCGCAATCGAACCAGATTTTCATGAGCAACCTTTCACTTACGTCTACAGCTGTCGCGTATCACACTGAGTAGCACTCCGCCGCGCTCTTGACGCCATGGCGTCCTTCTCGATTATGTCCAGCCTCTTGATCCTCGTGCTGGCATTGGCTGCCGTAGCAGAAAGCACTTCCATCGACAGTATGTTCTCACCCTCCCCTTCTAGACCCAAACCTTGGTGGCCCCATCGCCTTACCTCGCTCTGTCTCCATTGTTTCAATCTCACGCACGCTTCCCTCCAATCGCATGCAGAAGGTCGTCTAACCACACCGCATTGTTCTGGCCTTTTTTTTTTCCTCTTTGTCCGTTCTGTGGAGATTGCGGCACAGCATCGTCGGTCCAATTGAACTCACACGGATGGACTCATCCTCGTACTTCGCATCCACGTTGGATTCTTCTCCTGTGTTGTACTCGCACCCATCTTTCCCTATCCTTGTACAAATTCCACGGTCTGTGCCGCTCAATTCTGCCGCTCCTACCCTGTCCCCTATTCCCGTGCCGTTGCAGATGTGCGGCAGTCGGAAGGAGAGCTGGCCCTGTCCAGCGACTTGGACGACAGTCCGGGGCTGGCAAGGCGTATCCTGAAGAGCAGCAAGAAGAAGAAGTCTTCGGCGAAGAAGTCGAAGAAGGGAGGCAGCAAGAAGAGCAACGGCAGCAAGAAGAGCAACGGCNGTCGGGTGACGAGTCGCAGTCTGGCGGGTCGGGTGACGAGTCGCAGTCTGGCGGGTCGGGTGACGAGTCGCAGTCTGGCGGGTCGGGTGACGAGTCGCAGTCTGGCGGGTCGGGTGACGAGTCGCAGTCTGGCGGGTTGGGTGACGAGTCACAGTCTGGCGGGTCCGGTGACGAGTCGCAGTCTGGCGGGTCCGGTGACGATGCGCAATCTGGCGGGCTGGGTGACGATGCGCAAACTGGCGAGTTGGGTGACAAGTCGCAGACTGGCGAGCCGCAGACTGGCGACTCTGACGGCGGAGCGGAAGCGCAGCAGGGGGACGATGAGCTCTGGGGATAAAGCCAGTCGAAGAGTCAACAAATGTTCCAATGTGTCATGTTGAGCGCGACCGCCGTAAAAGCACTCCGACCTAGAGCAAATCCGATCCTCTGGGATGCGAGTCATGTGTCACGTTGAGTTGATGTGAAAGGATCGGCATTGTTGATCCTGGAGAGACACTCACCCCCTGGTACGCGTCGAGTGTGGGCACTGCAGAAGGGCATCCTCGGTTTGACAGCTCCATGGACAGGGATGTGTGAGCTAGCTGAGCAACGACGACATGCTGCAAGTATCTCTGTTTTTGCTTCTAGTTTGGACGACTGCATTGAAGTTGCCATCATTGTCTCGCATTTTTGTATCGGAATGCTCAGTCTTTGCACTCACTCATCTTCAGTGAGCTACACCTAAACTTGACCCTGACCCACCCAACTTCCATCATTTGCCCGGTCTGAGAGTAATCGCTAACCCGTAACAGGAGACGTGCAGGTTCCTGGTCAGGGGTTACATCATCATAGGCGTAAAACCATGGCAATGTCATCATCACACATCGCTTTGTCCATCTAAACCCTATCTGGAAGGTCCCTTCTGTCACTCCGCACTTGGCCACGGTCTAGAGTAAATGGTGCCGACAGGCAAACCGCCGACCGCCCTTGGTATTTCAACCAAGGTAGAGATCACCCACGGAGTGGTGTTTCCACACTGAAAGGTTCACTTAGCTTGTCCCAACCGTGGCCGGAGAGTGTTCTAAACTCTCACCCAACTGGCAATGCTACACACCAAACTGTGCACTTGCACTTGTTCTTTACCCTCTTTCTTGGTGGCCAACATGGGATTAGTTTTCTCCCAAGTCTCAAGAGTAAGAGATGATATATTATCACATGCAAATGACAGGCCTTATATAGTCTCTGGTCAGTGCTCCCAGTGGCTCCTTGGAGGGGGCCTCCCCCCAAGGCCACCCTAGACAATGTCATCAGCTTTGATGACATGGCACCCTCTGTGACCGCCAAGTGGCGCTTGATCCACCTTGGACCTTAGAGGCTTCTAGGAAGCTTCCTTGGCCCTTTCTAGTCACAAAGAAAAGTTGGTCCTGGCGGGATTTGACCCCGGACCTCTCGCTTGTGAGATGGCGCCTTCACCCACTAGGCTGTAGGAAGTTGTCCTAAGGAGCATGCACCAGGTAGACTACCAAGAGTAGACCAAGGGGACTTACTCCACAAGGGTGAGCAGTGCATGCCTTGTCTCTCTCAGCCTCTCTTGCATGTCGCTGGGNGTCCTTGAACGCGATGTCCATCGCGCTCTGGTTGTCGACGTGGACGACCGTGGCCTCCTTCTGTGGTGCGTGCATCTCAGCGAGCAAGCTGCGTAGCCACTGTGTCTCCTTGCACACCTCAGACAGCGCCACGTACTCAGCTTCTGCGGTTGAGATGGAGACACAGTCCTGCTTGCGGCTGGCCCACGACACAGCGCCGCCGTTCACAAGGCACACAAAGCCCGAGGTGGACTTCCTATCATCCACGTTGCCTCCAAAATCTGCGTCGGTGTAGCACTTGAGGTGCAAAGGGTCTGTTCCTTGAAGGCCGCCGTACTGCAGCCCCATGTGCCGTGTCTTGTTGAGATAGCGCAAAATGCGCTTCACGGCCTGCCAGTGGAGTGGCCCAGGGTTGGCCACGAACCGACTGACTAGCCCCACAGCAAAGGAGATGTCCGGCCGCGTGCCAACCATGGCATACATGATGCTACCCACCGCAGACTGGTACGGCACATCCTGCATTTCGCGGCGCTCGGCTTCCGTGCTGGGGGAGTGGGCGGAGGTGAGATTGCACTTCGTTGGGAGAGGGGTGCTGAGGGGTTTGGCGTCTTCCATGCCATAGCGCCGAAGCACCTCTGAGATGTACTTCGTCTGGTTGAGCTCGATGGTGCCTACAGCTCGGTTGCGATGTATGGCGATGCCCAAGTAGTACTCGAGCTCGCCCATGTCCTTCATCTTAAACCGCCCATGCAGATTCTCCTTGAGGGCCTCGAGGGCCTTCATGGAGGTGGAGGCCAGAATCAGGTCATCCACGTACAGCGCTACCAGCAACAGTCCCTGGTCATCCGCACGTACATACACACTGGGGTTGTTGTGGCAGTGCGAGAAGCCAAGGCCAGCCATGAAGCTGTCCATCTCCTTGTACCAGATTCTTGGGGCCTGTTTCAGCCCGTAGAGCGCCTTGATGAGGCGACACACCTGCCCGGGTTTTGCCTTGACACCCTCGGGTACCTCCATTAGTATCTCCTTGTCAAGCTTCCCATAGAGGAAGGCGGTCTTGACGTCCATCTGGTGGATTTCCATGTTGCGTGCCGCGGCCACAGCCAGCAAGGTGCGGATGGAGGGGAAGGACGCGACAGGAGAGTAGGTCTCGTCGTACTCAGACCCTGCTCTCTGCGAGAACCCCTTCGCGACGATCCTTGCCTTGTACTTGTCGATGCTGTTGTCTTGCTTGCNCCAAGGCCAGCCATGAAGCTGTCCATCTCCTTGTACCAGATTCTTGGGGCCTGTTTCAGCCCGTAGAGCGCCTTGATGAGGCGACACACCTGCCCGGGTTTTGCCTTGACACCCTCGGGTACCTCCATTAGTATCTCCTTGTCAAGCTTCCCATAGAGGAAGGCGGTCTTGACGTCCATCTGGTGGATTTCCATGTTGCGTGCCGCGGCCACAGCCAGCAAGGTGCGGATGGAGGGGAAGGACGCGACAGGAGAGTAGGTCTCGTCGTACTCAGACCCTGCTCTCTGCGAGAACCCCTTCGCGACGATCCTTGCCTTGTACTTGTCGATGCTGTTGTCTTGCTTGCGTTTGACGCGTAAGACCCACTTCACGCCCACCACGTGTGCGTTTGGTGGTCTGTCCACCAGCACCCACGTTCCATTCTCCTCGATGGAGGCGAGCTCGCTCTCCATCGCCTCCTTCCACTTAGCGGCGTCCGGCCGCGAGAGAGCCTCGGCGATGGTAGCCGGCTCTCCCTGCGCAAGACACGACCAGCTCAGGCCAGTCCACTCGGCCTTCCCTCCGTCGTACTGCTTCACAGGCTTTGCTTGGCGCTCACTGCGCCGACGTGGTGCTGGTGCTGGCTGCTCGTGCTGCTGCTGCTGCTGTGCTTCCCCAGGAGGGGTCATGGGAAGGGAAGAGCCACTGGCCTCCGAGGAGGCCTCGGATGTCTCCGACGCGGTGTCGGATGTCAACTCCGCTTCAGCCTGAGCGGACGCTCTCCCTGAATTGGCAGCCTCGCTGGCTATGGCCACTGGCATCCCACGCCAGTTAGGCGGGGGTGTGTCACCCGCCTCCAGCAGCACGATCCACTCTCCCTGTTTTGGAGAGTTCTCTGGGTCCAGCAGTTCTCCCTTGTCGTGTGACTCCTCTTGGAAGGTCACATCTCTGGAGGTGATGACTCTCCCTGCTGCCTGGTCCCATAGCCTGTACGCCTTGTGCGCGGCCTCGTAGCCGATCATCACGCACTTGCGCGCACGTGTATCCAACTTCCCCGCTCCTTGCCCGTCCTGGACTTTGGCCCAAGCCGTGCAGCCGAATGCCTTTAGGTGAGAGGCATCCGGCTTCTTTCCCGACCATGCCTCTTGCGGCGTCATGCGTTCTGCACTTTGCTCCTTTTCTGTCCCCTTGCTGCGTAGGGCTGCAGCAGGCATGAGGTTGATGAGGTAGCATGCAGTGCGCGCTACTTCCGCCCAGAAGCGAGGAGGGAGTTTTGAGTCAAACAGCATGGTTTGTGTCATGGCCAGAATGGTCTGGTTCATGCGCTTGGCCACGCCGTTGCTCTGCGGTGTGTAGGGGGTAGTAGGTTGGTGGACAATGCCGTGTGCCCGAAGCCACGGCTTGCACCCCTCGTACTCTCCGCCGTTGTCGCTCCGCAGGGCCTTGACCTTCCGCCCGGTTTGTCGCTCCACCATGACGACAAACTCTTGCAGGCGCTCCAGCACCTCTCCCTTCGTTTTGAGGAAGTACACCCACACCTTCCGAGAGTAATCATCGATGAAGGTGAGGAGGTACTTGGAGCCGCCGTTGGACGTGGTGCGCATGGGGCCACACACGTCGCCATGGACAAGGTCGAGTATGCCCTCTGCTCTGCGACCGTTTTTGGAGAAGCGTTTCCGCTTTGTCTTCCCTTGCAGGCAAGCCTCACACCCAGTGTTGCATCCACCCTTCAGCTCACACCCCTCCAACCCGCGTACAAGCTTCTGCTCCTGCATGACCTGCAGGGTGCTGTCGGCCACGTGCCCAAGGTGTCTGTGCCACAGCTTCGCAGTTGCTGCTCCCGCGTCTTTAGCCGCCACAGTAGGCGGCATGGATGGTGTCTTGGCGTTCGGCGATGGTGCAGCTTCCGCTACTGCCTCTGCCGCCCCGGCGTGCCCTTTTGCGCTCTTCGTCTGCAGAACATAGAGCCCATCCGTTCGTGGCACCTGGGCGACAAGGTCTGACGCAGTGTAGGTAATCGTCACGTCCTCGTTCTTGAGGATGACGGCTTCCTTCTGTGTGAATACCACCGTCATTGCATGATCCGTAATCCGCGAGACGGAGAGGAGGTTCGCGGCGAAAGTTGGCATGTAGACAACGTTCTGCAGCCGCAACTCNACCTTCTCTCCCTCACCAGCCGCGTACTCGATGCCGCCGTTGGCGCACCGGAACTTGGCCGTGGACGGTGTGAGGGACGAGAAGCCACATGCCTCGCGAGAGGTGTGGTAGTCCGTGCCACTGTCCAGCCCGAAGGCTCCCGGCCGCAGCAGCGCAGAGCCTTTTGGAGGGTCCTTGCTCTCGTCCATCATGCTCGTGGACGTTGAGTCCACCTTCTTACTCACGTTGCTGCTCCCACCACCGCCTCCTTCCTTCTTTGGTGCACGACACTCCCGCGCCCAATGCCCCGCCTTGCCACAGTTGTGGCACTTGCCCTTCTTTTTGCCGCTCTTCCCGCCGCCACTGCTTCTGCTGTTGCCATGAGAGGAGGTGCCTCCCGAGCCACTTGCGTACGCGGCGTTGTTGATGACGCCGTTGTTGCGCCGCATGGCCTCGTTCCGGACAAACTCGGAGACACGAGGGTACGTGAACTCCGACTCCTCCCAACCACCCAAGGTGGTGATCATGGGGCTCCAGCTTGGCGGTAAGGCCATGAGGAGAATCATGGCCTGCATCTGTTGGTCGAGCTGCCAGGACATGGCGCGGNAGGAGTGCGAGAGCGATGTCATTCCGCTCTTGCCACCCTGCGTATTCCGCGCTTGTCTCGTCCTCCGGTGCTACCTCCGTCCCTTTCAGCATGTTCAGGTACCCGCGCACGTGCATCACCACCTCAAACTGCCATTTCCACGTGCTGAAGGCTTTGCCATCGAAGCGTGCAATGGCGTTGGCCGCACCCAACTCGGCGGGCCGTGAGGTGACTGGAACGATCTCTTGACCCCCCGGCATGATTGCGGTGTGGTCAAGGATGCTTACTTAGTCTCTGCTGTTCTGCTTCGTTGAGGCCGATGTAGGCTGATGAGGCTGATGACTGCTACAAATTTTCAAGGTGCAGTCCGTTGCATACCCCTCCAGCCGATGGTCTCCTAGCTATTGTGGAGGAAGTGCTCCCACAGACACGGGGTCGTACCCACAAAGGTAGAGCGTAACTCGCTTAGGACTCGAGGGTCATACCAACAATGGCAGAGCGTATCCTCGTTCCTTGTCCGTGGAGAGCAAAAGTGGACCACGGGTCCAACCTGCGTCCGGTCTCTCACAATGCGTACCTTGGTCCAAGGTGGACCGACGATGAAGCAGATGGAGCAGTGGTGTCTTGTCTGCTGCGGAGGTACCTGCTACGTGAACTGAGCGGTGGTACAAAGAACCAAGTTTCCCCGATCAGTGTGGGCCCATAACCCTTTGTCACTCCGCACTTGGCCACGGTCTAGAGTAAACGGCGCCGACAGGCAAACCGCCGACCGCCCTTGGTATTTCAACCAAGGTAGAGATCACCCACGGAGTGGTGTTTCCACACTGAAAGGTTCACTTAGCTTGTCCCAACCGTGGCCGGAGAGTGTTCCAAACTCTCACCCAACTGGCAATGCTACACACCAAAGTGTGCACTTGCACTTGTTCTTTACCCTCTTTCTTGGTGGCCAACAAGGGATTAGTTTTCTCCCAAGTCTCAAGAGTAAGAGATGATATATTATCACATGCAAATGACAGGCCTTATATAGTCTCTGGTCAGTGCTCCCAGTGGCTCCTTGGAGGGGGCCTCCCCCCAAGGCCACCCTAGACAATGTCATCAGCTTTGATGACATGGCACCCTCTGTGACCGCCAAGTGGCGCTTGATCCACCTTGGACCTTAGAGGCTTCTAGGAAGCTTCCTTGGCCCTTTCTAGTCACAAAGAAAAGTTGGTCCTGGCGGGATTTGACCCCGGACCTCTCGCTTGTGAGATGGCGCCTTCACCCACTAGGCTGTAGGAAGTTGTCCTAAGGAGCATGCACCAGGTAGACTACCAAGAGTAGACCAAGGGGACTTACTCCACAAGGGTGAGCAGTGCATGCCTTGTCTCTCTCAGCCTCTCTTGCATGTCGCTGGGGGACTTGCGCTACAAGCGCAGTGCATACCCAGTCTAAATCTTCCGCTGATTGGACCAGGGGCATACACAGAACATAACACCTTCCCCTTCCAACCCACCCGCAGGTCTTCTTCCCACCCCCAGACGAAGTACGTGGCAGAAATCCTAGTCTCACAGAAAACCACTCACTTGTGTAAACATGATTTCAGCCTCACAGCAGCTGTAGATGATGCATGATCCTGACGGTCTTGAGACGAACGAACTCAGTGCTGGTATTGCGGGCAAACCAGAAGATGTACTTTCTTGAAATAGTTCGACGCCGTTGCAGCCAGCACTACCGTGGCAGCTACATCTTGTCTGCTTCACTGCCTCTTGCGTTGTCGGCTGTTCCCCCTGCACCTGCCGCACCTACAACCTTTTGCCTCTGGCTGCACCTACGTCCGCATTGCCTGTCTCAACAAGTCCACAGACCCCGTCGCGCCTGCCAAGTTGTCCGAACCTGTATGGCAGTGCCAACATTGTCCGCTAGTAAGCGTGCCTTGTCCCTAGAGTCCGGCGTCCGGGCAACCGGGCCCTGCGGGTAACTGTTCGTGAGGGACTCGCGTCACGGTACGCTTGCGTCGCCCCTCGTCCGCTGGCCACCTACCCGTCTGCTACCCGTCACAACCCAAGACTTCAAAAACTGCGGAAAAAAAATGAGCTGGGACCATGGTTTCACACGTCGACACAGTTTTCCACTACAATTTTTGTTTTCCATTAGGTGCTACCTACTTCGTCGTTGCTGTGACGTTAATGTGCGAGTTCCACCATAATCCACAAAAACTTTAAAGCCAGCGTGAACACTTTCACAACTCTGTGACGTTGCAACGCTATAACATCTGTGACGTGGACTGGCCCGGAACAGTGATTTATACTGAAGACGATGATGCAAACACGATGGTACCGGTGTTGACATCAAAGTACTAGCATGCACATCAAAAAAGAGTTCGCACACCCCCCCCCCCAATTTTGTGGGTCTGCCCACATGTCTAATCCAAACCCTAAAATGCTATGCCATGTCGATGGTCTCCGGGAGCTTGATCCAGTTCTTCAGCTCTTGGATGCTCTGCATAGTGTCTCCACGCATTGCACGGCGGAAGTCCGTGTCCGTGTGGCGAGCAAGAGAAAACACACGCTCGCATGCACATGATGTAGCCTGCACTGGAAGCAAATCAACAACTGCAGAATAAAGTATCGGCCACATGTCTTTGTGCGCACGCCAAAACTCGATGACGTCAGCGTCCTCGGGCACTCGCGGGGTGCGGATGTATGCCGCTAGCTCACTGACCAGCGGCTGCACAAGAGGGTTTGAGGTTACAAACATCCGTCCGCGCTTGTATCCATGGCGGCCGTGTCCGCCGAGGCGTCTGGTAGGTAGTTCCTCACTGCTTGCGGGGGAGCTGGTGTCCAGCGCGGAGTTGTGCCACCCCTCCTCGACGCGGTTGTCCGCGTGCTCTCCGTATCCTACGTTGTCTGTGTTGTCCGCGTCCGGACCGTCGTCGTCGTTGTCGTCCATGTCGTTGTCGACGTGACCCTCGGCGATGTTGTCCGCAGCTTCCGCCAATGCTGCAGCTTCCGTGGCTGCTTCTGCAGCTGCTGCTCGAGCTCGACGAGCCATGATGCGCGCAAAGAGCCGGGTGGCAGTAGGTTCATCCGCCGCTGCCCCGCCAGAAAGGAGTGTGACACGTGGTGGCGTTGTGACAGCGGCGGAAGCTGCAGCTGCATCTGCTGCCGGTGCAGCTTCGTACACTCCTGCATCTGGGCTGTGCGGCTCTGTTGCGCCGGCTGCAAGTTGCTCGTGCTCGTGCTCGTGGTCGGAGTCGTCGCCACTCCCGCTGCCGCCATGTGCTGTTGCACATGCATGGAGCTGTGCCGAGGTGATGTCGTTCAAACGTTCGGCGTCGTGTGCTGCGTCGTGGTTGGCGTTTTCGACATCGCCGTCGTCACGTGGGGACGGCGGAGGTGGGGTGTTCACCCCAAGCAGCTGGTCCAGAAACGACACGGCTTGGCTCGTGTAGGCACGTTCGGTGGGCAGAATCGTCGGGGAAGGGCGAGAGGACTGCAGGCGCTGCAGATAGGCCCGCTTGTACGGTAGGAGGAGGGAGACGAGAGTCTCCTCCACGGTCATGGGGCTGACCTGACCCGGCTGTCCCTCATACGTATCCTCGAAATATGCATGGTTGAAGCGTGGGTCCAGGAACGTGCCCATATACTGCATGTCGCCGGTGAGAGTGTAGTACAGGTTGAGCTGAGTTGCCGCCGCCGTCAGCCTGGGCCCCAGCGCACGCTGGACTGACAGCAGCTCAAAGTTAACGTTGTCCAGGTCAACGATGTCTGCTGCGTCAACCTCTGTCACCGCTTTCCTGCATGCCGCAGCATGCACCTCCAGCGAGTCGAGCATCTCGTTGTACATGGGCACGGCGAGACCCAGGCAGGGGCGTGTTTCGCTGGAGATGTCCAGCGTCATGTCCTTGAATGGCTCCAACACCTTGGCGAGGTAGTGGACAGTGGCCCACTGCGCATCCGAAAGGCATAGAGCGTGTGCACGGTTGTCGCCAAGCCACGCTTCAAGCGGCTGCCGTTGATCGTATGCCGTCAAAAGCATATCGATGGTGGAGTTCCAGGGCGTGCGACAGTCAACCTTGATTTTTTGGTACGGAGCTGCGACGTTGGCACGGAAACATTCTTCGATGGAGGCCTCACGCTGGGGGCTGCAAGAAGAGAGAGACCTGGTTAATATTTGAATGAACAAAAGGGTCGACGTAAGCGACTGCAGAAAGGGGGGGACTAACATGTTCTTACCTGCGGCCCACGAAGTTCGCCAGGGTGCGGATGCGAGAAACAATTTTCTCCACCGCATCGGACGAAAGAATTTGCCCGACGCCCAGATTGAGGACATGGTCGAAGAACCACAAAACGTTGTCGTAGCGAAACCGGGGCAGTTCACGGCGAGATGACGGCGGACCATCGCCACGTTCACAGCTGCGTTGTCCACCGTTAGGCAGAAAACCCGGTTCCAAATGCCCCAGTCCTCGAGGGTGTCGCGGTACATGGTGTACAGGGCCGAGGCGTCGTGGCTTCCTGGCAGTGGTGCGAATGCCAGCAGGACGCTGGCGATGCGGCCATGAAAAAAACCATGGCAGGTAATGGCCACATAAGCGTCGTTGGCGCTGGATGTCCATCCGTCCATGGTGAAGGACAATTTGCCCTCGCAGTCGTGCAGCATTGACCGCACTGCTTCCTTGTACCGCGGATGGGCGTCGACGATCTCGCGCCCAATAGTGCGAGGGGAAACCAGGCGAGCTGCAGGGTTTGCATGTTCAAAAGCTTCTTGCAGCCAATCAGACTGCATGACAGTGAAAGCAATGTCATTCTCTACCACGAACTTCCACACGCATGCGTGGAAATAAGCCAGGTCCCATGTCGGGCGGCCGATGCCGAGGCGGATGTTCGGAACATCCGCATCGGACGGGAACGAATGGCGTAGAGTGCGAGTGGCCCTTCCGGTTGACGCCATGTGTTGGGCAATCCGCCTATGGAACGCCAAGATGTGGTTCCACATGGCGGAGGTGTTGCCGTCGCGGACGGATATCTTTTTGTCGACGTTGATGCATGCGCACAGAAGACACTTTGCACGTGGGGGTCCGCCAACCGTTGACGGTGGGATGCAAGCGAAGTGCATCCAGCACTAGGCACATCCGCGACGGGAGGCAGTGGCAGACGGACGTATCTCTTGGATGACCGTGGGCGGGGACCCGTCTTCGGACCCATCACGCCTCGTTGCCTGGACGCTTTGCGACATCGTTGGAAGTGTATTTCAACATGCGCATGTGGTGCATGAAGTTAGAAGAGCGTCGATGACGGAAAAAAGCGAGGTGACAAGTGGACTAAGCCGGGCGTGTGACGTGGAACTTACCGAGTTAGCGGAAGAAACTTGCTGAGGCTGTAAAAGACTGACAAAAAGTCCCACCTTTAAGGGGCAACCGGGGGTCCTACTGTGTCGCTCCATCATGTGTCCGAAGTATCCTACTAGTCCTATACCTTTTTCTTATCCAAAACCCCCACCGCGGAACTTCGAGGGGTCCTAGCGTCGTCCCTCCGACACACCATCAGTGCTGCCGCCTTTTGCACCGAGTGTTCTGCGTGGTTGAACCACCAATCACAATTTTCCGCTTGGATAGGCTGACGATCCATGAGCTGTTCGATGGAGTGTGGTGTTCGGAAGCGGGGGACCGTCCGATAAGGACCCGGGACTTTTTTCCGAGTGCCCGGACATCTTTACGAACCCAAAGCGGAACCGAGATAACGGAAAGTGTCAGGTCCGTCAAAGAACCATGTTATTTCATGCCCTTCAGTTTATCGATTATGATTTTTTCCGTGGGTATTTCCGCAAGATATAAAATGTCTTTCACATTTCGGACTAGACACACGTATGCATATTAACAAAAAGTATGAATTCGACGCGGACGCTGGTTCGACACCGGTACTAATTGCCGTAGACCGTGCGCCTTCACCGGCGACCGAGTTCGTCACGGTCGACGTCACAAACCCCCTTCGATAAATGGTAAACGACGGTGATTCTTCATTGAAGGCCGTCGAACGGAGAGGATCCGGGTGCCTCCCCCGTGTCGCCCTGGGCGATCGGTTCATCGTGACACATTATTGGCGGGTCCGGTCGGGTTAGTACCCGTTACTCGACACCTGTGTGCCTATGCTTACTTGTCCCCCACACGGGTTCGGACACCCACAAGTCCATGAGCGAGGAGATCATGTCTCACATTCAACTCTTGCAGAACTGGCTCACTGCCACATCTGGAGGATGTAGGGGTGTAGGGTAGCCAAGACCAATATATGTTCTATAAACGAAGTCAAAATTTGAATCACCATACATGT
The DNA here is from genome assembly GCA_023375785.1 of Penium margaritaceum. NCBI lineage: Eukaryota > Viridiplantae > Streptophyta > Zygnematophyceae > Desmidiales > Peniaceae > Penium > Penium margaritaceum. Next base: position 203,743 of record SZWC01000323.1, on the reverse strand, counting down.
TTCATTTGCTTCCAAGGCAATAATCCATCTGCTGGGCACAGTAGCTTGACTATGCAGCACGTCTGAAACTTCCAACCTCCTTTGTTCAGAAGATTGGTCAGAGTTCAAACATGGTTGTTTTCTGATGTTTACCCTCTGGTTATTGTCATGTGAGGTCAGGGAAGAATAGTAGACATCACTATGCAACTCTTGGGCGAGAGTGCTGAGGCTTGCAGCGTGGGCGAGTACAATTGTTTCTCAAGGCATTTTTTTGAGGAATACCGCCCTTCGCCTGTGCAAGAGCGATACTGTCACTTGGACAGGCTTAGCTACATGGTGAATAGGAAAATGGGCCTGGTAAGTGGCATCCTCATCCTCATCAACATGGTCCAGATTCATGTAGGGGCACAAATGCTCCGGTGTTGATCGTTTCGCCAAATAAAGCAGCGCTGTCCATAGTAAAAAACGACATGACATCGGTGCCCATGTTTTCGAATGTGCGACCGAAAACAGAACTCGACTTCGCTCTCGAGGTCGGACGTCGCCGACTTCGAGAGCGAAATCAACGACTTCTGACATTGGCCTCACCTATGTCAGAAGTCACCATGTTGTGAGTTTTGGAGTTCGCAAGTGCGAAATCCAAAACTTGCATGTTCGCAAGGGTGAATTCACGAACTCTGAGCAAACCACCTAGTTGAACTAGGAGGTTTGGCTTATAATTTTCTACTTGCCTGGGCACCTGCCGGGCCCCGCGGTAGATTCCCTTTCTTCTAGCACGGCGTGCGCCGCATCTCGCAACCCCCCTCCCAATATCCGACAAACCCCCTAGCTACACTAGGGGGTTTGGGTTTTTTTTTAACTTGCCCGGGCATATGCCGGGCCCCGCGGTAGTGGGGCCCGGCAGATTCCCTTTCTTCTATCACATGTGCGCCGCATCTTGCAACCCCCCCCCCCCAAATCCAACAAACCCCCTAGTTACACTGGGGGGTTTGGGTTTTTTTTTAACTTGCCCGGGCATATGCCGGGCCCCGCGGTAGTGGGGCCCGGCAGATTCCCTTTCTTCTATCACATGTGCGCCGCATCTTGCAACCCCCCCCCCCCAAATCCAACAAACCCCCTAGTTACACTGGGGGGTTTGGGTTTTTTTTTGTCCTTGCCTAGGCATCTGCCGGGCCCCGCGTTAGCGGGGCCCGGTAGATTCCCTTCCCTCTGTGACAGCGTGCTCCGCATCTCGCAAACCCCCTTAAAGCCTCGACAAACCCCCTAGTTAAACTGGAGCGTTTGGCAAGGTCATCGCAAGCTAGCAAGGAGGTTTCGCCGCGAAACCCCTCGTGCGAGCTCGCGATGATGGGCGAAGTTTGACTTCGCCCTCGAAGTTGAGATCCATGTCGAACTCGTTAAACACATGAAATATATATCAGCCGTGCCCATTTTCGCTCGAAAAACGACAAACATGGGCATTGCTGTTATGTCGTTTTCAACTATGGAGAACGCTGATTCATCATGCAGAACGATGGGTATATAACTACTCCATCCTTTGTGTAGATGGTGGGTTGCGCCTTTAGAAAATGGTTGAGGGGGATGCTGCTTGTTCAGACAGAGTTCAGGCGGCAGAATCCAGTGGTAGTGTGAACTTCCATTAACATCGTGTACCTCCTCCTCGTCTGAGGGTGGGGGCCGGACGTGAGCGGATGATAGTCGGCTCCTTTGTCCAGGCTGGTCTTCTTAGCTGCTGATCTGACACCTCTGACAGAGAAGCCGCGAAACCGAAAAGCTCACAAACGTTTTTATGCCTTCTTCCATTGTTGGCATGTTTCATGCACCCCAAACTTAATCAGGCATACACTTCACCTTCAAGAGTACTAACGCCTTAGCATTGCATCTCAAGAAGAGCTCAAGTCGTCAATGCACAAGAGAGCATCAAGCAACGGTTCATTGATTAGCATGCAAGACAAGTCCTTTCATAGTTGTCTGTCGAGTCCTAGAACTCGAACGCACATTCCTGAGAAGGGGCCTGAACCAGCCACACCACAAATAGACTTGCAGTGTGGGCTTGACACGTAAGCATCCTAGTGTTAAGGTTACAGACCAACCATGTAGCGTCCAAGAAGCTATGGACTTTCCTTCTTGGAAGCTTCCATAGCAAACAAGATGTGCATGGGGCCAGGATCGAACTCATGACCTCTCACTTTGCCAAATCAACAAAATGGCCAAGGTAACCACTCACCAACATGGTGTACTCATAGGTCATATCTCACATGAGACAGAGCATAGTTGAGTCACATCACAATGGATCTAGGGATCCAACTAGATCCAAACCATATACTCAAGCTGCACTGTCTAATTGTAGGCAAAGTCTCGAGCATAGTGGTAGCGGATCTCAATGTGCTTTGTGCGCCTGGACAGGACGGGGTTCTTAGACATGTCAATTGCGCTCATGTTTACAATCTTGATGACCATTGCTCTTGTCTTTGGTGCCTTCATCTCAGAGAGGAAGCTTCGTAGCCAATGCATCTCTTTACATACCTCAACCAAGGCCATGTACTTAGCTTCAGCTGTTGACAAAGAGACACATTCCTGCTTGCGACTTGCCCAACGGATTGCACCTCCATTCAGCATACACACGAAGCCGGAGGAAGATTGTTTCTGTCATCAATATTCCCTCCCCAATCTGCATCGATGTAGCACATGAGCTGGAGTGACGTGGATTCAGCGATACCTCCAAACTGGAGCTCCACGTGCCACGTCCCCTGAAGGTAGCGCATGATGCGCTCCATATCCTGCCAGTGAAGTGGAACAGGATTTCCCACAAACCAGCTCACCTGCCCAACAACATGGGCTATATCTGGTCGGATGGCGACCATGGCATACATCTGATTGTCTGATGGATATGAGAGTGCCAGAAAGTGATAAAAATAGGTTGCTCGATAAAAATCATTTCGCATATCAGTTACTTAGAGGATGTTTTGCAGGTTCCAACACGATTGAAGGAACTTGATTCGGAGTCCGTTTGAGTGAGATATGGATTTCCAAAGGTTGGAGATCATGGGTCGGGTTCAAGTGACGACGTGAGCACTTTGAGCTCAAAAGGCGGCAGGATTATTGGCCAGGACGGCTGAGAGCGGCCTTCAAGGAGAAAAGGTGGCTGGAGGAACTCCAAGAGACTTCAAGGAAGGTGCAGACAACAATTTTTGGTCGTCCAAGTGGAGTGAGACATAATTCTCTCGTATGACGAGGTGGTAGCCGTTCATCCCGCTAGGCCAGGAGAGTGTTCTAGAGGGTAAACTTTGACAAAGTGTATCTCAGTGCTCCCTAGGCCAAATGAGGCATATAAGGGCTTGTTAGAAAGCTGTGACAATGACATTTCTCACTCAAGAGTCGATTTAGACATTCACTTTCTCTGCAAACCTACATTTGCTTCTGTAATTTACATATGTGCAACCTACAACCCCCTCTCACAAACAATTGGTCCTGCCTAGGCGGCTCTTAGTGAGCCTGATCACCTCCCTGTGGGCTGCCCCAGTTTCTATCAATGGTATCAGAGCTAGAACAAGGCTTTGTCTCATCTTTGAGGCATTCCTTGCACCCTGTTGTGTGAGAGAGCTGTTTGTGGACTGAACATTGCACTACAATGGCGACATCCGCTTTTGTGGTAGCCGGCGTCAACATCGCCAATTTTGAAGGCAAGAACTTCTTCAACTGGAGCAACAACATGAAGATGGTGCTGATGGAGAAGGGTCTCTGGAGCCAATTGGATGAGAAAGAGAAGGAACCAGCAGAAAGCTCCCTCTCCCCTGTCAAGGCCCGTAACTACCGTGAGAAGCGTGACTGCACCCTCGCCACCATCTACCTTCCCCTCGCCGAACGGTAGCAACTCCTTGTCCGTGGCATCATCACGCCAAAGGAGGTTTGGAAAAAGATTGAGTCCACTTATGCTTCCAAGTCAATCCTCATGAACATGCAGCTGCGTCGTCGCTTTCACACTGTGGAAATGGATGTGTCCGGATCCATGATTGACTACATCAACATGGTGAAGTCTCTCTCTGACCAGCTTGCTGCGATTGAGGACCCTGTTAAGGAGCATGTGCTCATGCTAACCATCCTTTCTGGTCATTCTATCAGCTACACTCCGCTCATTGTTGCCCTGGACCAGCGTGGCGACAGGCTCTCCCTCAATGATTTGGAGGAGAACCTGCTGTTTGAGGAGGAGCGGCGCAAGGGAGAAGAGGGCAGAAGCAGACTAGACGTCGCTCTCATCACCAACTCTGGTCATGGGGGTGGCGCTGCACCAACGAGGAGCAATGGCGGAGGAGGGAAGAAGAAGGGGAACTGTCACTACTGCAAGAAGCCGGGCCATTGGGTGCGCGAATGCCGGAAGAAGAAGGCGGACCTTGCGGCTGGAGTGGGAGCGAGAAAACAGTCCAATACTTTTGCGAATGCCGCAGATTGGGAGGCTGGATTTGTGACAACCATCCGGGTCATGCATGTCTTTGAAAACACCGCCCTGTTCTTGATCATCGACTTGGGAGCCACGCGACACATGACGTGTTGTTGGGAGTGGTCCGTTGTCTACACCGTCATTGAGCCGCGTTGGGTGTACATGGGGGACAACCATATACAAATAGTGGTTGGGGAGGGTGAGATTGTGTTTTGTGCTTTTGTTGAGGGTAAGCACGTGGAACGTCTGTGAAGGGGGTGCTCTATGTTCCGGGGCTGGAAGGTAACCTTCTCTCTGTCTCATCTCTTATCTCCGAAGGCATGCAGGTTTGCTTTGAGAATAGTTGCTGCACCATCTCTGCTCGTGCAGGCCGCGTGCTTGCAAAAGAGAACAAGGAGGATGGTCTTTACCACCTCTACGTGACATCGGAGGAGGAAGCCGACTCAACAGTGGCGGCAAGAGAGGGAAAACACGACATCGGCCTGTGGCACCGCCGGCTCGGTCACCTCGGCTTTGGCGCCATCATCTCCATGCAGCAGATGGTCCGTTGCCTGGAGCTCAAGGGGGTGAAGCAGCCTGGTCCATCGGCTTTTGAGAGCTGCATTGAAGGGAAGCAAGCCTGCGCTTCTTTCACGGGGGAGGGGAAGGGGGCGGCTGAGCTTCTCTTACTCGTTCACTCTGATTTGTGCCGTCCCATGCCATCACAATCCTTGTCCGACAAGTTGTACTTTGTCACGTTCATTGATGACAAGTCAAGGAAGACGTGGGTGTCATTCCTGGCTGGCAAGGATGAGTGCTTTGATGCTTTCAAGGTGTGGATTGCTGCTGCACAGAATGAGAGTGGCAGGCGGTTGAAGGTGCTTCGCACCGACGGTGGAGGAGAGTACCTCTCCAACGACTTCCACACCTTCCTCAAGCGTCGCGGGATCAGGCACGAGGTCACCCCACCTGGAACACCGCAGCTGAAC
>SZWC01000323.1:152855-173590 GCA_023375785.1 Penium margaritaceum | reverse complement strand
ACACACACACACACACACACACACACACACGCACACACACACACACACACACACACACACACATACACACACACACGCACAAACACACACACACACACACACACACACACACACACACACCCACCCTTGGCGAACAGCTCCTTGTTTTACCACTTTCCCTTCCCATTGCTTTTCTTTTTCTTCTTCTACTTTTTCTTTGCCTCATCTCCTTTCATTACGCATAACAGTTACTGTCTCAAAACCATTCACATAGACATTGCACTTGTTTAGGAGCAAAGTTAAACATAATTGGAAGTACTTCACATTATGTTTGCACTAAAATATGTAATGTCAATTACAATGAGATGTGTAATAGGAATGAACTGGATGTTAATGGAGGTCACATGGTTTTTTTTTTCAACTATGATTTTAGGGATATCCACTAATCTGTTTGTTGAGAAAACGGACCATGCCATTCTATGTAAAGAAATGAAAAGAATAGATACATTCATATGTTTGTTCCTGAAATAAGTGTTTCTTGTACCCAGAATGGTGAAAACGAGAGGTTTCAAACGAGGACACACCAGTTGTAGAAAAAAATGAATTAGTTTGCCACTCATGCAGCAGCTTGTCTGTCACTAGAGTGGCAATGTGACATTTTGTTGCAAATCCTGCTGAAACATGCTCAACAAGCAGTCAGATGAAATTGCCGATGAAAGAATGGGGTTTTTTTTTGGGTGTTGGATGTGGTTGAATGACACCAAAAGGTCAAACCTCACAATAAAGCGAATACAAATTGTGTAATTTGATCCTCACATCCAGCAATTCAGAGAACTTGATTGATAACTGTAGGTTAAGTTGGATGATAGACATGGAACAAAGTAAAAAGTAATAATGAGACATAAAAATGAATTCTAGTGATGGCCATGAAGGAATGAAGGGAGACGAGTACTCATGTGAAACTCTTTTCTTGTCCACCAGTTACACCACCTGCTACACTCCGCCAACAAACTCTTAACTCTTTACTTCATCTAGAAAACAGAGCGCCCACACGTCCCCCCACCTCCTCTCCCTTGAGACAACAGTGTATTGGCGCATTCTATCGAATGGTGGAGCTATGTTGGCAGTGGAAAAAATAGAGTTATTTTCAGAAAGATAGAGGTTTTGAAAGGAAATAAAGTGATACTAAAAAGAGAAACAAAAGATTTCAATGAAAGTTGTACACTATTGCACACAGTGAATAGTTTCTCTAACTTACATATTTCTACAGTGCCTTGATGCACTCGTGAGCTTTGTGAGGGGGGATATCTCGTTTTCCAATGTATGACTGAACAGAATATTGAGAATCTGCAAGTGTACATTCTCAATGACAGTCTTTACAGATGTTTTGTTTCACGTGAACTGACGGCTTAAGATTGTTGGTGATGCAAGTTGCATTAGTATGCTGATGTACTATTCTGGTTTTCTGTTAGCTACACCACCCGCTACACTCTACCAATACAATTTCAATTTGGGAGGGGGGTTTGGGGGGTGACAATACAACCCAAGCTTCCACATGACCCCCCCTTCCCCCCAGGAGACAAGTGTAATGGGGGAGTGTATTAGAGGGTGTAGCTAAGGGAGGGGCTACTTGAAATCTACTTCAATCCTACTTGTCTTTCTGACCTTGTTTACTCCATGAAAGCACTGACATGCTGAGACAGTTTTTTCACCCACTCATCTCCATTTCCCACGAGATGAGGTAATCAGATGGCTTCCTCTATTTTGCATGTTGTTTTCCAATGTTTCGGCCGATTTTCTGATAGAATATTGATACCTTTTGTTCTTCTGGGGTCAATTCCTCATCGCCTGCTGCTTTTAGCCAATTTTTCATTTTGTTACAATCAGTTATGGGTGAGGCTGCCAAGACACCTCTAGTGCAAGGTACAGTGCATGCGGGTAAGTGCAAAAATTCTGTGTAAGAAGTTGCACTTATCATTCTGAGTTTTCTCTATAATTATAGTCATGATATATCAACCGCACCAAACCGTGCACAATTTGGCCAAACAAACCCAAGTTATGCTGGCCAAAGCACAAGTCTCACCCACCACAGAAATTTCTAATGCCTCCATGGTACGCACATGCCGTGGTGCCTTCCTTCACGTGTGAAGCGCCCTTCCCAAGGTGCATATCCCTTTGCACGTGATGGAGGGATTCCTTGCACTGTTTCAATGTACCTCGGCCACCTTTGGGTTGAGTTTGATTTTAGGTTGTGACAGGGTTTGAAACCTGTCTGCAGACCCGCAGTCGGTACTTTGATCAAGTCCTTGATCAAAATACTGACTGCAGGTCTGCAGTCTCGGACTCCAAGCCAGGATTTTTTAATTAATCTCTATAATCAAAGCCAGGATGCAGGTAAGTTGGACTTATCATCATGTGACGGATCATTCCAGTGGAAAGATCCGTCGGAGGAGGCACTGCGGGTGCTGAAGCGTGCACTCTCAGCGGAGTTTGCATCAGGCGTCAGAGGAAAATCCTCCGGAGGCGCCGTCCATCCAGTCGATGTTTTGCCAGAGCGAGAGAAACCCTTTCAAAGCCGTCTGACCAATGTTTCACCAGAACAAGCGGAATCAGAAGGATCACAGCAGACTGACGAGGTGCCACCAAAACTGCCGCGCCGTAGGGAGAGGCAGCGGAGAGCTTAGAAGCGCTTCAATGCAGGCACCAGTCAATGGATGAGCATGACATGGTGCATGCAAGCTACATCAATGGAGCTGACAACTGTGCAAGAGGCGCTTTTGCAGTCTGAGGGGGAGCAGTGGGACGCCACCGGAGCTGGCGTCTATTGCTGAGAACAAAACTTGAAAGCTGGTTGACAGGCCGAAAGATGCCAACGTCATCAGCTCCAAGTGGGTCGTTTAGTCCAAGTTCACAAAAGATGGCACGGCTCATGGTGAAGGGGAACGCATAGCGTAAGGGCAAGCACTACGATAAGACATTCTTCCTTGTTGCCAAGATAACAAGAATTCGGGTGATCCTTGCGGTGGCGGCCATCAAGGATATGGAGCTTTAATAGATGGACGTAAAGACCACCTTCCTCAATGGAATAATCGATTAATAAATCTACATGGAGGTGGCGGAAGGGGTGGAAGCTCCAGAAGGCAAGGTGTGCAAGCTGCAAAAGTCCTTGAACTGGCTAAAACAATCACAATGATGCTGGTACCAACAGATAGATAGCTTCATGGCACAAATCGGCTTCAAGCGCTGTGAGGTGGATCATTTGATACCCCCAATTCTTCCGCGCACTGCTCTTCTCCCGCGCTCTCTGGTTCCGCGTCTGGTTTGTTCCGCGACTCTCTAATTCCGCGCCTGGTTTGTTCCGCGACTCTGCCGTTCCGCGGATTCGCGCAGCACTTGTTCGCTGCTCCTCCACTGCCTCTCCTGGTCTTCCGCGGATGCTTCACACCCTAGGGGCCCCGCGTGTGGGTAGTGCTCCGCGGCTCGCTCCTTGCCGGCACGAGAGTCTGCCACCTCGTGGCCTCTGACTCCTCCACCCGCGGAACCCCGTTCCGTGGCCGTGCGCAAGGCCGCGGCGTCGCCGGCAGCACCCTTCACCCTACTTGCGTTCCCTGGTGCTGACAACACCTATCGGAATCCTTGTTGTACCCAAGATTGGAAGTGTAGTGAGCAGTAAGACATGCACACACTCGGAGAGGGAAGAATTCGTCCTCCGTGGAGTACCTCCGCGGAGAACACTCCTCGGGTTACTTGAGCAGCTGCGGATCTCAGAAAGGAAGCGGGAGTGTAATCCTGACTGACACTTGCGCGGACTGATGAGACATAAGGTGGCAATCTGATCCTGAACAAGTCGGGAATTGAGCTTGCATTAAGTCAGATGGCACAACATAAGATTGAGGACAGATTACTTTGTCACTGAGACACTAGTTCCTCCGCTATACCACCTCTTTGTATTCACCAAATCTAGCTCTCTAAGTCTCCTTCTACCATACTCTCTTCCCTACCTCGGACTCCGTGCGGTGCATCAGGCGCACCGCGGGTCTCGTCCTTCGTCACACACACCAGACTACTTCTACATTTCCTACTCTACTACTGCTTCTTCCTCTACTCCGCGGCTTGGGTGCACGCGGTCTTGTATTCTTCCTTGAATCTTCATCTTCGCGTGGTGCGTCCTCCCGGTTCTCCTCCTTGATTGCCGCTGCCCACCCTGGGCTCTCATTGGCCGAGCTCCTTCCTGACATCTGGTTCTGCCGACGTGTGTCTTTGCACGTCCGACGCTCCTGCTTCACTCCCACTTCTCCGCGGCTCGGTTCATGTTCTCTTTCCACCGCGGATTCTCGCCCTGCTGTCCCGCCCCTTCTTGGCTCCTCCGCGGCCATCGTTTCCAATAGCCGTAGGAAGGTTACCGTCAATTTTTGCTTCTGGCGGCAACTTTCCCTGCCTCTTTTCCTTCACCGCTACTGGATTCCGCGCCACCCCACGCTCTACCGCAGTCTTATTGCGGGAGCCAGCATGCCTTGCGAGTTTTCCAGTGCTCCGCGGCCTCCCCTTCATGCTCCTCCGCGGATCTCTGGTCGCGGCCGCCGCTTTCCGCGGACTTGTGAGTCACGGCGATTTCCTTCCGCGGATCCATCTTCTCCTCAGCGGAGGTGCGGTGGATCTCCGCCTGACACTGATGCCCCCAACCCCCCTTTTCCAAGACTCTGTCCCAGATTCTCCTTAGCGCAGCAGGCGTGTGAACTTCCCTTGAGGACCTGGCCGCTGCCGTTGTTGGCAAGGGCGGCAGTATGTTTCCACTTCTCCGCCCTCACGCTGATATCTCGCGGAGCACTCCTGATGTACATATAGCTGGCACCCTTCACACCTGGCTCCTGTAGTGATGTCTTCCGCGCCCAGTCTCTTTTTGCAGGCAGAGCAGTGCGGGATTCGTTCATATGTCCTGCAGCTGGTGCAACGGTACACTGTTAGCCCCTCCTCATTCCTTCCCACCTCTGTGGCACACTGTGCATGGGCCCATCCTCCACAGTGCTCACAGTGGCATGCCGTCCCCGTAACGATCCCCATGCACCCATTTCCGCAGCAACGCAGCCCGGAGTTTTCTGCCCCCTAATTCTCTTTTCTGGGCTGAGCAAGACAGCGGTGGCAGGTCCACACTCCTTCCTTGCCTCTCTTGCCGCAGCGCTGGTGGCACATCCTCAGGCACATGCCACATCCTTTCCGAAACTCCGCCATCCCTTCCCGGCAGGCAGCGCATGCGGGTTCTCGGGTCTCCGCGATGAAGCTCAGGTAGCAGTCTGTTTCAAGGAGCTCGTTTCCCACACACTGGTGACATTGGCCCTTCCAAGCGGAGCTATCCGTTACGAGGCATTCGCGGTGTGCAGACCTCGTGCAGAAAGCACACCTTTCCCCATCCCGCACCGTTCTTAGGCATGTGGGACATGCTGCGGATTGATGCCCTTCCTCCCTCGGCATCTCCTCCTCCGATTCTTCCTCTTCTTCTTCCTCATTCATTCGAGGTGCCTTGCGGACCCCTCGTTGTTTCTCAATCTCCTCCCTACACCTTCTGCACACCGCATCCCCGCTTTGCCCCCCGCGCCCGTCACGAGGTGGTGCCAGGCAACCAGTGCAAATTTTGCGGAGGCATCCGCCACAATCCTGCACCGCCACTCCCCACCACTGGCCGCACTGGGCACATTTCTTCTCTTCCAGCTCCTTCCTTCTTTTTTCTTCTGCCGCGACCCGTCCCTCCGCCTGCCACTGCCTCATTGTGGCTCCGGAGACTGTGCGCGGACCTCTTCTTCGCTCAGGTGACCCTTCTTCCTCTTCCTCCTCTTCCTCTTCTTCCTCCTCTTCTGGGTCCCACCTTCCGCGGGTTGGTGCTCCCCCAGCACCGGGTCCCGCTCCCTCTTCCTCATCCTTTTTCTTCGCGGCCTCCTTCTTCGCGGCCTCCTTCAGGCACCGCAGGCAGGTGCGATTTCGTCCGATGCAAGTCTTGGAGGTTCCGCCGGCATACTGGTGCGCGGGATTCCCGCACACCTGGCATACCACCTTTAGGAGAGGCTCAGCAAGGAGATCTTCTCCACACCATACACACGGGCCCGTGTAGTCGGCCAGGGCCTTAGGGCTCATCGGCACCTTAGTCTGCGGTGGTGCTTTATGGGGTTGCTGCTGGGCCACCCCCGCTGAGGTCTGCTCGGGCTGTGGCTCGAGCCTACCTTCAGACTCCTCCCTCTTCCTCCGGTCCTACTGCTCCCTCTGCTCCTGCCGTCTCTCCTCCTGCTGCTCCCGCTGTTGCCCCCGCCGCGACTGCTCTCACCACTGTTCCTTCCTCACCTCCTCCGCAGCCAGTTCGCGGACATCAGATTCCTCCTCCTCGACCTCCTCTGGTTCCTGGCTCCACTCCTGTTCTTGCTGCGACACCTGCCCTTCACAAACGTCCAGCACTTCCTCCGCTCTCCATCCCCGCGAGCCCTTCCGCTGTCCCAGAGGCGGTAGGCGACCTCCCGTCACGGGGATGTGCGTCTGCCATGCTGGTGGCAGCAGCACAAACTCCGTGGCCGGATAACTGCGGTCGCTAAACCCTTCCGGTCCTTCCAACCATACCTGTCCCGCCTCGACGCTAGCCACACGGTACACCTCTCGCGGCTCCCCTGCCTCTCGCCCCGCATTGGGGAAGGGGCGGAGATACACCAAGTGGCCCTCTTTGATGGGCCCATGGTTCAGCCGGCGGTTGGCCGCATCGCATCCGCGCCAGGCAGCGACAGAACCCCTCAACCGCGCCTCCGCCCGCATGGCCTTTGTCCTCTCACAGCGCTCGCGGAACCATTCCGCGACCTCCTTGTCCTTCTCTTCCTCCGAGAGCTTCTCTTGCTCCTCCGGAGCAAGTGGTATCCTCAGCGGCTTCTCGGGCATGCCCATCGCCGCCCGCGGTGGCTGTCCAAAGAGCAGCATGTGGGGTGAGAAGGAGGTTGCATGGCTGGGTGTTGTGTTGATGAAGTGCGCCGTCTTCTTCAGCTTTTCTGCCCAGCTGCTACCCTCCGCGGTGGCCATTGCTCGCTCCAATATTTCATGCACCCGCTCCACTTGCCCCTGGGACTCTGGCCTTTACCGCCCTGAGTGTACATGGCGGACCCCCCACTCCTCCAGCTCCTCTCTGAAGGCCCCCATGAACTCTGTGCCGTTGTCGCTGTGCACCACGCTGCACCCACCAAAACGGTAAAAGATTTCCTCGCGGATGAACCTTGCCGTGGTGGCTGAGCTTTTGTTGGGCACAGCGCGGACCCAGAGGAACTTCGTGAAGTGGTCCACCGCTGCAATCCAGTACCGGTTCCCTTGGTCGCGGTGCGCGCGGGGGCAGTGGAAGTCGATGATGATCTTCTCCAGCGGCTCGCCGATGGGAGAGGGTTGGAACAGCGGCTGATCCCGAGGTGTGGCTTTCCGCGCTCGCTCACAGGGGGCGCAGTGCTGCACCACCTCTTTGATGAGAGCCGCCAGGTTCGGCACGTGGATGATGGGCGTCAGGCAATCTTTCAGCGCCTGCGCACCAGTGTGGTGATGGCGGTGGTAGGCTTCCACAACTGCCCTTTGCAACGTGGGCGGGGGTACCCACAAGACGCGCGGAGTTAATCTCCAGAGACGGCCATCATCCCATGCATACTGCTCGCATAGACGGGCCAGGTCATCCTTTTTCCTCCGGTCGAACTCCACACCCACCCGTATTTCCAGGTCCGCGTACACCTTCTGCGCCTCCGCTTTTTGCTGCTCCTTGCTGCTGGCGCGGAGAAGGATGTGGGCGGTTTGCCAGATTCGCCAGTCCTACGTCTCCATGGGCCCCTTCCTCCCTGCTTTCTCTTCCCCTACTTCCCCCGGCTTTCGCTTTGTCTCTGGTACTCTTGCCGGCAGTCCGCGCGCTCGCCTTCTATCTTGCTCCGCTTTCATCACCTCGAAATTTTTGCGGTTCTCCTCATTGTAGACTGGCGGCTCTCTGTCCCAGGAATCAGGTGCAGGGAACAGCTGAAGGATTCCAACCGCTCGAAGTTCCCCTTCATCCCACTGGTCTTGCAGCCTGCTCTCAGCGGGGCCGCTTGGTCTTCTGCCGCGTCCACCAACGCGGTGCAACTCAATCACCTCTTCCTTTCTCTGCGGAGCCGCTCCCGGAGCCCGTAGTAGTCCCTGGCTGCGTGTGATGGGCTGCTCCTCTTCCGAGTCTCCCGGCGATTCACTGATCTCGGAGACCACCATCACCGTCCCCTCCTTCTCCGTGCGTCCCCTTTTTTCTGCCCCTTTGCGGACGGCTGCTGTGGCGGTTTCTCCCAAGACAGGCCGTAGTGGGGCCGGCACCATTTCTGCTGGCATCTGAACTTTGCGGAAGACTGCCATCAGGAGCTCCGCTGCTTGTGCGGCCTCCCGCTGGGCTTGCGCTAACTGCTCCGGAGTAACGCTGGGGCTGGAGCCTTCATGTGTGCGAGGCTGCTTCTCCTTCCGTGGCTCTGCGTCCGCTGCCTCTTCCGCCTTCCTCTTTCCTTTCAGAGCAGGAGTGGACTCCTCCTGGAGAGTCTGCCCCGGCTCTTCGCTTCGGCCGGTGTCTGCTGTCGGCGCTGTTGTTTTGGTCTGGCTTAGGGTTGCTGCTGCCTTTCGCACCACTGCCCCCGCTCGGGCCTGGAGTTGTGCCTTCCGCCGGAGGGCGCCAGCGGGTGGCTCCGGGTGGTGGCGCTTGGCACCACCTTTGTACCTCTTCCCCTTGTTCTTTTCTTCTTCTGCTGCTGCCTGCTTTGCCGCTACCCTGGCTATTGTTGTTTCTCTTGCTGTCTCTGCTGCTGTGCTACCTGTTCCTACTCCGGCCGCCTCCGCTGCTGCCTATGTTCCTGTTGCTGCTTGTGCCTTAGTGGCTGCTGCTGCTACTACCTCCTCTGCCTCTGCTGCCGTTGCTTCTGCCACCGCTACTGCTACCTCTTTTTCTTGTGCCGTTGCCTCTGCTTCTGCCGCTGCTACCGCTGCTTCTGCTTCCCCCATAATTTCCCTTATAAGCTCCTCCGCAACTTCCGTATTTGCCTTAGCCGCTGCTTCCCGCTCCTTCGCCAATCGGGCCTCTATCACCGCGACCTCTTTGGCCGCCCGATCTGCTTCCGCTGCCTCCTCCTCCCATTCTTTCCGCAGGCGTTCTTGCATCTGTTGCAGCTGAGGGGTGGGTTGGGTGTATTCACGGGCCTCTTCCACCTCCGCATCCCTCCCGCTCTTGTCTTCTCGGCATACTTCCGCCGCCTCCTTGGCCCAGTGTCGTACCTCTTCTTGCTTGAGACGCAGTCCTTTTTCTCGCACCACGGCCCAGTGTGCTTCCGCAACCACTGTCGCCACCCTGGTGCGTATCACATTCTGGAGCATCAGCGTCCAACACTTTTCCATGGCCTCCATCCAGCGTCCCTCAGGCACCTGAGTGTCAGCAAGCCGCGATCTCTCCTCTTGCGGGTACTGAACACTCCACTTGGCGTAGACGAGGCTGAGCAAGTATCCCCACCTCCACTCATCTGCCGCGGATCTTCGTCGTGGTGCCTACGCCGATCCGAGTGCCTGGTCGTTTGCGTGGTACAGAATGAGGGCTCTGGCCCTTTCCTGGAGCAGATGCACGTAACGTCCCTCCGGACTGCTCCGCTGGTCCCTCCGCACCCTGTTCCACCACACTCGAGCGGCCTCCAGTGATGGGTCCGCCCGCTCGGTGTCCAATAGTTCCGCGACGCCTGTCATGTCACTGGCCATCCCTGGTTTGATGCTCAGGCTGTCCCGCAACGCCAAGACAAGGCGCTCTACGCCTGCTGTTTCCAGCTGAAGGACCTGCCTCTCGTGCAATCCGAGGGCCAGCACCCCCGTTGCTGCTCCCTTTAGCACCACCTGCCACATTTTGCCGAACAGTGAATCCGCGAACTCCGCGCGGATTACTTCCGGAATCTCTGTCAGCAGTTGGAGCATGACGCTGCTTACTACTTCAAGCAGTAGGGCTTCCTTGGGCTGCTCCCCGCTATCCCCCGAGCTTTCTTTGAGGTGCGTTCTTGCCCCTTCCATCACCGTTCCTGTGCCCAGCAGGGGGCGTGCAGGTTGTCGAGTTGGGCTACCGCGGGAGGTCGGCGGCGAGTGAGAGAGCGCCGTCGTAGCCGGGGAGGTGACTGGGGTAATCAGGGCCCGGGCCCCATCTCACGGGCTTGGTGTCGGTGAAGCAGTTGTTCCCGCCGCTGCTTGCGTTGCTCCTGCCACTGGCTCCATGCACCTGAGGATCCGCGTCGGTGGTGTGCTTGTGGCCGGGCCCTGTCGCGACGGGCCTGGTGACTTGGTCGCAGGCGGCGTGACCTGTGTTGATGTTCCTTCCGCGGGGCTGGACCGAGGTGGGATTGCCGCTGTCGGTATTGTGGTCGGTGTCGGGGCGTGGCTGCGGCGGGGCTGGGCTGCGGTGAGGCCGCAGCCGCTGCTGGTGTGGCTGACACCGGTGTTGGCGGTGTTCTTGTCACAGAGTCAGGTCGGGACACGCTTGTCGCGGCTGTGTGCAGTGCTGGTGTCCGTACAGGCGCAGTCCTTGTCGTGGGACCCGGTCGCGGTAGAGTCGCTGTCCCCGTTGGTGGTGTTGGTGTCCGTGCCGGCCGGTCTCCCGCGCCCGTGTTAAGAGTAGGGCGACGTAGCTGTCGTCGGGGGGATCCACCCCCCCGCGACGAAGGCGCGGACCCCGTGCCTTGGTTGCGCGCCATGTCGGATGTTCCGCGGGTGAGAGCCCAGCTGCGCGTTATCCGTTGAGTGTGTCGAGTGCCGGTGAGAGTTGAGTCGAAGGTGGAGAGGACTGTGCGGGGAGATGGTCGATGCGATGTAAAGAGTGGAGTGAACAATCGAATGCCGGAACTCGAAATGAGACTGAGGATGCCTGCGCCGATCAATGTATCCGCTTGGCGCGGCGCGAGCCAGTCCGCCGCCAGCAGGATGTCATATGTGCGCACGTCGCAAACCTGAACAGTGTGTGTCGCATGGACATTTGCCACCTGCATGGGGAGGCCCGCGATCTGTCCAAGCGGCGCGTCGATGTCCCCGGTAGAGATAGAGAAGTGGAGTCGAGTGGGCTGGAGGAGGTGCTGCATGTGGAGCGAGCGGACCATCCGGAGCGCAACCGTGGTGTGTGTGGCACCGGTGTCCACGATGGCCACAAACTTGCGTCCACATATCCACACGTAACACCACGCCACGTGGACCTTGGAAGGTGCGGGCGGTCCGGGGGTGAGGGCCGCGGGTGACCAGGTTCGTGAGGCACGTGCGGCGGCATCACGCACACTAGCGTGAGTGAGAAGGATGCATCGGGACAGCAGGCGGATGCCGGTCATGGTGTCTTGCGTGCATGAGAGGCGGATGCCAAGAGGGGAAAGGGAAGGATTGTGAGTGTTGAAGAGGGCGCGGAGACTTTCTGCGGACTCAGGGGAGTGAAGAAGGAAGTCCACCAGAGTGAGGGGATGGCAGTTATCAAGGAGTGGTGTGGCGGGGACATGAGAGTGCAGGTCGCTTGTGGGGCAGGTCTGTGGTGGAGCAGCGGACGGTCGCGAGGTTCGCGGGGGCGCATGTCGTGGGGGAAGATGGGGTGCGATATCCTCCAGCGTCCAACCGCGGATAGTGGGGTTGTACCTGTGAGCAAGCTGTAGGCCAGACATGGAGAGGGCTGGTAGGGTCTCCACGGGTGCCAACTCCGCGGTGGGGTCGAGTTCATTCAGGAGTTGCAAGGCAACCTCCTGTTCCTCCTCATCAAATTCTCTTGCCACTCCCTCCCATTCTGCTTCAGTGGTTGGAGGTGGCGTCCCGACATCAGGGATATGCTCCGCTGTTTGCGAAGGTGCCTCCGCTGCATTCAGCGATGCCTGATCATGTTCTGGCCAGCCAGGGCGCGGAAGTCGGCTCAGGGCATCCGCGTTGCGGTTGGCAGCCGCAGGCTGGTACTTGATCTTCATGTTGTAGCCCTGCAGGAGGATTGCCCACTTGGCTAGGATGCCTTCATGGTTCTGAGTGGTGAGGAGTCATTGGAGGGCCTGATGGTCCGTGAAAACCGTGAAGGGCTTGCCATTCTTTATGTAGTCGCGGAAGTGTTGGAGTGCCCGAACGACAGCCAAGCACTCGCCCTTCACCGGCGGGTACTTCCGCTCTCCTTCAGTGAGGGCACGACTGGCGTAGGCAATCACCTTCTGTGTGGGTTCCTGCACCGTCTGGGATAGAATAGCGCCCAGCCCGTCCCGCGACCAATCAGTGGTGATAGAAAATGGGAGGTTGAAGTCGGGGAACTCGAGCATGGGCGCTGTAACCAGGTGGTGCTTGATTTCCTTCCAGGCGTCCGCGCATTCTGATGTCCAGTCAAACGGCACATCCTGGTGTGTCAACTCCTGGAGCGGCTTGATGAAGCGTGCGTGGTCGCGGACAAACTTCCTGTAGAAGGAGACAAAGCCCAGGAAGATCTTGACTTGCCCCGCGGAAGTGGGCTGACGCCATTCCTGTACTGCCGCGATCTTCTCTGGATCAGTCTTGATGCCATCCGCACTCATCACGAAGCCAAGGAACTCCATTTCCGCAGCTCCGATAGAGCATTTGGCTGCCTTGAGCTTCAGGTTAGCCCTGCGGAGGGCAGCAAAGACAGCAACCAGGGAGGAGAACAGTTCCTCGAAGGTGTGGGCCGCAACCATGATGTCGTTAATGTAGCAGCTGACATTTGGGATTCCGCGGAGGGTGGAGTCCATTACCCGCTGAAATGTCGCGCTGGCATTGCGGAGTCCAAAGGGCATGCGAGTAAACGCGTATAGTCCCTCTGGTGTCACAAACGCGGTCTTGGCGATGGAGTCCGGGTGCATGGGGACAGCATGGAAGGCAGCCTTTACGTCGAGCTTTGCGAACCATCCGCGACCCTGCTGGCGCTCTTGTATGTCGACGATTAGTGGCATGGGGTACGCATCCTCCTCGGTTACACGGTTGAGGTCGCGGAAGTCAACGCAAAATCGCTTGGACCCGTCCGGTTTCCCCACGATAACCAAATTGGCTCGCCAGGGGCTGACGATTGGGACGATCACCCCTTGCGCCTTGAGCTCCGCGAGCCCCTCTGTTATAATCTTTTCCTGTTCCGGAAGGATGCGCCGCACCTTCTGTTTCGTGGGCGCGGAGTCCCCCATGGAGATGACATGGAAGGCTTCTACGGCCCCCAGATCAACCGCGGACCCAGCAAAGATGTCCGCGAATGCGTCCAGCAGGTCGCAGAAATCCTGCTTTTGTGCGGGAGAAAGTCGTGAGTGGAGCATGTGATCCCATCGCGGTGGTGATGATGGTGCTGTTTCGCGGAGTGGGTAGAACTCCTCCTCTTCCTTGAGTGGATGGCCATCTCCTAGGAATCGTTGTCCCCTATGCCACAGTCCCAGGAGGTTGGTCTGCACTCCGGGCTCGGTTGACTCCTCCGCGAGTTCCTGCCATTCACCTGCTGTGACCTGTTCCGCGTCAGGAAAACTAGCTGTGATAGATGGCAACCTGCTTGCATGGGCCTGAGAGTTCTCTGCCGTAGCATCCAGGAGGGAGAAGGATTCACCGCCGGTTACAGTCACCGCTACCCTGTCACCGATGGTGATGGGGCAAAACGCATCTTCCCCGGATGCAGAGCTGAGTTGCATGATTCCAAGGGAGAAGAGAAGGTTGGCCCGTCGCGGTACCAAGTAATCCATGCCTAGGAGCACGTCATACGTTCTGGCTTGCGTGACTTGGACGTTCAACGGTTCATGGAGGGATCCCACCTGCATGGGTAGGCCGTGAACTTCCCCATCTCCATAGTCCATTCCACCCGCTGAGTTGGTGAAAAGGCGGCGCGTGGGGAGGATGCGATCTGCCCATCCGACCACCAGAAGGACGCGGAGCGCCACAGTGGTGTGAGTGGCCCCTGTGTCGATGATGGCCAGGAACTTCCTTCCACATATCCAAACCATACAGCAGGCGACCTCGTAGTGGTTGTCATCCCGTCGCGGTGGTTCCAAGGGCTGCGGTGCCCATCCCCACTCTCCTTCCGCGAGGCTTAATGCTAATGAAGTGTCGGGCACCGCACGGCGGGTGTTCTGTGTACCGGATGTAGGCGTGGTACAATTGAGGGAGATGCCAACAGCCTGGAGGCGTTGATTGGCCCTGGCGAACTCCTCCTTCAGTCGCAGTGCAATCTCAAGATGAATGCGGAGGAACTAAAAAAAGTTGACTTCCGCAATGGGGGTGGTAAATAGGCGTTGGACGGGGTCAGTGCTTCCCTCCGCGGCCGCTACAGTTGTGGTGGGTGTCCGCGAAGATGGGGCAGATTGCTTCTCCACTGGGAGTTGTGGTTTCATCTGTCGTCGTTTTTCCGGGACGACGGTGCGATTGACAACTGCCTCCTGGAATCGCTCCTCCGCGGCCTCCGCCTTGCGCCGCAGATCCTCTTGTACTCTGGCTGCCATCTGTAGATCCCATCCGCGCAAACCTAATTCCTGGGCTCGTGCGATGAGGGTAGTCTCCGCCGCAGTGGGAGGCAATTCTGTGGTCTCGTCCTCCACCATCGGCAGCCCCAGCTTGACGTTGCGGGCTCCACTCGTAGAGTTCGCAGATGCCTGTGGTTTGGGCAGAATATCTTGCCCGCTCGGGGCAGTCTGGGTTTGATGATCTGGTGCCTGCCGCCCAGCTTGTGTCTGCTGCTGATGCTGCTGGTCCTGCCATGGTTGCTGCCACTGCTGCACCATAGGGTCCTGCTGTATGGGGTCGGTGCGCGGGGCACCCTGTCGCTTGCGCGGGCAGTCTCGAGCGATGTGCTCCAGGCTCTGGCAGGTGTAACACGCCTTCGGCTTGGGCTGAGAGGCCTGTGTTGCTGGTGCTAGAGTATGCGAATCTCCACCTTGATGCTGTCGCGTAGATCGCTGCCGTGTAGAAATGGCCGTGGCGTCCTGCACCGCATCCTGCAGAGACTGGTAGCGTTCAGGGATCATCAGACTGCTGATCTCATCGGGGAGTGCACGGATGAGATTCTGCAGCAGGACCCACAGCGGGAGTCCTTCCCCTTGAGGGCTCTTTGCGACTGATGCCCAAGTGAGGAACTGATCCAAAAACCTGCGGATGTTGGTGTCCTTCCGCATGACTTCCTTTTCAATCTTGCGGAGTGCTTCTTCCTTGGTCAGCCGCTTGAAACGCTCGATCAGCGCGTTGCCAAAGTCCTCGAAGGAGTTGAACGGTGCTCGTGCATTGTACCAGTCCTCCGCAGTGCCCTGCAGATGGAGCTCCGCGGTGGCCAGACATAGATCTGGTGGGATCCGTCCTATGCTTGCATGTATAGTAATCTGCTTCAACCACGTCCACGGATCCTCTTCAGGGGTCCCCTTGAAGATGTCCAGCCGCGGAATGTTAGCTGGTTGCGCGCGTACGTACTGCAGCTGGGGCACAGTATTCCGGTTAGCCATGGATGTCACCGCGGGAGGCGGGTACGGGGCTGCGGCCGCTGAATAACCCACGTGGCTAGTTTGTGGCTGCCCCTGGGGTGCTGGTGTGGGGTTGCTCATTGGAGCTGCCGCCGGAAGGGTATAGTAGTGAGTCGCAGGGGTCGCCTGCGTCGCGTAGGGTGCGGAGTAGAAGGTAGTCCCAAGGGGCAGTGTCTGTGTGCTCGGTGTGGCAGGGGCCGTATGTCCTGGCAGCCAGTAGCCCTGGGGTAGGGGGTGTGACACTGCAGAGTGGTAGAGCGGGGTGGTGGTAGGTACTGCAGGGGTTGCAGTGGTCCCTGGATTCGGTGGGAGTGCAGGATAGGCGGAGTGGGGCACAGTCGTTTGTACCTGGCTGGTAGATGGTGGTGTATGGACCACAATTCCAGCTGGCGCGGTACCCATCGGCTGCTGATGATAGACTGGGTGTCCAACCGTCACGGGCATCAATTGCGCCGTCATGGGGACTGGCTGTTACTGTGGCGGTGTCTGCTGCATAGGGGCCTGCGGCGTCACTCCCGCCGCGGAGGGCGTGGCCCATGAGCCCATCATCATCCAACCTGGCGGGGCTGTGGCAGAGGAGGTCGTTACAGGCCCCGCGTACGGCAGAGCCCCATGCAATCCTGGGTTGGGCTGAGGTTGGGGCCCTGTGAGTGGCTGCTGGATTGTGTGCAGTGGCTGCGGAGCCAGGAGGGGTTGATGCACCATCCCCCCTCTCTGTTCCCCCTGTGGTGTCCCTTGCCATCCCATGGATTGTGGGTTGTGACTTGCCATTGCCCTCACACTTGGTGTTGCTGGGGTGTCCACAGCACTCGACCGCGGATTCACCTGGAGGGATACTTCTTCCATCGCAATGGACAGTCCAGGTCCGGCTGTCTGACCCACCGTCGCCTGTTCTGCTGTGGGCGGGTAGGGCCGCTGCTCTGTCTCTGGCATAGCAGGCGGCATGCCTAACTGGTCGGTGAATACTCCCTGCGGCGGTTGTCTCACCCCTCTTTTCCCCTCTGCTGAAGGTGAGTGTTCCGCCGACACATATCCCAGCTGCGGTTGGTGGCGGTGAGCAGCCTCCATGGTTGGCACTCTGAAGGCACATGGGACCGGGGGGGTTTCCAACCCTGCTAGGGGCGCGGAGGGCAGGTAGTCCTCCTCTCCCTCCTGTGGTGGCTGTCTTCTGCCGCGCCGCTGGTATACTGGTCCTTGGTACGCCAGGGACCTCCCGGTCTCGGACAGTCCGTCTGCTGGCGATGGCACATTGGAAAGCCGCCTTTGCTCCATAGAGTCGTTGGCCTGGAGCTGGTGGGTTCCGCGCACACATTGGCTGTGTACGCTTTCCACCTCCACGCGGTCTTGCAGCGCGTCCATGATACGCCGCCAGTGTAGCTGCTCCAGCCACTCGGTAACTCTTCGGTGCTGTCCCAGTGGATCCGCGCCCAGCGACGAACTGACGGGCGTGCGAGAGGGCGTGGGAGAGGTGTCCCTACTGCCCGCCTGTGTGGCTGCTCGCCGCGGCAGGAAGTAGCGTGCGGGAGTTTGTTTTGGATACTGCTGGTGCCGCCTCCGCGTGTCCCGGTGCACAAAACTGGCTGCCGACATGTATGACTGAATCTGAAGGTACGTGCAGTTCTGCTTGCGAAGAGCGAAGAACTATCCACGCTCACCGCACCATGACACTGATACCCCCAATTTTGCCGCGCACTGCTCTCCTCCCGCGCTCTCTGGTTCCGCGTCTGGTTTGTTCCGCGACTCTCTAATTCCGCGCCTGGTTTGTTCCGTGACTCTGCCGTTCCACGGATTCGCGCAGCACTTGTTCGTTGCTCCTCCACTGCCTCTCCTGGTCTTCCACGGATGCTTCACACCCTAGGGGCCCCACGTGTGGGTAGTGCTCCGCGGCTCGCTCCTTGCCGGCACGAGAGTCTGCCACCTCGTGGCCTCCGACTCCTCCACCCGCGGAACCCCGTTCCGTGGCCGTGCGCAAGGCCGCGGAGTCGCTGGCAGCACCCTTCACCCTACTTGCGTTCCCTGGTGCTGACAACACCTATCGGAATCCTTGTTGTACCCAAGATTGGAAGTGTAGCGAGCAGTAAGACATGCACACACTCGGAGAGGGAAGAATTTGTCCTCCGCAGAGTACCTCCGCGGAGAACACTCCTCCGGTTACTTGAGCAGCTGCGGATCTCAGAAAGGAAGCGGGAGTGTAATCCTGACTGACACTTGCGCGGACTGATGAGACATAAGGTGGCAATCTGATCCTGAACAAGTCGGGAATTGAGCTTGCATTAAGTCAGATGGCACAAGATTAGATTGAGGACAGATTACTTTGTCATTGCGACACTAGTTCCTCCGCTATACCACCTCTTTATATTCACCAAATCTAGCTCTCTAAATCTCCTTCTACCACACTCTCTTCCCTACCTCGGACTCCGCACGGTGCGTCAGGCGCACCGCGGGTCTCGTCCTTCATCACACACACCAGACTACTTCTACATTTCCTACTCTACTACTGCTTCTTCCTCTACTCCGCGGCTTGGGTGCACGCGGTCTTGTATTCTTCCTTGAATCTTCGTCTTCACGCGGTGCGTCCTCCCGGTTCTCCTCCTTGATTGCCGCTGCCCACCCTGGGCTCTCATTGGCCGAGCTCCTTCCTGACATCTGGTTCTGCCGACGTGTGTCTTTGCATGTCCAACACTCCTGCTTCACTCCCACTTCTCCGCGGCTCGGTTCATGTTCTCTTTCCACCGCGGATTCTCGCCCTGCTGTCCCGCCCCTTCTTGGCTCCTCCGCGGCCATGGTTTTGAATAGCCATAGGAAGGTTACCGTCGATTTTTGCTTCCTGGAGGCAACTTTCCCTGCCTCTTTTCCTTCACCGCTACTGGATTCCGTGCCACCCCACGCTCTACCACAGTCTTATTGCGGGAGCCAGCATGCCTTGCGAGTTTTCCAGTGCTCCGCGGCCTCCCCTTCATCCTCCTCCGCGGATCTCTGGTCGCGGCCGCCGCTTTCCGCGGACTTGTGAGTCGCGGCTATTTCCTTCTGCGGATCCATCTTCTCCTCAGCGGAGGTGCGGTGGATCTCTGCTTGACATCATTGCGTGTACGTGCGTTGCAACAAGAAGCTCCATCAGATTGTTGCACTCTACGTGGATGATCTCATCTTGTGCTCCTCAGATCTGCTGAGCCTAAAACAGCTGAAAGAGCGGCTGAGCAGCAGGTTCCAGATGTAGGATATGGAGGAGCTGAATTTCTACCTTAGGGTGAACATTACGCGGAACCAGAGGGCACACACGTTCAAGCTGGGACAGGCCAAATACATGGCCAAGATCTTAAAGTGGTACGGCATGGAGGACTACAAACCAGTCTGCAGTTCTGTCTCCATGATCTGTGAATAAAGTGCGGCGATGGGGCCGCAAACAAAAGAAGAGCGGGAGGATATGGCACAGGTTTACTACCAATCAGCAGTGAGCAGCCTCATGTAGGCCATGGTGGCAACTCAACCGGACCTGGCGTACACGGTGGGCCAAGTGGGCAAGTATGTGGCCGATCCAGGGCCACTACACTGGTAGGCGGTCCAGTGCATACTCCGCCACATGCAGGCAATGCAACACGCGCACTTGAGGTTCGACGGCAAGGTATAAGCGGACCCCTTGAGTCTGGTCTGCTAAACGGATGCAGAGTACGCTGGCAATGTCGAAAGCTGGAATTCCACATCCGGCTACGTGTTCGTCCTTGCTGGTGTAGTAGTGTCATGGTGCAGCAGGAAGCAAAACTGAGTCGCCACCTTCATAGTGGAAGCAAAGTACATCGCGCTGGCCGAGGCGGTCAAGGAGGCGGTGTGGCTCTGCAGGTTGCTGGGAGAGCTGTGTGTGCCGCAACATGAGCGTACGGTGATGCAAGAGGATAACACTGGCTCCATGTCGCTGAAAAACAACCCTACGCAGCACAAGAGGACAAAGCACATCGACTTGTGTTATCATTACGCATGGGACATGGCTGAAAAGGGACAGCTGGTGCTGCAGCACTGCAGCATGCAGACCATGCTTGCCGATTGTTTGAGCAAAGTGCAACAGGCGGACCGGGACGCGATGAGCGTGGGCAGGCTTGGGATGACCAGCTATGATGGGCTGGAGGGTGCAGTGGAAGACGAGTTAGATCAAGCAGAAGCAGCAGACATGGAAGGTGCAAGGGGGAGAATGTTGAAAACCTGTCCTTCCGCATGTCCAAGTGCGGCACCGGGAGGCGCCGACGAGCTGCCAGAGAAGTTAAAATCCTTGCAGTTGGATCTAGTGGCTTTAGGACTGCTCAAACCTAAAATGGAGGTTTGCCCCAAAAAGCAGACGAGTCACTGAATCCTGTAAGTTGTTTCACCAGAATAGGACAAATAACGAGGGAGATATGAGCTTCCAAAGTTGGGGTATGCGCAGTGGCTCTGGGAGCCGGCCGCAACTCGAGTGAAGGTGAAAAATTGACTGGAACGAGTAACAAATGTCCATCTGGGTATTTAGCCCGGGAAGATTGCTGGAGATTTCCGGTGGATAGGATCTACCGGAACCAGTATTGCAGGTTGTTACTGAAGGAATTAGCAAAAATCCTGGCTAGGAGTCTGAAACTCAGTAGTAGAGTTTGTTACTCAGGGACGGTGCTCTGCAGGTCCGCGGACAGGTTTCAAACCCTGTCATACCCCAACGTCAAACTCAACCCAAAAGTGGCCGAGGTGAATAAAAAACGTTCAGGGAATCCCTCCATCAAAGGGATATGCACCTTTGGAAGGGCACTTCACACATGAAGAAAGGTGCCACGTCGTGTGCGTACCATGCTGGCGTTAGAAGTTTCTGTGGTGGGTGAGACCTGTATTTTGGCAAGTATAACTTGGGCTATGTCTGGCCAAATCGTGCACGGTTTCTGTGCCTTGGAGAGCTCATGACTAGTCCTATAACCTTCAGATTCTTGTCCAAGAATGAATGAAAAATTGTGCGATACCCTTCGCAAAAATGACCGTCTCTAAACTCCTGCTCACATAGTGTGAGGCGACCAGAAATCTCATGCTCGGTCTTAGATTCGCCCAACAGAAAGACGTGAACCACAAGAGAGAGGTCACATCAACGTTGGGACTGGTCCATGCGGATTTCCTGACATTGAATGCCGCAGTCGTTGAATCCTTTTCTTTCAAAACAACACAATGTAACATTCAAACAAAAAACAGATTCTATTTGCATGGCTTCGATGTATGTCCAAAAGTAACTCTATCTCTATATCTCTCTGTCTCTCTCTCTCTCTCTGTCTCTATCTCTCTCTCTCT
>SZWC01000323.1:115249-128479 GCA_023375785.1 Penium margaritaceum | reverse complement strand
TGTCTGACAAAGAATTCATGGGAAACAGCATTTGGAGGTGCTTGTCTCAAATTCAAGAAGGAGAGAGCATACTGCTGCTGCAAACAGTAACTGTGGAGAGCAGACCGCTGTCAGTGCAGAACAGGGGCTGCTTTTATTCAAATGAAAACGAAGCATCGCTTTCAGCCTCTGCAGCACGCGCAAGACGGAGGCTTCCAACTGTGACAATGAGACCTACACTACACCCGTCACCTGCCAGCGCCGACGGGAGCTAGCATTGTTCACGGAGCGCGTCGAGCAGGGACGTGTACTAGACCGCTTGGGAAGAGTCACTCCCTCTTATTCTATTGGAGAAGTCCTCATTGATGGAGGAGTCCTCATTCAAGGCCACTGTCATCCACTGGCTGTTGATCCTCCAACGGTGCGCCATCTTGTGCGTCGCCGTCTTGAGGTGCGTCACTCGACCCGCCAGGCTGCTCCCCGTCAATCGACCCGCCAGATTGCGCTCCGTCACTCGACCCGCCAGATTGCGCCCCGTCAGTCGAGCCGCCAGATTGCGCTCCACCGTCAATCGACCCACCAGATTGCGCTCCTCCGTCAATCGACCCGCCAGGTTGCGCTGTCGTGTCCGGCCCCGATCCGTTCCCCTCAGTGTCCGGAGTCGGCTCCTTCTTGCCTGACGTTTTGCCCTTTGACTTGTCGTTCTTCTTGTTCTTCTTTCCGCCCTTTTCCTTCTTGCCACCCTTGTTTTTCTTGCCTGCCTTGTCCTTCTTGCCGTCGCCCTTCTTCGACTTCTTCGCCGAAGACTTCTTCTTCTTGCTACTCTTCAGCATGCGCCGTGCTAGCCCCGGACTCTCTTCCGAGACGGTGGACAGGGCCAGCTCTCCTTCCGACTGCCGCAATTCTGCAACGGCACACACGAGAAGAGGGGTGGGGGAAGAAGCTTAGAAACGTCCACATTTAGGCAGCACAGACGGTGCACTTGGAGAAAGAAGGGGCTCTGCGGGGTCCAGCGTTTGTGAGACCGTCTCACAACGATGTTTTTCCCCGAGTGGCATACATGTCCGGAGCCCCTCCATCAAGTCCCACTCTAGTTTGCAGTGCCGTTCTCGAGTCGTCTACTCAGGCGACTCGGGAAGCAGACTCTCGCACTGATGTGATGTGAGGGTCTCCAAACGAGCCGCGGTCTCGTTTGGAGCCCCTTAGTGAGACAAAGGGGGAGGCGAGGCCCGAGTAGACTTCCGGCCTCGAAGGACTGAGGGATGCCGTGGCGTGGCGCGGTGCGATGCAATGCTCGTTTTTCTGCTATGTGGAGTACGTGAGAGTGCTGCGGAATGGCGAAACTGCGGATTTGCGTGCTGCCGATTTGCGGTGCGAAGTAAGGGGAGAATGTGAACGTACTGTCAATTGCGGTGCTTTCCGCCACGGCCGCAAATGTCAGGACAAACATCACAAGGCCAGAAGTCAGCGAAAAGGACGCCATGGCGCCAAATGCGCTATGCCGTGCTGGGAGTGAGACGAGTGGTCGGTGCGGATGGACGGCGCCTCGTGCTTTGGTGCCCTACGATGTTCTGTTAAACAGAGTGTCACGTAGCCCAACATATATGTGCCGCAGAGGTCTCAGCGAGGACGTGCTTGAATGTGGGTCGAGTGCGATCGCGTCCGAAGGGACCCCGAAGCGCTTGCTCGTTCTTTTCGCGGCTTGGCGTATGGGTGATTGGCATCGGGTCCAACGAGCGCAATGTGTCACGTGCTTGCCCCGGCCCGGTGTTGTGTCAAGAAGATCAGCCGAAAGCAGAGGATCACTTCGTGCAACGGCTGCTGCACAGCGACGTGAGCGGTGTCAACGGTGCTGCGCGAGCCAACCAACTGGCAGCCTCAGCCGCACGCGTCCCGACACCCACCCCGGCACCCAGTGACTCCAACCGGGGCGGACGACAGTTTCCCAAATGCCCTTCCTCAATCCAAAAACGTGGGTGCTGGTCTTAATCTCGAACCGCCGAAACCGTAGCAGCATCCTCGGCCTTAACGCCGACACGAACGGCTATGTATACTGGTCGCCTGGGCCGCCTCCTGACAGTCCATTCACTGCCGGCAAGAAAAAGGCCGGCCTGGGAGGTGCTAACTAGAAACCGGCAAAGCTCACAAGCTCACCGGCAGAAGGCCGGTAGAAGTTCTATGATGGGCCGGTAGAACCAACCTCCATTTGGAAACATTTCGACTCTATCCAACGGCCGATCGACGGCAGAAGAGGTCACAATGGCCGTATGGCATACATGAGCTCCAATGACCATCTTGGGGTGAGTCCGGATTCATCTGACGTCAACTTTGCGAGGTACCCCACTTTCCTCACTCGAACACGCAATATACCCCGAATTTCGGAAGTGATCAGTCATCCTCCCCGTTTTTCCTATTCTCGAAGAAATTAGCATCGCCTTAAATTTTTGGGTCTTGTTAACCCTATTTTGTGACGCCACTGCTCCACATAAACCGTGAATTGAAAATATTTTAGGGCATGCAGGCCCACGCAAAAACGAACGCGAGCTCTGTGTGAGCGCCTAGCGGACTTAAGTAAGGGTGCCCGCAGCTAGCGGCACCGGGCCCCGTCAACCCCCGTTAAACACAAACGAGTTAGCGCAGAGAACACACTGCGTACACCACGGTAACAATAATGGTGGTCTCCTCGAGGCACCGGAATAGCTCTCTGAGTGCCCGGGTCTCCACCACCGAGAGAAAAGTACCAGTGCCAGAAAATCTCGGAATCAACATCAAGACATCACACACGGCTTTCTGAATATCGGAAGCACTAGTACAGCCACCGAATCTCCTCGTCGCAACGGTACAGTCCACCGGGTGCGTGGGTCTCAACCAACTGAGAAAACTCTTCTAGCTCCGGAGAAGCCAACATGGCTGTCGAAACGCATGGACCGAATCTTATCAGCGCTGTCGTAGGTGCTGGAGATGTCTCGGAACACTCCGAAGGCTCGTCGTGGCGTCACACCCTATCATATACCGCCAATGTGGGTATATGGATAGTGCATCGACGTCAGTCGTGACGGGTGGAAGCCACACAAGCCAACACTCCCCTTGGCTGACATAGCCATCCACGCCACAACAAATGAACAAAGGCACGGAAGAAAACGTATGCCAAACTACAATGTGCACCAGTAAACCACACACATACACACAACTGGTGTCCATCTAAGGTCTCCTCACGACACTGGCACATCATGCTAAGTGACCGGGTCTAGACCAAGAGAAGAGTCATGCACACGCATACAAGCCAGTGTTATGCACACCATATACATGTCAGGCTGCAAGAGGGTCTCCTCGTGACACATGCGGTACGAGTGCCCGAGTCTCGACCACTAGGAGCAATCCAACAGGTGTGTGTGCGCCGACCAGAATAGCATCGTCAATCAACACATAGGATCGTAGGGGGGTCTCCTTACAACACAAGTAAACCTCACAACGAGTCCGGGTCTCGACCAGTATTAGCAAACCAGCTGGCATGCACATGCCAGATGTAGTATGGCCACACACCAAGACACCCTACCAAATGGTCTCCTCGTGACACTAGTGCAACCGACCAAGTGTCCGGGGTCTCGACCAACAGAGTGCCGCTGTAGTATGCTCATAGCATAGTATGGACCCCTCTCCATGCATCTCCCATAACGTCGCGTCAAGTCGGGGTCCACACAACACTCCCCCTGGGTAGGTGAACTTGGCGGCGATGTCCTCGGCGAAGATGCTATTGTCGTAGCTTAACAGATCATGGGCGATGAATCATGTGGTCTCTCAATTATATAGAGATAGCTCCCCCTGTCATGAACGAGTCGATTCCCTCTCTCAAAGACGAAGTGGTGTCTCCGGGTATGACTCCTCACATCGCAACCCCATCACCTGGAGAGCACCAGTCCTCGTGTGACTGCCAAGGATCCCAACTCACGATCTCTCCTCTCTCCGCTCTACCGCGATGCATCTGTGCACGCCAGACGAAAGGGAATGGGCGAGCAGCACGCGAGCGTGGATGAAGTGGCGGAGCTGGCCACCGAGGAGGGGCAGAGCATCCCGAGGCACACGGGTGTACGGCCAGAAGAAGAGGGCTAGTGCGACGAACCGGATCACCACTAATGGACGAAAGTGACGATGAAGGAGCTGAGTTGGGTTGATGAAGGTGCGTGATGGCAGCAGCAGAAGGAGCAGTGACGGAGTTGACAGGAGTGAAGATGGCGGAAACTGAAGGTACACTAAACTCTCCTATGGTAGTGTCTCCACCAAATGTCATACTCAGTGCTGCTACAGGATCCTCCCTGAGTATGGGTGTGCGAGATCGTGGTAATGGAAAGCTCATACCGATATTGCTCACGCTCCCCTCCTTTGAAAATCACTCACGCGCCACTATCACCTCTCGCTGCAACATCAGTACACACTCTTGTCCGTAATCTGCCTCGGACATGTGGAGGTGGCCCATGTCTGCCTCGCGTAGGACAAACTGTGCCTCAATGGATGCTGCACATGCAGACTGCAATGCTCGTGAGTATAGCTTTATGTGCATCTCTGCTGCTGAACAAGATGGAGCCGGTGCTACTGCATCCTCTTGGGGGTCAACCAAATTTGCAATGTGCTGAGACGCTGGAACATCGGATGCATCTGCAAGTGTTCCATCCACACCACAGCTTGTCTCTCTCATACGAGGAGTGAGCGATTGCATGCCGCGAGAGAAGCAGACAGAGGAGTCGTCAAAGTTCGTGGAGCATGTGGAAAGGTCGTTCGTGCAGGTACTACCACTCTCAATGTCGATGTGATCAGCAAGGTCACCAACAGGTGAACACGAGAGTGCAGAATAAGCTCCTGCTGACAAGGTGACTCCATTCGCGTGTACATATCTACTCCACTGTGCTCGACTGCCGCCGTAGTGGACACAGGTATGCAGGACCCTGGCTCGACAATGCCCGTCAAGGCAACCAGCAAGCAGAGCTGGCGCTCACGCATTGACTCACCGGGAAGGTTGGTCATTGTCACCTGCTCGATGATAGAGTGAGGACCACCATCTGACTCCGTCATGTGTGTCGTTGCTCTGTCATGTGTACGGTAACCCGGAGACTCAGGGATCATGGGTGACTCCTTACGCTGAAGCTGGTCCTTCAGTAGTGCAGATGGCACGGTGAAGCTTCCAGAGTCTACTGTAACACATGTCCCAGTGACATCTCTCAGAACAGCTGGTCTCAAGAATACCTCAACCTCTCAAAGACCAGCCGGCCAACTCTGCTCATGCACTGCCACCGCTGTCGTATTGGTGTGAGTCTAATGCGCCAATGCCCCAGGAAATCCGTATGGGGCATCTGGATCCGCACGATACTTATGTGCCACTGCTAGGACGCTACCGATAGGAGTCGTGAGTGGCACCACCCACACACGTGGGACCTGCACTCCTGATGATACCTACTACTGTAGAACGTCTGGCTCCTACCCAAGCGTAGATGTCAACCTCGATGACATGCACGTCCCTAGTACTCCAATAACCGATGGAGTGGTGCGAGTCTGTTTCACACTCTCCCCCAAAAGTCTGGTAGACGCATCTCGATCCGTACGGGACTCTTGTTCCACCTCTTGGCCTCCACCGGTCGGAGGCGCGAGTGGCACCTTCCAGGGATGCTGTGCCTGCGCTCCTCTTGATGTCACCTGCTTTTGTGGAAGATTTGGATCTAGCCCGGTTGAAAACAAGAAAGTCTCTACCATGAACGCCATGTCCCAATGAGACTCCACGCCATGTGCTGTCACCGTATCATCTGAATCTTCCTGAGCAGACGCTCGGGCACGTCGGCCTGGCGCGAGTGCACATCCTGTCGCTACGGTCTCAACAAATAATACGCGACGACCACACTTGCCCTCGATAGGTACCGCAACGGAAGAAGAGGAGGTGGAGGGCACATCAAAACCGACGCGAGTACGGCGTGCAGAGTGCGGACGCCGACGCCGTAGGGACACATGACTGGAAGAACTGCATGAAGACATGTCATCGCGAGGTGTCGTTGTGGGCACAAGAGAGTGGAGGATCAAGAGGATGGTGGGAGCCTGGGATAGGCCGACAGGTGAAGCTGAAGGGACACCATCAAATGAGGAAGAAAGAGAGGATGAAGGAGATGTTGTCGAAGAGGCCGTTGACAAACTGGTAGCAGAAGCACGCTCAGTGAAGACAAGGTCACAAAGCCATGGCACTATCTGCCGTTGGCTGTGGATGTCGACGAATATGCTCGCCAGAGGTCTAGCTAGTGGATCTACTAACGCCAGCAGAGCCGTATATTGTGGAGGACGCAGGCTCGGACGAGGCTATAGCCAAGGTGGATGCAAGCCGCGAGGGCGCATCTAGCAGCGGCGCCAACCATGATGTTCATCACCACAGAAGTAACAAGCAAACGAGCAAGGTGCCTGCTCAAATGTATGCGCACTCATCTTGTGTGCTAGACGATTGATAGGTGCCGAGGGCACCTACTCCTGCGGGTAAACACTAAGCTGCGGGAGAGGATGAGACGAATAGGCATTGTCAATCCTGGAGGTCACGGTGTCAGACTAACGTGACCAGACAAGATGTGCTACACAACCACAGCAAGCCCGGAGAATGGAGTCCAACCAGCTGTAGCTACTAATGCTGGTGCCACTAATAGAGCGAAGACTGCTCCAAGACAAGAAGAGGTGGCGCGTGCAGGTGTGGCTGCTGCTCCAAGCGGTAGACGACCTGGCCCTCGGAGATGGACAAGCTCGAATCCGCCGTCGATCCTGTGGAGTAAGCTGTGCGCACCAATCCATGGGCCCCAGGGAGATACCGGTCCACAATGCGTCTTGAAACGAAGATCACCGGTAACAATTCAATCCGTTGTTGGTTTGATGCCAGTCTATTCTATGGTCTCGCACAAATGTTTTTTTTCTTGTGCCCTCAATCCCCCCCTTTTCTGTTTGCCTTCACTCGCCACTTTTTTTTCCTTCTCTGGCTCTCCCTTGTCCTCCCCCCCAACCCCAACTCTTTTTTTTCTCAGCTGCTTCCTCAACCCCGGGTTTTCCCATCACCGGATTCTAGAGTGCCCCTTACAAAGGGGGCAGGTTCGGATTGGGGGGGGGGACTAAGAAATAGAGAGAGGGGGCGGTTTCAAGTGCCCCCCTCGCTCCATTCTCACTCGCTAAAAAAAAGCGAGCAAGAAGTGAGCGAGTGAGAGGGAGAGGAGAGGTGGGGGGGGGGTCCGTCCCTCCCTCCGTTCGTCGGCCATTGGGGTGGACGGAGCCGACGGGACCCTTCAAGGAGCCCCTTGGAGGGGGCTCGACGTGGCCCTCCGAGGGCCCCCTCCAGAGGGGGAGCGGGCTCGAACGGCCAACGGGCGCCCTTGGAAGGTCCCCTTTGTGGGGTCTCAAGGGGGTCCCTCCGAGGGGCAACCCTTGGATGAGGGCTGGGAGGCCCTCTTGTAGCAGCAGCTGTAGCGGCGGGTGCAGCTGCTATGGTTGCTGCTGCTGCTACTACTACTCTGTGCAGCAGCAACAGTAGCAGCTTATGTTGGCTGTTGCGTCGCTGCTGCTACTGCTATGTCCATTACTGTTGCTGCTACTACTCTACATAGCAGCAGCAGCTGCTGCTTGCTACTGGCGCCGCTGCTGCTTGCTGCTTTTGCCGCTCCTATTGCTATTGCACGCTACTACTGCTCCTGCCGCTGCTGCACACTATTTTTTCTGTCGCTACTGCTGCAACGGTTGGTGCTGCTACTACTATTGCTGCAATGTGCTGTTGTTTCTATCGTCGCTATTGCAGCGGCTCATGCGCTACTACAGCTACTATTGGTGCTACTTCAGCGTGATACAGTGGCTGCCCGTATTCTTGCTACTATCCGTACAACTGTTGCGGATGCTAGCAATAGTCGCTGCTATTGGTGCTACCACCACTGCTGATGTTGCTTTGAGCACCATCAAAGCGCTGCCGCCACTTCTCCTGCTGAGGAATCGCTATTGCCGCGGCTGTTGCGTGTGCTGCTGCTATTACTACTGCCGCTGCAGTCGCTTATGCTGTTGTGGGCGGCTCACCGCCCCTGTGGCATTTACTTGCAGTCGCTTCACACTACTTGATGTTGATGTTGGGGTGGCGCCATGTGGCGCGTTCTCTTTGCATTCTTCCCACTGCTGCTGCTTCTGCTACTCACATGCTCCCCTGTGCTCTGATATCAAATTGTAAATATTTTAGGGCATGCAGGCCCACACAAAAAACAAACATGAGCTCTCTGTGTGAGTGGAATGCAAGAAGACAATAATTTGGCTAAGTTTAGAACATTGAATATAAAAGAACAAGGAGAGAATATGAATGAGCCCTTAGCGGGTTTAAGTAGGGGCGCTGGCAGCTAGACGCATCTGGCACCGTCACCCCCGCTGAACCCAAACGTGTCAGCGGGGAGAACACACTACGTACACCACGATAACAATAACGGTGGTCTTCTTGAGGCACTGGAACAACTCTCCGAGTGCCCGGGTCTCGACCACCGAGAAAATAGAAGCAGTGCCAGAAAATCTCAGAATCAACATCCAAACATCACACACGACTTTCCGAACATCGGAAGCTTTAATACAGCCACTGGGTCTCCTCGTCGCACCGGTACAGTCCACCGGGTACGCAGGTCTCAAATCGTCAATAAAACTCTCCTAGCTCCGGAGAAGCCAACATGGCTGCCGGAATGCATCCACCGCGTCTTGCCGGCACTTTCGTAGGTGATGGAGAAGTCTCGGAACACTTTGAAGGCTCGTCGTGCCGTCACGCCCTCCTCTATCATGTACGGCCAACGTGGGTATATGGATAATGCATCGACGTCAGTCGTGACGGTTGGAGGCCACACAAGCCAACACCGTGGGGTATCGTTCCATATCCATGTCCATGTGGCATGAAGTTATCTCTCTTTTGAAGAGCTAATGGATGTGTTTATTGAGTAATGTTTTGTGAAATTATTGTTTGTTACTTCCAACGTGAACGTTTTAAAACATTGAGGTTGAGGTTTCATGTGTAGAGGGGGGTGGGCACGTTGACAGAGGGAGTCGTTGAATGTTATGTTGTGTGTGTTGTACATGGCTTACGGTGACCCCTCGGCTCATATCCATTCACATGCAAATCCCCGACAAGGCTGCGGTGGCAAAAGACCGGCGGCCGGACTGGTTCTAACGGACGGGCGCCCAGAAGATGTCTTTCTTAGATAGATACTTATTTTGGGATATCACATAGGTATGCCACCTATTACAAAGTAGCTCTTGTCAACGAGGCCGTTCTGGTTCTAACGGCTCGTCGTCCTCAACTGTCTCTAGGGAGTTATGCCCAAAACTGTGTTTCTGCCTTTTTTTTTGTCTTGCTAGAATTGGTGCGACTGTGCGCGCCGTGAGTGTGGACACCCACTAGGTCTAAGACACAGTTTAAGTTGCCTAGGCTTCAGATGTTCTCTCTCTCTCTCTCTCTCTCTCTCTCTCTCCCTCTCTNAAACTGTGTTTCTGCCTTTTTTTTTGTCTTGCTAGAATTGGTGCGACTGTGCGCGCCGTGAG
Source organism: Penium margaritaceum (assembly GCA_023375785.1). NCBI lineage: Eukaryota > Viridiplantae > Streptophyta > Zygnematophyceae > Desmidiales > Peniaceae > Penium > Penium margaritaceum. Next base: position 118,942 of record SZWC01000323.1, on the reverse strand, counting down.
TGTGGACACCCACTAGGTCTAAGACACGGTTTAAGTTGCCTAGGCCTCAAATGTTATTTCTCTCTCTCTCTCTCTCTCTCTCTCTCTCTCTCTCTCTCTCTCTCTCTCTCTCTCTCTCTCTCTCTCTCTCTCTCTCTCCACATTGCTTACAGCCAGACACGTTGATGTGTCATGCTAGTTAGACCCTTGCAGTTAAATTCTGCCTCTTCTGCCTAGCATCTGCCTGCATGTATTCCGACATGGTGTTACAGCACCAAGACATCCCTCCCTAGCTACGCAGCAAAGACGCAGCTCCAGCTGCAGCAGTTAAAGACACCGCCCCTGCTGGCGCTCGTGGGAGCATCCGCTGGTCGTGAGAGTTGCACTGCCGCCGTAGAGTTAGCAGCAGTTGCTAGTAGCACCGCCACCAGCAGCGGCGGGCACCATTCGTGAGGGCTGCCGCTAGCGGCGGTGGCTGCGGCCAGCAGCATGTAGCAGAGCCGAAAGCACTGCCGGTAGCACTACCGGCAGCACCACTAGCATCGCTGGCGGCATCGCCGGCAACACCGCTAACAACGCCACTGGCAGAACCACAGTCAGCGCCACAATGGCCGCTGTGAGGAACAGCGGCCGCCGTGAGGACAGCCGCTAGCAGCGACAGCCGCTATCGCCATCACCGTTAAGAGTAGCGCAATGGGGCCGCCAATATCAACACCCAGAGTGGCCACCGGCCCAGCCTGCGTGGCCGCCGGCAATTTCCTGTCGCTGTCGCGGCTAGCGCCGCCAGTAGTTTCATCACTTCAAAAAAAAAGTACTTGTCTTTCATTCCAAAACCAGCCTCTGTTAGCACTGCAACCGCTGTAGGTACCGAGGGAACCTCTGCGGCGGCTCGCACCAGTCGCCACCATTGTCACCAAAGCAGGAGCAGTAACAGCAGCAGAAGTTGCAGCCATAGCAGCAATAGTAGGAGCACCAGTATTAGTAGCAACAACACTAGTAGCAGCAGCACTAGTAGTAGCAGCGGCAGCTTTAGCAACAGTAGAAGCGGCCATCCAGTCTGACGACCTTGGCGCGCTAGGTGCGCGCGTTGGCAGACCTGCAGGTGGAGAGCTGATATAATTTGACAAGGCAGTTCACTGAGTTGTAGGATCTGGTCAAGGTTTTACTACCCCAGCAACAACATCAGTCCGTAGACCCGAGCAAGTACCATCTCGCCCACGGGGGCTTTGCTCATGAGATAGCAAAGACCCTCTCTGATTTGGAGATGAGGGCCAAGAGGAGTTGATATGTACAGGCCTCATGCGCCTGAAGGCATGCTGCAGAGCGCGTTAGGAAAATGCCGCCCTCCGGGGCATGAGCTCCAGCATCTACCTCGGCCTGGGCTCATCTTGCCGCCCTCTGAGCTATGAGGAGATCGCTCTGCGGGCCTGTTTGGGCAAGGGGGAGGGCTCCTCTACGCATGGTCCCGTAGTGGCTTCGACCGTTGCTTTGCTGACGGTCAAACCACCCAGGTTGCTTGAGTCGGACCCACCCGTCTTCCGGACTAGGAAGAACTACAAATCTTGGGAGTCGCGCTTTTGCATGTGGGCCATGAGCAAGGACGTCCTCGCTTACAACTTCACCCCACACCAGGCGTCTGACCCTGCCCAGACACAGATGGAGGTCCTCGCTGCCTCCAGCCTGATGAAGGCCGCTTCGGACTTCACCAAGGACTTCTGCCCCTTCCTTGGTGACGGACTGACCGGCTCGGGAGCTGACCCGTGCGCGGCGTGGACGGTGGCCGTCACCCTCTTCAAGGGCGCCACCTTGGCGTTGACTTCCTAGCGCCCCGCCGACTTCAGCTCCTTCTGCCAGACTTCTAAAGAGTCCGCAACTGACTACTGGCACAGGGCGATCCAGCTGCATGGGGAGCTAGGAGACGATGCCCCAGCGCAATACTCAGCCCTCCACATCACCCTCTACGGCATCCACCCCAACTACTCGCATGCATTCAGCAACTTCCACAAGTCTTTGCTACGTGACATGGGGAACAACGGGACACTACTACACTGGGCCACTCTTCACTACCTAGAGGTCGCCGGCATGGACGTAGCAAACCGCACTCACCGTAGCACCGCTTCAGGTGCAATTGCCAGCGCGTCCTCCTCCCCGTCGCCTAAAGCGATAGTGGCACCATCTTAGGGGAAGAGGGGCCGAAGATTGTCAATCAGTGGCAACAACAGCGGTGGGAAGAGTGGTGGCACCAGTACGAGGAGCGTCAGCCGTAGCAGCAGTGGCGGCAGTTTCAGCAACACTGGTGGCAATAGCGGCTCTGGGAGCACTAGGGGCCACCGACTCATGTGCTTTAACTATGGCGGTGATCATCACTATCCCGGCTGCAATTGCCTGACGGGCTGCCCAATGGATTGCGCAAAGGTCACACGCAGGCTCCAGGCGCACGAGGCGCGCTTGCGCCAAACGTTGGAACGCCGAGTCAGCCGGCACGACTGTAGCCGTCCCAGAGCAACCCACTGGTGCAGTGGCCACCCCAGCCAACCCTCACGACTAGGTGCTTGTCGACCAGGACAAGACGATCGCCGAGGTGTACCAGCTTCTCGCCGTTGCTCATCTCAGGGAGGTGCGAGTGGGTTGACTCAGCTGGGGGGTTGTACAGCATGTGGACTGTCTATTCTATTGTGTGACAATGCCTATGGCAGTCCTGTTGTATAGTCATTTGTGCGTGACAGACTTGATGATGTGTCTTGGCTGCGTTCATCCCATGTGCGCTCCGTCACTCGCCTTGCCGTGTCGCACGATGAGCGCCCTACTCACGCACCCTATTCCATCGCCAAGTGCCATGTTGTCCCTTGTACGCGCGTCATGGATGCTCCCTGGGTCGTTGACTCTGGTGCCACCCATCACATGACATGTCGTTGTGATGCCTTCGGCGTCTTGCACCTTGTTGGCGCCATTTACTTTGTCCGCACTAGAGCTGACCTTGAGGTCCCTGTTCAGGGTGTTTGGGTTGTGTTGTTCACCCGACCAGGTGGTCTCGTAAACATCTCCAATGTCCTCTTTGTCCCTGTTCTTGAATGTAGCCTGTTGTTTTTCCGTGCTTGCGCCAAGATGGGCCTCGTTGTCACGCACACCACTCTTGATGCCTGCATCTTTGTAAGGGACACCAAGGAGACCGTTCTTTGTGGGACAACCGTCAATGACCTCTACCACATCTCTGGGTGGTGTGCAAGTTCTCTCGCTTCTCCTCCCTGTCCCACTACGCGTGTCTTTTTCGGTGGTGCTCTGTCCCCTAAGCACCACCGCCTCCTACATCGACACCTCTGTAATGTGCACCTAGGGGTTGATGACAGGCTGGTCTTGGTCCTGATGCGACGTCCTTTGAGGAGCCACCCACGACCAATTGTCTGTCCTGTGCTGAAGGCAAAATGCACTGGTCCACCTACCCTAAGTCAGTCTCCAGGGCTTGTCGACCCTTGGAGCTTGTCCACTCCGACCTCATGGGCCCGCTCCCTATCAAGTTTCAGGAGGACCGCGGTCGCTATTGTTGTTCTTCTATGCCCCATGGCCACTGCTATGGCTTGACGGACAGGTTGGGCATGCACTGCTCCCTTGGAGTAAGTCCCCCAAACCTTGTTCGTGGTGCAAGTCCAAGCGAGACACCAGAAGTGTAGCGCAACGGATAGCATCTTGGACTTAGGGACAACAGGTCCTGCGATC
>SZWC01000323.1:103853-114257 GCA_023375785.1 Penium margaritaceum | reverse complement strand
GAAAGTGACCAAGTGTTAAGTGGACACAGTTGCTAGCAAGTGATTGCCTAGGAACTGCTCACTATGGAACCGTGATCCTGAGGGTGATATCTTCTCCTAGGTGAAATGCTAGGAGCGGACGGCAGGTGCTATTGTGTCGGCCCTGTTTTCTAGTCCGTTTGCCTCAGGCCGGTTGACAAAGGGTTATGGGCCCACGCTGACCAGTTGTAAGGCACGCTTCGCTCAACTCTGGTACGCTCTCTCTAGGTGCGCACGCCGGCTCCATCAGCTCAATCAGCTCCATCAACTTCATCAACTCCAACGGCTTAGTCTACCCTCAGCTCACAGGGACCAAGGACAAGCTCTGCCCTTGGAGGCACGACCCTTGTGTCCCAACCAGGACAAGCTCTGCCCTTGGTGGCAAGACCCAGGGTGTGTTGGTGTAGATATCTTCTCTGTGTGCAGGTGAGCATCGGCTGGAGGGGTAAGCAACGGATCTGCATCTTAAAACCGGTAGCAGACATCAGCTAACATCAGCCTACATCGGCCTCAACGCAGCAGAGACGTGGGAAGCAGATAAGGGCAACAAAAATGGTTGACCCATCAGTAGGAGTGGGGGCTACTGCAAGGCAGTCCTCAAACTCAATAGTGGCTACCACAGGGCAGACCACTGGAGCAAATGTGAGTGCTACGTCACTGCCGCAAGGTCTTGGACCCTTGGGAGGAATCCCCATTTTCGAGGGGATTGACTTCCCCCTTTGGAGATGGCAATTTGAGCTTGCCATGAAAGTGAGTGGCTTCATCAAGCTACTGAAGGGAGAGGAGCAGGTTCCCGCGGAAGGCACATCTGAGCATGAGGCATGGATGGATCGAAATGATATTTTCATGTCATTTCTCAGCAATGCGATAGCCAAGAAACATGTTCCCATCATTGCCGGGTACACGCTGGCTTCCGAAGCTTACGACAAGCTCAAGCGCGTGCACCAATCCACCTCCCTCGTGAACAGATTATTCATCCTACAACGGCTGATCAGCATGCGGGTGAATGAGGGCGAATGAATCCCCGATTTCCTACAGGAGTTTGAAGGACTCCTTGGCGAAGCTCGCCAGATGAACTGGGACCTTGACAAAAACATGCAAGCCATGATCCTCCTCATGGCGCTACCGGAGAGCTGGAGCCCAATGATCACAGTCATGGGCGGCTAGAAGGAGGATGACCTGACGTACACGGCAGTGTCCGAGTACGTGCAAAACGAAGCCATGCGCCGCAGCGGAAGTGACGCTGACTTCTCAGCCTATGCCGCACGCTACGGTGGCCGCGGGAGCAAAGGGTCAGCCTCAGGTCAGAAAGGCGGCGGCGGAAGCGGTGGTGGCGGAGGAAACAATGGCGGCAAGGCTCCCAAGCGACAGGGTAACTGCAGCAACTGCGGCAAACTTGGGCACTGGGCAAGAGAGTGCAGGTCGCCAAAAAAGGAAGACGGCGGAAGCGGTGTGAACAAAGGCAGCAAAAAGGGTGGAAAAGAAGCCACCAACATGATGGCACAGAGCACGCCTCCAGCAAAAGGAGCGGCGCTGCTCAGGCCAGGAGCTCTTGGGCTTGACTCCGGCACCGATCATCACTCTAGCAACGACCAGGCTGGATTTGTCTCCATTGGCCCCACCGATCGGCGGTTCAGATGCGCAAACGGTAGCGTCGTGAACGCAAAAGGCGTGGGCGACATGCTGGTGAGCATCAGCCTCAATGGTGCAGAGAAGGATCTACGGCTACGTGACGTGGTCTACATGCCCTCCTTTGCGGCAAACCTTCTGTCCGTGTCAAAGATAACGGACAACGACATGACGGCGGTGTTCACGCAGAAGAAGGCGGTCATCGCCAGGAACGAGGACATCAAGGTCCTCTACGCCAACAAAGATCTCGTGGCATAGGTTCCACGGGTTGACGAACTCTACGTACTGCAGACAACGGCAGCAAAGAGCTCGGAAAACGAGGGTCATGCGGGTGCAGCGGAGGCAGTGGTCTCAACACCGACGCTGGAGAGCACACCAACGAAAACTGAAAAACCATCCTCTGCCGCAAAAGACGAAGATGCTGATCTGTGGCATAGACACTTTGGGTATGTTGCAAACAGCACGCTCCAAGTCATCCAGCAACAACAGCTGGTCCGTGGCATGGATGGTTGCAAGAAGGATGCGGTTGGGTGTGGCAGCCTGTGTGAACCTTGCCTCCAAGGCAAGACCAAGCGAACTCGCTTTGAGCGCAATGGTCGCCGCGCAGAATCAGCCCTTGACCTGATTCACACCGACGTGTGCGGACCCTTTCGCACGGCGTCAAATGGTGGTAGCAAGTATTTTCTGACCTTCATAGACNGGAGAGCACACCAACGAAAACTGAAAAACCATCCTCTGCCGCAAAAGACGAAGATGCTGATCTGTGGCATAGACGCTTTGGGCATGTTGCAAACAGCACGCTCCAAGTCATCCAGCAACAACAGCTGGTCCGTGGCATGGATGGTTGCAAGAAGGATGCGGTTGGGTGTGGCAGCCTGTGTGAACCTTGCCTCCAAGGCAAGACCAAGCGAAATCGCTTTGAGCGCAATGGTCGCCGCGCAGAATCAGCCCTTGACCTGATTCACACCGACGTGTGCGGACCCTTTCGCACGGCGTCAAATGGTGGTAGCATTTTTTTCTGACCTTCATAGACGATCACAGTCGCAAGGTGTGGATCTTCTTCCTCAAAGCAAAGGGAGAGGTCAGAGAAACGTTGCAGGAGTTTGTCGCCATGGTGGAGCGGCAGACCGGAAAGAAAGTCAAAGCGATACGAAGCGACAACGGCGGAGAGTACGAGGCATGCAAGGGCTGGTTGCGTTAACATGGGATCAACCACCAGCCCACAACGCCTTACACGCCGCAGAGCAATGGTGTTGCCGAACGGATGAATCAGACCATCCTCGGCATGGTGCGTAGCATGCTCTTTGATGCAAAGCGTCCACCGCGGTTCTGGACAGAAGCGGCAAGAACGGCATGCTATCTCGTCAACCTGACTCCTGCGGCTGCTCTGGGAAGGCGCGGAAAGAAGAAGGGAAAGCAATAGATGACGCCACAAGAAGTTTGGTCATGGAAGAAGCCGGACGCATCACACCTGAAAGTATTTGGCTGCACCGCATGGGCAAAGATCCAGGCGGGTGAGGGTGCCAGAAAGCTGGATGCAAGAGCGGGAAAGTGCGTTATGGTGGGCTATGAGACAGCCCACAAGACCTACCGCCTGTGGGACCTGGCAAGAAGAAGACTCATCACCAACCGGGACGTAACCTTTGATGAAAGGAAACCAGGCAAGGAAGAGATGCTTGATCCCACGCAAGCTCCAAAACAGGGAGAGTGGTTGGTGCTGCGAGAGTCTGGAGATCAAGCTCCCGAAAACTGGCAAATGGTGCCAGTATAGCAGGCCGTGAAGAACAATGGTGTGGCAGGGAGAGCGGCTACGCAGGCTGACGCACTGGCGAGCTCCGACACTGAGTCGGAGACGTCCGAGGCCTCTGAAAACAGCTCAGAGGCCAGTGGCTCTTCAAAAGAAGAAAACTTAACTTCAGGAAAGCCATTAGCACAGGAGCAATAGCATTGTGAAGATCCACCAGCAATGCAATGTCGAAGCACACGACAAAGAAAACAAACTCCAAAGTACGACGCTAACATCGGAAGTTGGACTGGACTGAGCTGGTCCTGTTTGGCTCAGGGAGAGCCACTCACTGTGGCTGAGGCGCTGGCAAGGCCCGATGCGGCCAAGTGGAAGGAGGCGGTGGGCAGCGAGCTCACTTCCATCGAAGAAAATGGCACATGGGTGCTGGTGGACAGACCCGCTAACACTCACGTGGTGGGCTCAAAGTGGGTGCTCAGGTTGAAGCGGAAGCAAGATGATAGCATCGACAAGTACAAGGCAAGGGTCGTGGCAAAAGGGTTCTCACAGCGCGCAGGTTCTGAGTACAAAGAGACCTTCGCACCGGTCGTCACGTTTGCCTCCATCAGGTCCCTGCTTGCTGTCGCTGCCGCCAAAGACCTTGAGATCCACCAGATGGATGTGAAGACAGCCTTCCTTTATGGGAAGCTTGACAAGGAGGTGCTAATGGAGGTACCGGAAGGTGTCAAAGCACCCGAGGGTAAGGTGTGCAAGCTGGTGAAGGCGTTGTACGGACTGAAGCAGGCCCCACGGATCTGGTACAAGGAGATGGACAGCTTCATGGCTGAGATCTCCTTCGCACATTGCAAAAATGACCCTAGCGTCTATGTGCGGGAGGACGAACGTGGCTTGCTACTTGTGGCGTTGTTCGTGGATGATCTTATCATGTGTTCTTCCTCGCAGGAAGCCCTCACGGACCTCAAGAAAAATCTGGCCAGCAGATTTAAGATGAAGGACATGGGACCTCTCGAGTACTACCTTGGGATTGCTGTTCACCGCAACCGCAAAGCAGGCACCATCGAGCTCAACCAGACCAAGTACATCATGGACATCTTGAAGCGCTACAACATGGAGGACTGCAAGCCCGTCAGCACGCCCATGCCCTCCGACTGCAAGCTCTCCTCCTCCATGTCACCAAGCAACGAGGCAGACCGGCGGGAGATGCAAAAGATTCCATACCAGTCCGCCGTTGGGAGCCTCATGTATGCGATGGTGGGAACGCGACCTGACATTGCTTCTGCAGTGGGTCAGGTGAGCAGGTTTGTGGCCAACCCTGGGCCAGAACATTGGCAAGTGGTGAAGCGGATTTTTCGCTACCTCAAGAAGACTCGGCACGTTTGACTTCGGTTTGGAGGTCTAGAAGGATCAGACTTGCTGCGACTGACATGCTACACTGACGCGGACTGGGGAGGACGGATTGATGACAGGAAGTCAACCTCAGGGTTTGTCTGTCTTCTCAACGGTGGTGCAGTCTCGTGGGATAGCAGGAAGCAGGACTGCGTCTCACTTTCTACTGCTGAGGCGGAGTACATTGTACACTCCGAAGTGTGCAAGGAAATAGAGTGGCCTCGCAGTTTGCTCGATGAGATCAAAGCACCACAAGAGGAGGCAACCATCATCCGCATCGACAACCAAAGTGCCATCGCTATGGCAGAGGACGACATGATCTCCCGGTGTACAAAGCACATTGATATTTGGTACCACTACTCACGTGACCTTGTCGCCAAGGGTATCGTGGAACTGGAGCACTTCGCAACCAAGAAAATGGTTGCAGACTTCTTGACAAAGCCGCTAGACAGCGACTTGCATGTTGCAGATGCTCGAGGAGTCGGCATGGTGGATGCAAGACATGAGGACTAAAGATCAAGAAAATTGACATGCGCAAACACAACCTAGAGCTACAGGTTCATGCCGAAGAAAACTACCACAGCAGGTGGCCTAAGGTGCAAGGGAGAGATTGTTGTTCTTCTATGCCCCATGGCCACTGCTATGGCTTGACGGACAGGTTGGGCATGCATTGCTCCCTTGGAGTAAGTCCCCCAAACCTTGTTCGTGGTGCAAGTCCAAGCGAGACACCAGAAGTGTAGCGCAACGGATAGCATGTTGGACTTAGGGAAAACAGGTCCTGCGATCGATCCTTGATGTGCGCAGGAGGTTTTAAGACCTTTCTACACAGGGGGGAAGTTTCGAAGACATTCCTCCATGCATGAGAAGAGTGCGCTACTTGGCGGTCAGTGGATGCACCAATTGGCAGACTGGTGAGGTGGTGTGGAGTGACCACCCCAAAAGTGCCACTACCCACACACCTTAGACGCCAGGCCTAGGACTATATGTACCAGGCTCATTCCTCATTCTAATTACACAATCTGGCCTTAGATGCTCCTCACAGAGTTGTCCAACTAAGGAACAGTATAAAGAAGACACTGGTTGTTCTTAGCACCAGGAGTTAGTCTTTGACTAGCACCTCGCGCAAAAGTGACCAAGTGTTAAGTGGACACAGTTGCTAGCAAGTGATTTCCTAGGAATTGCTCAGTGTGGAACCGCGATCCTGAGGGTGATATCTTCTCCTAGGTGAAATTCTAGGAGCGGACGGCAGGTGCTATTGTGTCGGCCCTGTTTTCTAGTCCGTTTGCCTCAGGCCGGTTGACAGCTATGTCCTGACTTCATGCGCATGCGCTGGGTTTATAGTTTGTGTCAGAACAGTAATGCTACCATCGCTGTCCACTGCTGGCTGGTAATGGCTGAATGCCTAGCCGGTCACGCGCTGTAGACCTTTCTCTCTGACCATGCCGGCGAGTTCGTTGGTGACATGGCACGCCACTTCACCGAGCTAGGAGTTTTCCGCAACCTCACAGATCTCTCCACCCCAAAGTGCTCGCGGCCTCATAGAGGTTCACCTTGGATGTGCCACTGGCATGGCAGTGCTTGCCGACGAGGGCAATCTTGCTCGTGAGGTAACTAAATCCACGGTCACCGTCGTCTCCTGCTCTGGGTGTATGCCCTGGCCACACGTAGTGCGCCACCGTTGTCTTCCGATCCCACCACTCTGCCTGAGACCTTGTCAGCCCCCAACACTAAGAAGTGGTGAGCTGCCTCCCAGGCTGAGCTCAACGCCATCCGTGAGCATGACGTCTTTGAGTTGGTGGTCTTGACAAAGGAGTGCAAGGCAATCAAGGCCGAGTGGGTTCCCCGCAAGAAACTCAACCCAGTCAACACGGTGGAGCACTACAAAGCTTGCTTAAAAACAAAGGGCTTCTCCTAGGTCCGTGGGGTGGACTACACCGAAACCTTTGCCCTTGTTGGCCGGATGATTAAAACTCTGACGTTTCTGAGCTAGGTGACTCACCACAACTGGGAGCTCCACCAGATGGATGTCAACAATGCGTTCCTGAACGGGGTCCTCAAGGATAAGATCTACATGGTCCAGCCACTCGACTTTGAGGATGGCACCGGTCGCGCGTACGGGCTATGGAAGGCCTTGTAGCTTGAAGCGGTCACCTTGCTGCTGGAACGAGGAGATCACCGGCACGATGAGACGTGCCGAGTACGTTTAGAGTGACGTTGACCCATTCTTGTTCCTCTCGCAGCCCTCATCGCCGCTTGCTGCCATTCTCGTCTATGTAGCCGATCTTTTGATCGCCTCACCTCACTTGGAAACTGTGAATGCCGCCAATGCCGTTCTCTCCTCGGCCTACGAGATGAAAGACCGGTGAGGCCTCTGTCTTTTTGGGGATGGAGATCGTGCGTCACCATGTCCACCACAAGCTCCGCGTCCATAAAGCTCGCCACGCAGAGGCTTTGGGGGAGCGCTTTGTTGATCTCCTCGCTGCCGTCTGCAGTGCCTCCACATCCATGACCCCTGAATGGCAGGCTGTCCTTAAGGTGGACGACCCAGCCAACCTGGGGAAGCCATTCGATGTGACCCTGTACCTGTGAGTCATTGGATTGCTCATGTACTTGGCCACCACAACATTGCCGGACATTGCCTTCACCGTCGACCTTCTCGCCCAGTTCTAGTAGGCTCCATGCCAGCGAACATTGGAGGCAGCCTTACTGTGTGTACGTTACGTCCTGTGCATCGCACGCTTTGGTCTGTGCTTCTGCGAACAAGTGTCCGTCATGCTTGACGGACAGTGATTGGGCTTGGAGTTCAGATGGCAAGAGCCGCACCGGCTATGCCTTCCACATTTGGGGCACTGCTGTGTCCTAGCATAGTGGGAAGCAAGGCTGCATTTCACACAACACTACGGAGGTAGAGTATGTTACTTTGGGCGCCTGAGAAACTGAGTGCGTCTAGCTTGTCCATTTGCTGATTGAACTACGTCAGTCCATTCCCCCCATGGTGCTTTAGTGTGACAAAATGAATGCGGAGGCAATCACCAATACCTCAGGTGTGTTTCATGCACGTACAAAGCACATCAACATCAAGCATCATTTCGTGCATGACATGGTTGATTGTGGTAAGATCCGAGTCATCCAAGTGAACACTGACAACTAGAGCACTGATTTTTTTACCAAGGCTCTGGATCGTTCAGGGTTTCATGTGGCCACTCATTGCGTGGGACTCTGCCCTGTTCTCGTTGGAGGTTGACTTCTCATTTGCCATCTTGCGTGTGTTGTGCCCGATGCCTACATCGTTAGTGTGCATCATGCCTTGTACATTGTTAGTTTTTGCATTTGCATGGAAGTGCATTGCTCTCTGGTCATGGGGCATTGTTGTTGTGTGTGTCGTACACGAGTTACGGCGACCCCTCGGCTCATGTCCATTCACATGCAGATCCCTGACATGGCCACGGTGGTAGAAGACTGGCAGCCGGACGGGTTCCCAGAAGACATCTTTCTTAGTTAGATACTTGCTGTGGGACAGAAAATAGGTGTGCAGCCTATCAGGATGTAACTCTTGTCAACGCGACCATTCTGGTTCAGACGGCTTGTCATTCTGATATGTCTGCAGGGAGTTATGCCCAAAACTGCGTTTCTGCCACAGTTTTGTCCTGCCAGAAATTGTGCGCTTGTGCGCGCCATGTGTGTGTGCACCCACTAGTTTTGAGGCACCATTTAGGCTGCCTGGGCCTCAGTTGTTCTCTCTGTCTCTGCACATTACTTGCAGCCAGACGCGTTCATGCGTCGTGCTAGTCACACCGTTGTTGATTTCTGCGCCTTTTGCCTAGCATCTGCTTGCATGCATTCTAACGCGTTGCGGCGTTCAACATGCATCAAAATGTGACAAGTTTGCAACGTAAACAAGAATGGAAATTTCACGACCATAGTCGTGACATACTGCATGATGATTGGCACATATTCTGAATGCTAAGACCCTATTTTGGTCATGTTACAATTGTGTTCCAATATGAGTGAGTATGTGTTATGCCAAAACGGAGGGTAGATGGCAAACAGGTAGAAGTCGTGAGGCAGAACACGATTAAGAATTTTGAACACTTGAGCAGTTTATAATTCACGGCAAGTGTACTCTGATAAAAAAGTGTTGAAACATTCAAACATGTAACACGACAAGTGTGGAGTTACGAATGACGCTTAGTCTTGGTCGTGTGGTCGATCGTCCAGCGACGTGTGTTGAGTCTTGTCGTGAGAGGTCGGATTCAAGAAGCGCCGCCGAGAGTTCGGGGGGCTTCAAGATTGATGGTGAAGATGCGAGATGTATCTTTATAAATCAAAATATGTCTCTAGGATGAAAATGCAGACCTCCCTTGTTTTGTCACGAGTGACCCTCATATACCCCTTCGTCGGAAAAATTATGCTCCATCCGCCCCTCCGCTGGAACGATAAGCCCCATCTGCCCCTGTGTCGGAACGATAAGCCTCATCCACCCCCGCGTTAGAACAATTAGCCTCATCCACCCTTGCCCCTGAAGAATAAGCCTCATCTTCCCCAGCCTTAGAACAATAAGCCCCATACACCCCTCGGGTATATGGCGCCGAGGGGTACATGGAGCTTATTGCTTTGAGGCAGGGACGGATGAGGCTTATTGTTTTGGGGTTGGGGCATGAGGCTTATTGTTCCAGTGCAGGGGTGGATGAGGCTTATTGTTCCGACGTAGGGACAGATGGGGCTTATTGTTCCGATGGAGGGACGGATAGGGCTTATCATTCAGAAATAGGGGCGGATGGGGCTTATCGTCTGAAACTTTGAATGAATTGGCTTTCCGCCCATGTCTCTATGCGTTGAGAATTCTACCAAAAGGTTGTGAAACTTCTATCGATGATTCTTGAAAGTAGTCAGAGTTGTCAAAAAGTGCAAGAAGGTTCGCCGGAGGGCCAAGGTAGTTGGCCAAATTGCCCTGGACTGTTGGAGTGAAAGTCGAGGTCTCGACGCCCGGTGGACTATTTGTGTAATGACATAAATGCCCACTCGAGAAGATTAGGAACTCGTGCACATTTGGTATGTAACAATTCCCCCCCTTTTAGCCGCTGCGTCCCGGCATGCATCCAGATATGGCCCGGCGGCGACGGTAATAGCCGTCAATCAGGTGATCGACATCTCGAAGGTCGTCGTAGGGATCCCAGCTGTTATGCGTGTTGTCGTAGCCATGCCACTTGACGAGATATTCTTTTGTTTTGCCACGTTATCGATGGCCAAGGATGTCCTTGATGACGTACTCTGTGTCCTCGTCCACTTGGATAGGAGGAGGGGGAGGTACATCTCTACGAGGGAAGTGGTCTCCAAGCATTATCGCGATCCTGGTGCTGATATGAAACACAGGATGAACATGCATAGTGCCAAAGAGTTTGAGCCACGCAATCACAGGGGTCTGCATGTGCTTGATTTCAAACAGTCCCAATCATCGGGGTTTAAGTTTCAAGCAATCATCCATGGAGTTTGATGTTGGTCGAGCTAAGACGAAATGTTTTGTTGGCGGCAAATACATTGTCGATGCGATGTCGGTCAGCAACTCGTTTGCGGCTTGCGGCTTTGTGTGGTCCATTTGGTTTGGCAGCTGGTTTGAGGACGCAACG
>SZWC01000323.1:76879-103721 GCA_023375785.1 Penium margaritaceum | reverse complement strand
TCCACCTGGACTGGTGTCGTGGCACTCTTCAAGCTGCATGTGGCGGAGTTCATTGTTTGGGGGACCATGTGGCAAGTGAATCGTCACCGCCAATAGGGTACGTTGTATGAGAATTTCTCCTTTTTGTATCCACCATGCTTGTCGTAGCCTCGTGTACAAAACTGGTCAACACATGGATCTCACTGCAGCTGTAGTGTTGATGCCTCAGCCACCAGATCTGGTCGGCGGCTGAGGGCGTCTGCTGGGTTGGTTTTTCCTAGCAAGTGCTCAATATCATAGTCGAGCCCAGATTCGAGGAACTCTATCCATCGGGTTTGACGTTGAATCAGGTTTGGCCGTATCTTAAAATGTTACTGCGCATGGTGGTCGGTGTCCATGATGCAGCGGTGGCAATCAAGATAACACTGCTATCTCTTTAATGCATGTACGGCCGCGAGCATCTGCTTCTCGTGTAGGACATAGTTGAGTTCTGGTTTGTGCATTTTTCTTGACATGTATGCGATTTGTTGTTCTCTGTTGCCATGGTCTTGTAGGAGGACGGTGCGGATGGCTTGATCTGAGGCGTCTGTAGCCATGACGCAGTCAACCATTGGATAAGAAAATCATAGTGTTGGCGCCGAGGTCAGTGTGTTTCGTCAAGTGGTGAACGCTTCTTGTTCACTGTCTCCCCACAACCACTCAATGTCTTTTTGAGTGAGGTCCGAGAGAGGCCCTGACACTCGGGTATAATCTCGTACAAAACGCCGGTAGCAACTGCAGAAACCGAGAAAAACTTAAACGTCTTGAACGTTGGTCGGCGTCGGCTGATCAACGACTGCTACCAGTTTTTTCGGATCCATGGTGATCCATCCGCCATTGATGACGTGACCAAAAAAATGATCGAATGGTGAGCGAAGTTACATTTCGAGAATTTTCCAAAAAAATTCTCTCTGTGTAAAACTTCAAGAGCTTTTCAATGATGTCCATTGTGCTCCTCTAGGGTGCAGGTGTACACTAGGATTTCGTCAAGATACACCATGAAAAAATCATTGAGGTATGGGCGGAAAACATTGTTTATCGCCGCCATGAACGGCGCCGTGGCATTTGTTTTTCCGAACGGCATTACCATGAACGCGAAATGCGAGCAAGCTCGGAACGCCGTTTTCTTGATGTTGTCATCTGCCATGCAAATCTAGTGGTAGTCGTTACATAGATTGGTTTTGGTGAAAAATCGAGCGCCTCAGAGTTGGTTGGAAAGTCTGTCAGCTCGGGAAGAAAGTAGCTTTTCTTAATTGTGGCGTCGTTCAATGGCTGGTAGTCCATGCACATGCAAATCTCACCAGTGTTTGTTTTCACGAATAGTACAGGGGTGGCATACAATGAAGTCGATGGGTGGATGAACCAGTGACTGGGCATTTTGTTGAGTTGCTTTCTCAACTTGTTCAGTTGATTATCGCTCATCCAATAGGTCCCTCGAACTATGGGTTGACTGCCCAGTTTCAGTTCAAAGTGATTGTCGATGTCCTGTTGAGGTGGTAGGGTGTTTGGCCATTGTTGGTGAAAACCTCCACAAACTCTTGGAAAAGTGGTGCAAACTCTTCGGGTACCATCGTGAGATTTGTGCATGCCAATGAGGCTGATGAGGCTGATGAGTGTAATGAGTCAGGTGCTGCCACTTCCGCTTCCTCAATTGGCTCGAGATGTATGAGCCACACACGAGCTCCTCACTGTATGTAGTACTTGGCCACATTGAGCAGTATTGGCTGCATACATTGCCACTTTTTGGCTAATGCGGCTTCTTTTGCTGCTTCTGCCTCTGCTACTTCACCTGTCGTTTTTTGTCCCACATGCGGAATTATTTGCTTGGCACTCTCCATTTCCATGTAGATGTTGCCGTTGCTCTAGTCAATTTACGGCTTGGTACACGAAATCTCATCCGAGAATCATTTTGTGGTCACTCATTGGATAGGACATCCAGGCTGTTACATCTGTAGATTTCCCAATTGTAGTCGTAGTGGTTCTCGGAGTCTCCGTTTTTGCAGTCTCCCATCGGCAGTTTTTCCTTCAACACCCCTGATTTGGATTGCAAACCACGTCATTGCTTACCAAAGTGCGAGAAGCTCCTCCATCCAATAGTGCCAGTATCACTATGTGAATTTTGTACCCTCGAGGTTACACACTTAACAGTATCACGGGTAGGTCATCCTCGTACCCCTCGTCAAATTGTGTGATCTCAGAAACCCTCTACGGCGTCGTAGGCCGTTTAGATGGGCGATTCTTTGGCACAGATCACTCGTCAGGGACAAGAGTCGTGCCTTTCAATCCTACCCTTTGCTGTTTCCCGACACATTTTTCTATGGCTTCTCCCCCTTTTTTGCTCGCTGCTTGCTTCGACAGCTATGAGTGATGTGCCTGATGTTTCCACAGTTGTAGGAGGTATGCGTATCTCTCTGGTCAATGGCGTCTACTTCCATCGTATTTGAGGAGTCCCCCGACTAGATTTTTCCATTTCCACGATAACTGTGGTTTGGAGGGTGCAAGCCATAGGGTTCTTGGATTTGAGCATTGTACTTGGCGCTATCGATTCTTTCTATTGTTGCGATCATCCGCGGTAAGCCATTTTAAATGCCAAAATTTGCAATCACCCGTGGGATGTCTATTTTGAGGCTGTTCTTGTAGTGAAAACAGAGATCACTGGGGTCGATGTTGTTAGCTGCTGAACTAACCACCTCTGGCAAAGAAGCCGCAAAATCAAAAAGCTCACAAAGGTTTTTAGGCCTTCTTCCTTTGTTGACATGTGTCATGCACCCCAAACTTAATCAGGCATACACTTCACCTTCAAGAGTACTAACACCTTAGCATTACATCTCAAGAAGAGCTCAAGTCGTGAATACGCAAGAGAGCATCAAGCAAGGGTTAACTGATCTATATGCAAGACAACTCCTTTTATAGCTATCTGTCCAGTCCTAGAACTCAAAAGCACATTCGTGGGAAGTGGTCTGAACCAGCCACATCACCAATAGACTTGCACTGTGGGCTTGACACATAAGCATCCTAGTGTCAAGGAGAGAGACGAATAATGTAGCGGCCGAGAAGCTACAAACTTTCTTTCTTGGAAGCTTCCATAGCAAAAAAGATGTGCATGGGGCCAGGATCAAACCCATGACCTCTCACTTGGCCAAATCAACAAAATGGCCAAGGTAACCACTCACCCACATGGTGTACTCACAAGTCATATCTCACAAGAGATAGAGAATAGTTGAGTCACACTACAACGGATCTAGGGGTCATACCTCCACAAGGGGCAGAACATTTCTGATCCATCCCACAAAATTGAACAAGGGGCAAAAAAATTCAACAAATCTCTCCTTTGCACCTTGCGTCAGTGACCATCATCATTCGTCATCACTTGCGTTGACCATGCCGATACCTTGCCTGCCCGCCTGGTTGAGATCCTTGTTCAGTGGCTTTCTAAGCATGTCAGACGGGTTGAGCTTGGTACCGACATACTCGAGCTCCACTGTGTGCTTGTAGACCAAGTGTCGAGTGTAGTGGTAGCGGATCTTGATGTGCTTTGTGCGCCTGGACAGGACATGGTTCTTTGACATGTTAATGGTGCTCATGTTGTCAATCTTGATGATCGTCGCCGTTGCCTGTGGTGCCTTCATCTCAGATAGCAAGCTTTGTAGCCACTGCATCTATTCACACACCCCAGCCAAGGCGATGTACTCAGCTTCAGCTGTTGAGAGAGCGACACATTCCTGCTTGCGACTTGCCCAACTGACTTCACCTCCATTCAACATACACAGAAAGCCGAAGGTAGATTTTCTGTCATCGATATTCCCTCACCAATTAGCAACGGTGTAGCACATAAGACGTAGTAATGCAGATCCAGAGATGCCTCCAAACTGGAGCCCCACGTGCCGCGTCCCCTGAAGGTAGCGCATGATGCGCTTCACGGCCTGCCAGTGAGGTGGACCGGGATTGGCCACAAACCAGCTCACCTGCCCAACAGCATAGGCTATATCTGGTTGGGTGGTGACCATGGCATACATTAGATTACCCACTGCAGATTGATATGAGATGCCCAGCATGTCAGGTTTCTCCGCTTCGTTGGATGGGGACATGGAGGTGGAGAGTTTGCACTTCGAGCTCATGGGTGTGCTGGCAGGTTTGCAATCTGCCATGTTGTATCATTTGAGGATGGAGTCGATGTGTTTTGTCTGGTTCAGGCTGATGGTACCTGCTCCTCTGGCGCGCTTGATGGAAATTCCAAGATAGAAGTCAAGAGGTCCCATGTTCTTCATCTCGAATCTGCTACTCAGCTGCCCCTTGAGCTGGTCTAGCAGCTGCGTCGAAGAAGGGCATAGAATCAGATCATCAACGTACAAGGCGACCAACATAGTCCCTTCGTCACTCATGCACGTACATGCTAGGGTCATTGTCGCAGTTCATGAAGGACTCCTTGGCCATGAACTTTTCCATCTCCTGGTACCGAAGTCTTGATGCTTGCTTTAGCCCATAAAGTGCCTTCACCAATCTGCACACCTTGCCCTCAAGAGAATCAACCCCCTCTGGAACCTCCATCAATACCTCCTTGTCAAGTTTGCCATAAAGGAAGACTGTCTTGACATCCATCTGGTGGACCTCCATGTTCTCGGCAGCAACAATGGCAAGCATTGACCGGATGGAGGCAAATGACACAACTGGAGCAAAGGTCTCATCGTACTCTGTGTCAGGCTGTTGGGAGAACCCCTTTGGTACCACCCGTGCCTTGTACTTGTCTATCTTGCCATCATGTTTCCTTTTCACTTTTAGTACCGACTTGGACCCCACAACGTGAGCCCCGGCAGGTCTGTCTACCAGCACCCATGTCCCATTCTCTTTGATGGAGCTGAGTTCATTGCAAATTGCTTCATCCCACTTTGCTTTGTCAGGCCGAGTGAGTGCCTCTGCGACAGACGTTTGTTCCTCTTGAACTAGGATTGAATAGTTGAAGCCTGTCCATTCATCCCTATCTGCATCGTAATGCTATTGAGGTACTTTGAGGCGTGAACTGCTCCTTGAACCTGCTGGCTGGTGCTGTTGATGTGGAGGCTGGAGGTCTGGTTCGTCGTTGATGATGGGAAAGGCATCCTCCTCAGGTTCCGGTGGATCGGATACATCGGAATCAGAGTCTGATTCCTTCGATTCATCGTCATGAGCTCCTCTCCCTATTGCAGCACCTATCCCATGCCATTGTGCTGTTGCTTCGTCTCCCTCTTCAAGGAGAGTGAGCCACTCTCCCTGTTTTAGAGTGTTCTCGAGTTCAAAATGCTCTCCCTTACTCACAGACCTTTCGTGGAAATCCACGTCTTTGCTGCGGATGACCTTCGTGGCTCTTTGGTCCCACAGTTGATAAGCGTTGTGGGCAGTGTCATGGCCGATGAAAATGCACTTTCGTGCTCTTGCATCGAGCTTTCCAGGGTCATCACCGGCCTGGACCGTGGCAATCACGGTGCAACCAAAGACATTGAGATGGGATGCGTCCGGCTTCCTGCCTGACCATGCTTCTTGAGGCGTTTTCAGCTGTTGTATTGGCTTCTTCTTGCCTCTCCTTTGCAGAGCTGTTGCAGGTGTGAGGTTCACAATGTAGGTAGCTGTACGTGCTGCTTCAGCCCAGAACCTAGGAGGCAGCTTGGCGTCAAAGAGAATGCACCTTTTCATGCCTAGCAGCGTCCGGTTCATCCTCTCTGCTAAGCCATTGCTTCGAGGTGAGTAGGGCGTAGTTTTCTGGTGTTCAATACCCTGTATCTTGAGCAACTCCATACGGGCTTTGTACTCTTCCCCATTGTCCGTCCTCAATGCCTTCACCTTCTTTCCACTCTGTCGCTCAACCATAACGACAAAAGCTTGCAGGTTCTCCTTCACCTCGCTTTTCTTTTTGAGAAAGAATATCCACAGCTTGCGACTGTTGTCGTCAATGTATGGGAGGAAGTATCTGGTGCTTCCATTAGACGGTATGCAAAAAAGACCGCACACGTCAGAGTTCACGAGGTCAAGGGGTGCGAGAGCACACGTGCCATTACGCTTGAAGGGTTTCCTTTTTGCCTTGCCTTGAAGGCATTGCTCACACATGATCCCGGCTCACTCCGCTACATCACCTAGCTCCATCCCACGCACTAGCTCCTGCATTTCCATGAGCTCCAATGTGCAATGAGCCACGTGCCCAAAGCGCCTATGCCACAAATTCTTGGAGGATGTGCAGAGGCTAGAATGAACAGCCCCGGTGGTTGCATTTGCTTGTGGTTTTGTTGCTAAATTGTCTGCTCCCACTACTTCAGCTGATCCAACATGTCCTTCCTCCTCTGAATCTACATTACTGCTCTCCTCATCATCACTCTCGACCAAAGATTAAGCCATTGAAATTGTCGTTTTGTTCTGCAAGACGTAGAGTCCATCAACGTGAGGAACCTGTGCGACAACCTTCTTGGCAGAGTAGGAGATGTTGATGTCCTTGGTAGGGACTATCACCGCTTCCTTCTCTATAAAGACCACTATCATGCCATGGTTACTTATCTTAGAGACGGAGAGAAGGTTGGCTGTGAAGGAGGGCAAGTAGACCACCCCTCTAGCTTGAGGTCGGAATCTCCACCGTTGACACCCACTGTGACTAGCTTGTCACCAATCCCCACAGCTGCCTCAACCTTGCCATTGGCAAGTCTGATCTTCTTGTTGCATGGAGCAAGAGAGATGAAGTCTCTCTTCTCGTAAGTGGTGTGCTTGTTTGTGCCTGAGTCAAGGCCGTAAGCACCTGGCCTGAGTATTGCCCTCCCTTTGTTGGAGGCACACTCAGCCATCAAGCTTATGGGATCCTTCCCACCATTTCCCCCTTGCCATTCATCCCCGTCTCCTCCCTCTCTCTTGGGTGCACGTTTCTCTTGAGTGTCCAGCCTTGCCAAAGTTATGGCAGTTTCCTTGGCACTTTGGACCCCTTCCACTATTGCTATTGCTGTTGTTTCCTTGTACCCAGAGGAGGATGTATTGCGGAAGGTGCCGCTGCTCCGTGAGGCAAAGACAGCCATGTTTTCTTCACTGCTGCTACGAAGCATGGCTTCATTACGCACATACTCTGAGACGCTGGTGAAGGAAACTAGATCTTCAGTCCACCCTGCAATCACCATTATCATGGGGCCCCAACGTTTCGGCAGTGTCATCAGAAAAATCATGGCCTGCATGTAGGATTTCAGGTCCCACCCCATGCAGGTGGCTTGTTGCAAGAGTGTCTCAAACTTCTGCATAAAGGCGGAGACATCCTCCCCCTCACCAAGCCTCATGTTGATGAGGTTTTGTAGAATGAAGAGACGGTTTGCAAATGAGAAGGACTGAAACACCTTGCCAAGTTTGGCGTATGGCGCAGCTACCACTGTACAACCGCTGATGTGTGAATGAACTGAGGGTTGTATGGAGGACACAAGAATGGCGAGAGCCTTCTTGTTGAGCTTGACCCATGCCACAAGGTCAGCACCCTCCTCTTTTGCTGCTGGGATGGTTCCGTCAAAATATCTCAGCACATCTCTGTCATCCATGATGATCTCAAAATGCCACTTCCAAAGCGCAAACCCCTCTCCATCAAACTTCAGGATGGGCGAATGATTCCTTGGTTCCCCTGTCCCTGCCATCCATACAACAAAAACTGCTACAGTTGTTGCACCTGTTGTTGATGCCGATGAACCCGTGTTTGAGGCCGCTGTAGGCTTTAGGTGAGAAGAGGGAACTGCTTCCCCTGCTCACGTTGGCCGTTGCATGAAGATGTAGGCTGACGTAGGCTGATGTAGGCTGATTTCAGCTCCCAAGGTAGAAAGGTGCAGATGTGTTGCATTCCCCTCCTGCTGATGTTGCCCTGCAAAGAGAGAAGTTGGGTGAGAGTGAAGGCGCTCTCCCTGCCTGTGACCTTAGCGGTTGCGTGTGTGAAACTTCCCTAACCAGAGGAGTGGGCCCATAACCCTCTGTTAGCTAAGAAGCTAACCACCTCTGGTAGAGAAGCCGTGAAACCAAATAGCTCACAAAGGTTTTTAGGCCTTCTTCCTTTGTTGACACGTTTCATGCACCCCAAACTATATCAGGCATACACTTCACCTTCAAGAGTACTAACGCCTTAGCATTACATCTCAAGAAGATATCAAGTCGTCAATACGCAAGAGAGCATCAAGCAAGATTTAACTGATCGGCATGCGAGACAAGTCATTTTATAGTTATCTGTCTAGTCCTCGAACTCAAAAGCACATTCCTGGGAAGTGGCCTGAACCAGCCACATCACAAATAGACTTGCACTGTGGGCTTGACACATAAGCATCCTAGTGTCAAGGTGACAGGCCAACCATGTAGCATCCAAGAAGCTACGGACTTCCTTTCTTGGAAGCTTCCATAGCAAACAAGATGTGCATGGGGCCAGGATCAAACTCATGACCTCTCACTTGGCCAGAAAGAACAAAATGGCCAAGGTAACCACTCACCCACGTGGTGTACTCATAGGTCATATCTCACAAGAGACAGAGCATTGTTGAGTCACACTACAGCGGATCTAGGGGTCATACCTCCATAAGGGGCAGAGCATTCCTGATCCGTCCTAGAACACTGATTACGGGACAAAAAAATTTAGTAGATTTCTATACCAGTGATGATCTCACAAAATCTCCACGTGTGCTCTACCACGCTGGTCTATTGACGGAGATGTTAGAGTTTGTACTGAGCATCACACTTCTCGTTGAGCCTTCCAAATTGTGCGAGCATTGTGAGCGAGAACGTGTTCCACTTGGTTGGTGGCGTCAACGCATCTTGCCATTGGAGGTTGTTCTGCTCCAAGGGTAGAACACCTACGGTGGGTAACATGAGACGGGCGCCGGTGGCTGTTGATGAGGTCCTGCCGGTTGCCTACTACGATTGGATGGTCTTTAGATGAGACCACCAACTGAGAACCATTCCATGCAAAAGCGCGGCCACAAGGTCAGTTTTCTTTCGATTGTTGTTCACCCCAGTAGTGGTAAAGTAAACCTCCACTCTCGTCAGCTACATCCAAAGCATTCGGCCCTTTGAGTTTACAGGATGTAATGGTTCGGGAGGGACCGGGCAGTTTATAGGTTTGCTTTAGAGTTGGGTATTTCTCTGAACAAGAACCGCTTCTTGTGCACTTGTGATGCAAAAAGCCTGCATTGCGATGTTGAGCTGTGGGAGCAGATGGTTGTTGATTCCCTCACACAGTGAGATCCGGTCTGCCAGTTCCTTGTTGATCTGTTCCCGTCGTCCGGTGCCACCTGTTGTTCCTGCTGACATTGTCAAGGTTTTCAGCAGGGGTGGCTGGTTTACCATCATTGGATCCGCGACTGGATTAGTCGTCAAAGCCGTAGGGGTTGATCCAGCTGCCGCATAGCCTGCCGCGCCAGTGTTTGCTGTCGCTTCAGGGTTCACGTGTGTAGGCACGTCCTGCTCCTTCATCGTCAAATTCGTTGCTGAAGACGCGCTGCTGATCTTCGGTTGCGCTCGCGCGCTTCACGTTGCAGTCACAATGTAAGCAAATTCTTGACGTGCAAGATGAGCTGACGGCTTGTGCGAGGTAGTCCTCTGGTTAGGTAAAGTAGTCGGATGCCTCTCCAGCACCGCTGTGCTCTAATACCGAGTGTTATGCCGATCAGAGCGTAGATGTTAAACACGTAGAAGCTGCGAGGCAGAACACAATCAATGATTTTGGACACTTGAGAAACTATCAAATACCGGTAAGTGTACTTTGATGACAAGTGCCGAAATGATCAAAAAAATGTATAAGTGCTAAGTTACAAATGACTTTTAGTCAGGGTCGTTGGGTCCATTATCAAGCGACGCCTGTGGAGTCACGGCTTGACTGGTTGGATTCAAGAAGCTCTGCCAAGAAGTTGGGGGACTTTGAAGATTGACGGTGAGGATGCAAGATGCATCGTTACATGTCGAGATATGTCTCGATGTGTACAGAAGTCGACCAGAAGGTTGAGACACTTATGTCGACGATTCTTGAAAGTGGTCGGAGTTGTCAGAAAATGCAAGAAGGTTCACTGGAGGGCGAGGGCAGCTGGCTAAATTGTCTTTGACCGTTGGAGTGAAAGTCGAGGTCTCGACGCGCGGTGGGCTCTTTGGGTAATGAAAAATATGCACACTCGGGAAGATCAGGGCCTCATGTACGTCTGGTACGTAACAGTATGCGCCATACACCCCATCCGTATTCCTCATACTCCATGAATCATCAGTACCTCATAGCAGGTGGTCTGACCGATGGTGTGTATGGCCAAGTCGAAGTGACACGAGCGGTACATGGTGACGGACGTTTTTATGTCAGAGCAAATGGTGACCAACTTTTTAAAGTTGGGGCGAATGGTGACCCACTTTTGAAAGACGCGGTGAATGACGCTGGTTCTCCCAAAGGACAGAGTACCTGAGGAATTTCCTGTTCATCTGATTATTGGACGCCACATTTTGATTTGACTGCAACCAAGAAACCGGCCATCGATCAAAATGGATCACCCAATAGAATACAAATTTTGAACCGCCAAAGTCCACAAACGCAATCATACCCTCACAGACTCACACAGATTGGGGAGGTAACCTGGACACAGGAAGGTCAACCAGTGGGTTTGTGTTTGTGTTCGAGGGAGGTGCAATCAGTTGGAGGAGCAAGAAGCAAGAGTGCTTTGCCCTCTCCTCCACCGAAGCAGAGTACATCGCCCTCAGTGAAGCAGCAAAGGAATTTGTGTGGCTGCGTGAGCTGCTAGTAAGCCTTGGACAGCAACAGACCACAGCCACCACCATCTACTGTGACAACATGAGCACCATTGCTCTGCCGAAGAACGCCGAGTTTCACGCCCGCACCAAGGACATCGACTTGCGGTACCACTTCATTCGCAAGCTCGTGGCAAAGCAGGTGGTGCAGATCAAGTTCTGCTCTTCAAGCATGATGCTGGCAGAATTCCTGACCAAGCCGCTGGCAGCGCACCGCTTTCAGCAGCTGAGGGGACAGTGCAGACTTGTGTGATTATTCTCGCGAAGTGGGTGAATGATGGATATGAGAGTGCCAGAAAGTGACAAAAATAGGTTGCTCGATAAAAATCATCTGGCATAACAGTTGCATAGAGGATGTTTCAAAGGTTCCAACGCACTTTACGGAACTGGATATGGAGTCCGTTTGAGTGAGATATGGATTTCCAAAGTTTGGAGATCATGGGTCGGGTTCAAGTGACGACCTGAGCACTTTCAGCTCAAAAGGCGGCAGGATTATTGGCCAGGACGGCTGAGAGAGGCCTTCAAGGAGAAAAGACGGCTGGAGGATCTCCAAGAGACTTCAAGGAAAGTGCAGACCACGATTGTTGGTCGTCCATGTGGTGTGAGACATAATTCTCTTGTGTGACAAGGTGACTGCCGCTCATCCCGCTAGGCTAGGAGAGTGTGCTAGAAGGTAGACTTTGACAGAGTGTATCTCACTGCTCCCTAGGCCAAATGAGGCATATAAGGTCTTTTTAGAAAGCTGTGACAATTTAATGTCTCAATCCAGAGTTGATTCAGACATTTGCATCCTCTGCAAACCTACATTCACTTCCGTAATTTCTATCCGTGCAACCTGCAACCCCCTCTCACAAAGAGTTGGTCCTGCCTAGGCGGCTCTTAGTGAGCCTGATCACCTCCCTGAGGGCTGCCCCAATCTACATCAGTGTTATCAGAGCTAGAACAAGGCTTTGTATCATCCTTGAGGAATTCCTTGCACCCTGTTGTGTGAGAGAGCCGGATGTGGGCTGAACGTTGCACTACCATGGCGACATCCGCTTCTGTGGTGGCCGGCGTCACCATCGCCAAGTTCGAAGGCAAGAACTTCTTCAACTGGAGCAACAACATGAAGATGGTGCTGATGGAGAAGGGTCTCTGGAGCCAGATTGATGAGAAGGAGAAGGAACCAGAAGAAAGCTCCCTATCCCCTGTCGAGGCCCGTACCTATAGCGAGAAGCGTGACCGCGCCCTTGCAACCATCTACCTCCACCTCGCCGAACGGCAGCAACTCCTCCTCCGTGGCATCCTCACGCCAAAGGAGGTTTGGAAAAAGCTTGAGTCCACTTATGCTTCCAAGTTAATCCTCATGAATATGCAGCTGCATCGTCGCTTTCACACTGTGAAGATGGATGAGTCCGGATCCATGACTGACTACATCAACATGGTGAAGTCTCTCTCTGACCAGCTTGCTGCGATTGAGGACCCTGTCAAGGAGCGTGTGCTCATGCTAACCATCCTCTCTGGCTTTCCTAGCAGCTACACTCCTCTCATTGTTGCCCTTGACCAGCGTCGCGACAAGCTCTCCCTCAATGATGTGGAGGAGAGCCTGCATTTTGAGGAGGAGCGGCGCAAGGGAGAGGAGGGCGGAAGCGGACTTGACATCGCTCTCATCACCAACTTTGGTCATGGGGGCGGTGCTACATCAACCAAGAGCAAGGGCGGAGGAGGGAAGAAGAAGGGGAACTGCCACTACTGCAAGAAGTCGGGCCATTGGGCGCGCGAATGCCGGAAGAAGAAGGCGGACCTTGCGGCTGGAATGGGAGCGGGAGAAGAGTCCAGCGCTTCCGTGAATGCCGCAGATTGGGAGAGTGGATTAGTGGCAACCATCCAGGTCCTGCACGTCTCCGACAACACCGCCCTGTGCTGGATCATCGACTTGGGAGCCACGCGGCACATGACGTGTCGCCGGGAGTGGTTCATTGTCTATACCGTCATTGAGCCTTGTCGGGTGTAAATGGGGGACAACCATGTGCAAATGGCGGTTGGGGAGGGTGAGATTGTGTTTTGTGCTTCGGTTGAGGGTAAGCACATGGAACGTCGTCTGAAGGGGGTGCTCCATGTTCTGGGGCTGGCAGCTAACGTCCTCTCTGTCTCATCTCTCATCTCCGAAGGCATGCAGGTTTGCTTTGAGAATGGTGGCTACACCATCTCTGCCCGTGCAGGTTGTGTGCCTGCAAAAGTAAACAAGGAGGACGGTCTTTACCACCTCTACATGGCGTCGGAGAAGGAAGCCAGCTCAGCATTAGCGGCGAGAGAGGGAAAACACGACATCAGCCTGTGGCACCGCCAGCTTGGTCACCTCGGCTTTGGCGCCATCATCTCCATGCAGCAGATGGTCTGCGGCCTGGAGCTCAAGGGGGTGAAGCAGCCAAGTGCATCGGCTTGTGAGATCTGCATTGAAGGGAAGCAAGCCCGTGCTCCTTTCACGGTGGAGGGGAAGGGGGCGGCTGAGCTTCTCTCACTGGTTCACTCTGATTTGTGCGGTCCCATGCCATCACAATCCTTGTCCGGCATGTTGTACTTTGTCACGTTCATTGATGACAAGTCTAGGAAGACGTGGGTGTTGTTCCTGGCTGGAAAGGATGAGTGCTTTGATGCTTTCAAGGTGTAGATTACTGCTGCAAAGAATGAGAGTGGCAGGTGGTTGAAGGTGTTTCGCACCGATGGTGGAGGAGAGTACCTCTCCAATGACTTCCGCACCTTCCTCAAGCGTCGCGGGATCAAGCACGAGGTCACCCCACGTGGAACACCGCAGCTGAATGGGGTGGCTGAACGTGCGAATCGCACGCTCATGGAGCGTGTTCGCAGCATGCTCCAAGATGCGGGGCTCCCGCCAACCTTTTGGGCGGAAGCGGTCAACACCGCCATGTACCTGAAAAACCGAAGCCCTATGCGCGCCGTGCCGCTGGTGACACTGGAGGAGGCGTGGACGGGATGCAAGCCAACAGTGACGCACCTAAAAGTCTTCGGGTTGGAGCATTCGTGCACGTGCCTACCGGCAGCCGTAACAAGCTAGACTCAAAGTCGGTGAAGGCCGCCTTCCTCGGCTACGACACCATGGGATACCACCTTAACAACCTCGCCACACGCAAGATCATCCGCAGCCGTGACGTGGTCTTCCAAGAGGAAGTGAATGGCTGGACTTGGAGCCCTATGTCGGCAGTTTTGCTTGCTCCCGCACTTGTACCGGAAGTGGGAGAAGTACCGGTAGCAGAAGAGGGCGGTGCGGAAGATGGCGGTGACAGCGGCAACGATAAGGAGGTGGAGGGAGCTGAGAAGGAGAAGGAGCTGGCAGCGGAATCTGATGAGGAGGAGCAGCAAAGCAACGCAGAGCAGCTGCCACGACTGTCTGCACGCCTCAACAAAGGTGCAAAGGACAGTGGGGAGCCGCTGTGGCAATCCGAGCGCCTCGCAAACAAACAGAGGCTGCTGGAGGAGCTGGTGAACTTGTGCACTGTTCCACTACCAACGGAGTCGTCTGACCTCGAGCTTCTCTTCCTCACAGTCACCGATGACCCAGCCACATTCCCTGAAGCCATGCACAGGGCCGAGGCAGCAGCTTGGCATCGCGCAGCAGATGAGGAGTATGGTGCGCTCATGAAGAACGGCACCTGGAATCTCAAGGAGGCTCCACGCGGCAGCCGGGTGATCGGATGCCGGTGGATCTTCAGGCACAAGCGTGGTGTTGATGGTAAGGTTCTCAGGTACAAAGCATGGCTGGTTACAAAGGGGTATGCGCAGACTGAGGGTGTGGATTACAATGAGACATTTGCACCTGTCGCTAAGTTCCCATCCATCCGAGTGATCCTCTCTCTTGCTGCTGCTATGGACTGGGAGGTGCACCAAATGGATGTGACGTGTGCATTTCTGAATGGTGACCTTGAGGAGGATGTGTACATGGACCAACCGGAGGGCTATGTCGTGGAAGGGAAGGAAGGTTTGGTGTGCAAGCTTGTGAAGGCCCTCTACGGCCTGAAGGAAGCCCCGCGAGCATGATACCACATGATGGATGAGGAGCTAGCTGGCCTTGGCTTTGTGCATAGTGAAGTAGACCATGCTCTATATGGGCACACACAAGAGGTAAACCAGATCATCATCTTGCTCTATGTTGATGATCTGCTCATTGCATCCGAATCCAAGTCTCTTTTGGACGATGTGAAGCAGTCCCTTGCTGCCAGGTTCAACATGGAGGACATGGGAGAGCTCAGTTACTACCTTGGCCTTCAAGTCAAGCGCAACCGGCAGCAGCAGACTCTGGAGTTGTCGTAGAGCACGTACGTGAGCGACATCATCAAGCGCTTCAACACGGCAGGAGCGCGGAAAGCAACAACACCACTGGAAGTGGGAGCGAATCTGAGCATGACGTAGACTCCCCGCGGTATGCAAGAGAGCAGCCGCATGGAAGCAGTGCCGTACCAAGAAGCAGTTGGAAGCCTCATGTATGCAGCAGTTGGCACGCGCCTGGACATCAGCCAAGCAGTGGGAGTGTTAGGCAAGTTTTGGGCAAATCCGGGCGTGCCGCATTGGGAGGCGGTCAAGCGCGTGCTGCGCTACCTCGACAGCAGCAGCAGCCTCTGCCTCACCTTCAACGGCAACAACACTCCTATCCTCATTGGCTACAGTGACGCAGATTGGGGAGGTGACCTCGACACAAGAAGGTCAACCAGTGGGTTTGTGTTTGTGCTCGGGGGAGGTACAATCAGTTGGAGGAGCAAGAAGCAAGAGTGCGTTGCCCTCTCCTCCACCGAAGCAGAGTACATTGCCCTGAGTGAAGCAGCAAAGGAATTTGTGTGGCTGCGTGAGCTGCTAGCAAGCCTTGGACAGCAGCAGACCACAACCACCACCATCTACTGTGACAACATGAGCACCATTGCTCTGACAAAGAACGCCGAGTTTCACGCCCGCACCAAGCACATCGACTTGCGGTACCACTTTATCCGCAAGCTCATGGCAAAGCAGGTGATGTAGATCAAGTTCTGCTCTTCAACAGCGCACCGCTTTCAGCAGCTGAGGGGACAGTGCGGACTTGTGTGATTATTGTTCTCGCAAAGTGGGTGAATGATGGATATGAGAGTGCCAGAAAGTGACAAAAATAGGTTGCTCGATAGAAATCATCTAGCATAACAGTTGCATAGAGGATGTTTCACAGGTTCCAACGCACTTTACGGAACTGGATATGGAGTCCGTTTAAGTGAGATATGGATTTCCAAAGTTTGGAGATCATGGGTCAAGTTCAAGTGACGACCTGAGCACTCTGAGCTCAAAAGGTGGCAGGATTATTGGCCAGGTAGGCTGAGAGCAGCCTTCAAGGAGAAAAGGCTGCTGGAGGACCTCCAAGAGACTTCAAGGAGGGTGCAGACCACGATTGTTGGTCGTCCATGTGGTGTGAGACATAATTCTCTTGTGTGACAAGGTGACTGCCGCTCATCCGGCTAGGCTAGGAGAGTGTGCTAGAGGGTAGACTTTGACAGAGTGTATCTCAGTGCTCCCTAGGCCAAATGAGGCATATAAGGGCTTGTTACAAAGCTGTGAAAATTTAATTTCTCACTCAAGAGTCTATTCAGGCTTTTGCGTCCTCTGCAAACCTACATTCAATTCCGTAATTTCTGTCTGTGCAACCTGCAACCCCCTCTCACAAACAGTTGGTCCTGCCTAGGCAGCTCTTAGTGAGCCTGATCACCTCCCTGAGGGCTGCCCCAATCTCCATCACAGACCACCAAGTTGGTTTTTACAAATGAACAAAAACAAGTGTGCTGTATTCAATCCAGCAATAGGAAAAACATGGGCATCTATTGCAAAGAACCGACACAGTGATTCTGATTTTGATTGTAGGGTTTCCGAGATTTCCCTCTCAATCACTGATTTTTCATTGATTCTTCCGCCAAAAGCGGAGGTGTTCGAGTCAGCAAGAAGCAATGTCGGACTCCGTAGTTCTTGAGGTTCTTCGTTTCCGAGTTTGAAGGAAACAAGTACTGATTTTTTGGAGAGACATCAACCACCGCTCTACCGCGTCGCGCCAGTGGACAAGAGAGTGGATGCACCCTTCCCCATGAGGCAATGAGTGGCGCGGGTGTCCATGAAAAAATACTGTGTGACTGCTTATTGCTTCACAAGCAAGGACTACTGTCGACATTGGTGTAGATTTTTTTAAATCAAAACTTCATTCATGATTTGGTGTACAATAATTCCTTAAAAACATATTGAGTGATTCTATGTTTTTGCGCTACATTCTGATTCTCCTATGATGTGGGAGACACGCCATGTCAGCCAACAAAGACATAAAACCACAATCAATCACTCTATTGATTGTTGGATTCCTTGCTGAAGGTGCAAAAGGTGCAATTGCAGATGTTCCTAGTGCCTCCCAAACACCTTCGCTGCGTCGCGTCCTGCCTACCAGTCATACAACCAAAATCAAAATCAGACTGCAAGTTCAACACCCAAATCCTAACTTCATGGTTTGCTAATTAAATAGCCCTGAAGCGGCAAGTTTAAATCACGATGATGGTAGGTGCTTGTTTCAAATTCTGGTTTTTTGCAAAATGTCAAGTTTCAATTTCTTTGTCCAGTTTATGCCTAATACCTAACCTCAGGCACCGAGGAGACACCATTGTTGGATTCGCACATCACATTGTTTTGCACGCATAAATGTCTTTTTGTGTATATTTTGCCTCAATCCTCACATTGAAACATATGGAGCGCATAACAATTGCAAGAAACATCAAAGCATGGATCGTGCTTGATCTATGACCAAAGAGAAAAACCAATGTAATCTTTGCCAGTCCTTACGTTGGGCGTCACACATAAAACAATAGAGTGAAAAACTCCAATGACCGACTCTCATAGGCTTGCTGTGGGTGTGCTGCAGTTTTTATTCGTCATTGTCTTTTGTGAAAGAATTTTCTCCCCTTACCAGTGGTGACATGTGTAAGAAAATGACGGAAGAAGTGAAACCTCCATCCGTCAGTTTCTCTCAATGGTTCTCCATGTGTGATACATACTGTCGTCAACAAAATTGTTTTTTTCCCTCACACAACATCAGATATGAAAGCAACTCCAAGACAGGCCTCCTTGAACAACCAAGAAGCACCATTGCATCATCGAGCTACTGCTTTTATCAGGGGGCACTCCACATCAAGAGGGGTGTCTAACTCAGCACCTATGAGGAATTCATCCAAAGGTATGTGGCCTGATGCTTTTTTCTTTCCCTTTTGTTATATTGAACTTACAAAAACGGAAAACCACAGCAAAAACACCATGATCTACCACCAACAAGGAAGAAAACACATCTAGATCCAAACAGGGCCAAACAATGACCATAACATGTCTTAACATCAATGGCCTATCAAAACCTGGAAAAATCCAATTTCTCAAAGGTTTTCTCTTCTTACATAACCTAACTTTGTGCACTCGTTGATATCCATTTGGACACAACAGAAAAAAAAACCAACAAACAAGAAACTTGGTTGAAATGCACGCTTTGAGCTCTCAAATGTTTACAAAAAAAATGTGAGCCCTCCATTCTGTACAAAGACAAGGATGGCATCAAAATACTACCTGCGATTACCACAGATATCTGTCATATGCTGCATCGCACCTTCAACACTTCATGGAGCCCACTAGCATTCACAGCCATCTGCACACCACCTCACTTAAAACAAAGAAAATTGTACTGGAAGGACCTTGAACGATTCATCTCCACCAACAAAACGAACTTCCTTCTGTGTGACCTAAACACCTCGTGCTACACACGTGACAGAAACCATCAAGAACCTACCAAAGGTTTTCATCAACATTCAAACCTACTCCATACTCAAGATCTCCAACGTAGCCCTTGAGTACCACTCTTCAGCAACATGCACATGCTTCTTTCTTACACAGAAGGCGCAAAAATGCCTAAAAAAAACTAATACGCCACATCAAAGCAAGGAAAAAGGCAATATGCATTAACATCCTACACACTAGAGGACTAGCCGTCACAAATAGCACCAATGAAACAACCCAGATCATTATTTCATTGCATCAAGATATCTTCACATAAAAAACCTTGCTTTAACACCGCCAACATTTGATACTAAAATAAATCCCCCAACATGTATGAAAAAGCTACAAGGATTATTGACTACAAAAGAAACCATAAAAACCATAACTCAAATCCCCCAAAACATTCTCAAGATATGAATGGTATCTGAGCCAAGTTCTAGTCACAAAACCCATCTAGTATTATCACACCTAAACTTCCAAAACACTTTCAAGATTTCCTAATCTTTCCACAAAATAACTCATTCTACCCGGATTTTTTCATGACCATGCTCTCTAAAAAGGAGATATCTATCAAGATAAAGAAACTACTTTCCAATCTCACAACTCATCACTGGCCACAAGATTTCAGCATACGTGCTAGCAAATAGGGTGCATTGTTTTCTACCTTACGCAAATAGCCCATAGAAAACTGGGTTTTCATAAGGAAGAAACATCAGAGACACATTATCATGCATCCTTAACCTCACCTTTTCACTATCAGACATTGAGAAAGCTTATGAATGTGTCCTACAACATCATCCATTTGGATACATCAAAGCAATGGGTTTATTGCCAATACATATTTCATGCANAAAAACAAGCTTCCTCCTAGTTGGAAGCAAAAACCCTCAAATCACCACACAAAATGGAGTGAGACAAGGCTGCCCCATCACCCAACTACTTTTAATCATTGAGATGGAACCACTTCATCAGTGTTTCTCCTAAATAATTGGGGAAACCAACCCAGAATTTCCTATATGCCCTACCCTTAAAACATATGCGGGTGACATAACTGTGATGGTCAGAGAAGAAACAAAGTCGGAAAAAACAATACAAATTCTTGACATCAGTAAGTCACTCACCGGGTTAATCCAATATAGAAAAACAATAATTGCTCCTCAATTGGTTGTGAGAATCAACATAGACCACAAAACACGCAGAATAGGAGAATATGGGAATGGTTTGGCCAAATTCCAAAATCCTCTGCTTTGTAGTGGCCGAACGTCCATTTCAACCTACAAAAGAAATCATCATACTCCATCGCTATCTTATACCAGAGTTTTTCTACCATTTTGGCACCTTCCCACCACCCCCAAAGATACTAAAACACAAAGAAACAGTTTTTAGAATGTCAATATACGTTTACTGAAAAAAAACTGGCACTTAGCAGCCATCACAATGGGGTACTTGGAGTTCTTTGGCCTTCAACACTAATCCAGTAACAACACACCTTTATAGGTTACAATATCTTCCATATGTAACCAAACACAAGTGAAGGGAGAAAGTCATTTGTTTCCTCTCACATGCAAAAATTCTTAAATTTTAAAGACATATAAAGCCAAGGTGGACGTCTATCCTCACTGACTTCCTAGTTTTTTGACCGACTATTCTTCTTTTTGCCTGAATGTGTTAGGACATGTTAGAAGAGTATGTTGTCTTAAATAGATTGCTACTCAAATCAAGCAAAAAAACCTGTGGCAGAGACAAACATGAACGATTTCTCTTCAAGAAGGAAACATCAATGAACAAAGTCTAACAACTCATCCTCAAAATCTTAGGGCAAGACAAAACAAGATTTTTTTTGCAATTGAATGAGTGAAAAAGAACATTAAAGAAAGTTAGACAGGCAGGCATGAAGGACAAAGAGAGAAAAATTCACTTCAAAACACATTTGCAAATCCCAAAGTCTAGAGCTCATATACCACATCAAGAAACAACAATGATTACATGGGCATCACCTTTCCAATCTCCCCTACTCTTGACATACAACAAACCTCATTCAATGATTCTACCTTTGATGAGACAAGCATATAGGCACTATCTCATATTGATAATAAAAACTTCATTAGTTTTGTCGTACCAAATTTGACCAAATCTCCTACATGGTGCTCTTTGTTAGAAGTCACATAATGGAATCTAGAACTCAATACGAGGAGTTTCTCCTTCCTTCCTTCCTTTCATCAACGTCCCATGAAGGGAGACTAAAAAAGCTTGAGTCTCTAATGTCCCATTTCCATTTTGACATTGCCCCTTGTTTTGGGTCCCATGCAAAGGGGGTACTACCACAAAGCCGTGCATTCTCATACAATTCTCACTTGCAAGCTCAAAGTTTGAGCTCCTAAAAAATGACCAATTTTCCTTCTTGTTCACTATCTGAGGCGATGTTGGATGGAAAGGTCCAGGGCTCAATGCCATAGGCATCAACCCTCAAGGCCTTACAGCCTCTTTGTCGTTGATTCAGAAACCATCTGAATTGACAGTCAGCTGGTGGCAGACCAATGGCCAGCCAATCACCTTACCGGCCACCGGTCGTTTAGCCAGTCGGCAGCCAACTGGGCAGTGGTCAGTGAGTGGCTGGCCACCAGCCAGCACTCGCTTTTGCGAGGGCTGGCCACTGGCCTCCCTCTTGCCATTGCAAGAAGGAAGGATTTGTCTGGCCATCCTACTACATTCCTCCCTACTTGTTACGAAGTATCCCCTTTCATGAACAACAAGAACGAGTGCTACATACTGAATGCTTAGTAGAGTATCGTTAGCAATCTCAATCACCAGCTAGACATAAACACATGCACATAAGCTGCCATTAGTTGGTCATCATGTCTAGCTCCCTCTCCCCTAAATGCCGGAGCATCATGTGACAGCTATGCTGGGAGTCCCCAACCTCATGTGCTTGATGTGCATGAATTCCATGCAGGTTGAATGTTGTTTAGTATTTGCACGTGTGGGTAGTGTCCCCTGTAATATTTCGATCTATGCAAGCTGCCATTGTGCTCAAGGACTCATTGACCACACAAGCACTCAGGCCAGATTTAGGCTGCCATGAGCATTACATGCAGGTCCACAATGGACTTGAATGCAATCAATGGGAGCCTAAATCTTGCTTGCTTGCTTTGGTGGTCAACAAGTTCTTGAGCACGAGGGCATAATGACTTGTCCGTGCCATGAAATTCCTACAAAATCCACAAATTTTTACTTGTCTATGTATTTCAATTCTTCCAACCAAGATTCCACACAATATTCCATCCAAAACGGAACATTCAAAACCGTTGTAGTGGCTAATATCTCAAGATGGTTGTCATAAAACTGCAACGGGTATAGTATTTGCATTGTAACTCTTGCAACAGCCGTAAAACAACCACCAAGCTCAGTGGTTGCTTGATATTTCACGCACTGTCACTTCAGTAGATTGGCCACGTTGATCTTTCCTGGCCGGTACTCCCACGTGAAAAACAATAAGCTTAGATATTCAGTACAATGAACCTGGTGCCCTGAGAATTTTGGTTTCATTTGGAAAAAGACAGTGAAGACTTGTGGCCGGTCATGGCCGTGATGCAATCCTTGTTGCCTTCAAGGTAAGAAAGACACATTGCAAAATAATGTATCAAATTGAGGAGCTCTTGATCACCAGACGTGCAATCGATAATGATTATGCATGAGGACTCTCTCAATCCTAGTATCATTACATTACATCAAAATTCCCACGGTTGCATTGGATTCATAAGGGCCAATATATTTACTATGGATAGAATTTCTTTGAGTTTAAACACTTTGTTATGGTAGTCAGCTTTCCATGCTCAATGCACATGTTTTTAGGCGATTTTGGTTAGCTCAGCTACCAAGCTCGAATTCCTTCCATGAAGCATTGGAAGAAGTTTTCAATTCCAACAAAAGTCATGATCTGACAATCATTTTCTAGGCAAGGCTAATCTTCTACATCTTGGGCCATTTGTGGGCTGACATGGATACTGTCCTTGCCAGCTTTGTATCCAAGGTATTTTATCTCATCTTATGCAGAATAGCTCCCTCTCATGAGAACAACGCGACGATTTGATGCAACTTGTTTTGCATCAAAATGGTCAAGTATCCAGGGAGATTTTGTCTGTCTCATGGCTGCCATGGATCTGCACTTGCTGAAAAAAATCCTAAGTGTTGAGCTCCAATAGCTAGGAGCTTGAGCGGGTGAGCCTCGAGAAGCAAGACTCACCCATCAGCCGGCCAGCAAGGCTTGCCGGCGCAACCTGCTTGAGCGTGAACAAAGCCCTTGCGTGTCACAGAACAAGGGGGGAATGCCCCCATCCAAGGTTATCCACCGGAACCCAAGGGATGTCACTGAGTATCCTAGGTCTAATGTAGTTTCACGAGGTTCTGTAGTGTACCACACAGCAAGTCTGAGGACATCCATAGGTTTCACATGGAACCTAGCAATGGAAAAAATCCAGGCACAGAAGAGGCAATGCTGCGAGAGGAAGGCAAGCGCATGAAAGCGGCCAGATGGGTAGACGTCGGTCCAGCATGGCTCAGAGGCTCACTGTGTGTCACCTCCACTCTCTTGGTCAGTATTTCCTGCGCACTCATGTCAACACCGGAAGGAAAAACACATACAGAGAGGATTAACACACCCCCTTAGACGTGAGTGCACTGGGGATGCGCAAGCTAATGGTGAAGTGCAGGAGATGGGAGTGCCTTGGTAAGGAAGTCAGCAATCTGAGCCTCACTGCTGATGGGGCACACTTGGACGGCACCTGCCTCAATTGCTTCTTGAACAAAATGGTGCTCTACACTAATTTGATTTGTGAGAGGATATAGCACACCATCATTCGCTGCAGTACGGTGTGCAGAAGAGCTGTC
The DNA here is from genome assembly GCA_023375785.1 of Penium margaritaceum. Taxonomy (NCBI): domain Eukaryota; kingdom Viridiplantae; phylum Streptophyta; class Zygnematophyceae; order Desmidiales; family Peniaceae; genus Penium; species Penium margaritaceum. The sequence continues at coordinate 80,267 of SZWC01000323.1, read as the reverse complement.
TCTGTGAAGTGCTATGGCATGATTGTGCAGCCTCAATTCCTCAAGCAGTCGTGCCGGCCAAAGACACTGACATGCAGCTTCACCCAACACCATGTACTCAGCTTCAGCGACACTCCGTGCCACACAGAACTGCTTAGCACTGCGCCACCATAGTACTGTTCCACACACTCAGAACACATAACCACCACGACTACAAGCCCCAGGATCACGTGCATAGTCCCTCTAAGAATACCCATCCAATAGGGGAATCCCAGAGGGCGCAAAGACCAAACCAAGCTCAGCTGTGTCCATCACATGCCAAAGCATCTTTAACAATGCTGTAAGGTCTGTAATTCGTGGTTGTTGACTGAAATGTACCGGCACGTTGACTGCGCAGGAGATGTCAGGGCGTGTGGTGGAAGCGAGGTATGACAGACTGCCAGTGATTTGCCTATACCGGGTGGGGTCACTGTCCAGTCCGTAGTCAGTGGTATTTTCATCCAGGAGGTGTGCGTACACGTCAGGGCTCATTGGTGAATCATGTTGTGGAAGATGTTGTACCAAGTGCTTGAAGCGTGTTGTGAGATGTGCAATGAACCGTCCTCGGTGCAAGCTAAGCCTGCAAGGAGCTCTATCCCTGGTGATGGTCATACCCAAGATTTTTTTCGCGTCACCCAAGTCTGTCATGCTGTAGTTTGTGGTGAGAAATTTCTTTGCCTCTATGATACACGCTTCCATAGCATCAGCAAATCATCCACATAGACAAGGAGGATGACTGGGAGACCGTGATCCCATCGCAAAAAGAGAGAGGGATCACTCAAACTTTGCATGAACCCTCCCAAGCCAAGAGTGCGTTGAATTTATTCATTCAAATAGCGTGGGGCTTGCAAGAACCCATAGAGGGCATTTAGGAGTAGCCACACGCGATCAGTACCATTGTCAAACCCTTCTAGATGCTTGACATACAGCTCTTCCTCAAGTGAGCTATTGAGGAAGGCGTTCTTTACATCCAATTGATGTATCTCCTAGTCATCATGTGCCGCTACACCCAACAACGCTCTACTTATTCTGTACTCTTGAACTGGGGCAAACGTGTCTGTGAGATCCCGACCAGGTATCTGGTGAAAGCCCTTAGCAACCAGCCTTGCCTTGTATTTTTCATCGAGGCTTTCCAAGTTCCTTTTGAGTTCGTACACCCATTTGACATCAATGGCTTTCCACCTTGGTGGCAATGGAATGAGCTCGTACACACCATGCTCCAGAAGGACATTCAACTCGACGACCACGGCCTTATCCCACTCAGCCGCATCAGCATGCCACCTGACCTCAGCAAGGGTTTGAGGTTCCACAATAGTGTGTTCCACGTTCACTGGCACAACTGTGTGAGAAAAAAAACTGTCAACAGTTCCCACGCGCTGCATTGCGTGATGATCGACGCACCAGCTGTTGCAATGGTGTTTTTGCACCCTCTGTGCTTGCCTGAGACCCTTGGGTCTGGAGCCCGGACGGTACATGATGGGCACTAGATTTTGTACTGCGTAAGTCAGTGGGTGTCAAAAGGTCTGTGGGAACTGGTGATGGATCTCTTGTGTTCTCCTCCTGCCATGTCAGTTCTGCATGCACAGTGGGTATGTGAGGCACAAACACAGGCATGCTTACATAGTCTGGGTACTGCTCAGGGATGGTGACTTTTGGGACATGGCGCAGGGTGCGGAAGCTTTTGTAGGGCATGCATTCCAAGAAAGAAGCATCCTTGCTTTTCAGGAAGTGATGATGCACCGGGTCCCACAAGAGCCATGGTTTGGAAGCATGTGAGACTCATACAANGACACACCATCAGCCGAAAGGACTGAGTTTGTGGTCTCTTTGGGGCTGCGCAAACCACACGCATGCCACAGTCTCCCACACCCTCGCTAGCCTCAAGTCAGCCTTTTCTTCAAAACACCGCTCCCGTGGTGTGATTGACTTGGGCAGGGCCCCTTGTGGCACCCTATTCTACACCTAAGTCAAGTTCTTGAAGGCTTCTTCCCAGAAACCAAAGGACAGGCCGGACTCATTCAGCAGAGTGCGCAGCACATCACCAAGATTCCTGTGCCACCTTTCTGCCACACCATTGTGTTGTGGTGTGTATTGTGTGGTAGTCTGATGCTCTTTACCTTTGGCTTTCAGTTCTGTATGTTAGGACACCCATGAACTCTCCTCCTCTATCTGTGTGCAGTCTCAGCAGTTTGCTACCAGTCTCCCGCTCAGCAAGGGATATCCATTCTGCAATGGCATGTTGGGCATCCACTTTTACCTTCAACAGGAATGCTCAGCGAAAGTGGCTGAAATCTTCCGTCAGTGTGAGAATGTATTGGGACCCATACTGGATAGAGGTCATCGGCATGGGTCCTGTCAGGTCTGTATGGACAAGTTCAAGAGAGGCCTTGCATGCCTTTTCTGACCTGGGAGGTCTGTCTGTAAGCCTTGCCTTCCTATAAATGAAGACATGCATCTTCACTGAGGCCATGCGGACAGTCTGTAGGCAGGAGTCCATGTGCTTTTGTGTGTTTAATCATTTCTGTGGCAAGGTCAGTGTTGATGTGTACGAGGTGGCGGTGTGGCAGGTCTTTGTCTTTTTCATCAGTCGCCGTGATGACATGCGTCTGTGATCTGTGTGATTCCGTTTGTATTGATGGAAACAAAGTAAGGTGGTAAAGCATGTCCACGTGCAAAGGCCCATCAACCAAAAAGACCCCAGCAGCATAAAAAAGCATACATTGTTGCTTCTGTGTGAGAGTGGACATGTTTGCTTGGCGTTCTAGCAGACCCCCAGACAGAAGGTTCACTTTCAACTTGGGCACAAACAGCACACCAGTCAGCCATAAGACGCCCTCGGGTGCTTGCAAAGCCACTATACCTACACCCTCAACCTCAAACACTTCCCCAGAGCCTGTTTTCACAACCTCCACATCATGCGCAGCATACAGCAACATGAACAGCTGGCAGTGTGGCGACGTGTGATGCAACACAGCAGTTTCAAAAAACCATTCATGCATGGGAAGTGAATGTGACGTGGTAACAAGAGTGTGCACCAATCGCTGACCTGGCAACTTTTGCATTGCCGTTGCATCTGGAGGCTGCAGCTCCATGGGCGTTGTCCACCAAGCAGCAGGAGCTCTGACTATGGGCTGCTGTGGCTCAGCCATGTCCGTGTAGATGTAATGCACCCACGTGGGTGCCAAGACTGGGGCTGCCGAGTTTGGTGGGACGTAGAAGGGGCCCTGGTAGATAGGGAGTGGCCCCTGATAGAGTGGCTGACCCACTGGTAGCTGCATCAGAGATGGCACGGAGGTGACTCCGCCAAAGGGCACCAGAACCCAAGGTCCAGTGGTCATCAGCATAACCCAAGCTGGTGGCTGCAGCTACT
>SZWC01000323.1:36998-55815 GCA_023375785.1 Penium margaritaceum | reverse complement strand
TTTTCACGTCCATTTGGTGGATTTCGTAGTCGCGTACCGCTGCCACCGAGAGGATAGTACGGATGGAGGCAAACTTGGCAACTGGTGCAAAGGTCTCGTCGTAGTGCTCCCCTTTTCTCTGGGCATATCCTTTCGCCACCAGCCGCGCCTTGTACCGCTCCACCTTCCCCTCCTTTGTGAGCTTCTTCCAGAAGATCCACTTGGAGCCGATGATTTTCGCGCCCTCCGGCCGGTCAACCAGCTCCCAAGTGCCATTCTCCTCGTGGGAGGCAAGCTCAGATTTTATTGCTCCCTCCCACTCAGCCCCATCCTTCCGCTGCAGTGCATCCTTTACAGATTGAGGCTCCTCTTGCGTGAAGAAGGCTTGTGCAAACCCAGTCCAAATTCCCTTGTCGGCATCATACCTTTTTTGTCCTTCTTCGCACATGGTTACTCGTGCGGGGCTCTTGAGGCGGTTGTTGTTGTTGCTGGCCCCTTTTGGCGCCATCCTCTCCAAGCGCCTGCTCCCCCTCTCTTGGAGACCTTGGAGACATCTGTTGACTCCCCACATCCACGTCCATCTCCGATGCTTCGGATTCCTCATCCGAACTGGCCGGAATAAAGTCTACCGTTCGCCCATCCCTCAGGCGATGCTCTCCGGTTGGTGGTGATGCGAGGATGTCACCCTCATTCACGTCCTCCGGCGTCTCCCCCTCAAGGAGTGGCATCCACTCCCCCCTCTTGGAGAGACCTGCCTCCTTGTCTGTCCAACGGCTTTTCTCGTCAAACGTGACATCGCGAGTCCGCACAATCTGCTGCCTCCTTGGGTCAAAGAGCCGATACGCCTTGCTTCTGCTCTCATATCCAAGGAAAATACACCGGCGGGTATGTGGGTCCAGCTTAATCTGTCCCTCATGTGCCTGCACCATTGCATGTGCAACACAACCAAACGTGCGAAGGTGACCCACCGCCGGCTTCCTCCCGCTCCACACCTCTTGTGGCATCTTCCACGCATTGCTCTCCTTGTCCTTCAGTGGCTTGGTCCGCATGAGATTCATGATGTACGATGCTGTCCTTGCCGCCTCCGCCCAATACCATTGTGTAAGGCCGGCGTCACTCAACATGGATCGCACCATGTTAAGGATTGTGCGATTCGCTCTCTCTGCGACGCCATTCTGTTGTGGGGAGTGTGGAGTTGTTTTCTGCCACTCAATCCCCTTGATCTTCATCCACCCAAGGCACCCCGCATATTCACCGCCGTTGTCACTCCGGAACGCCTTCACCTTCAACTCTGTTTGCCGCTCCACATCAGCCACAAACTCTTGTATGCACGCAAGGACCTCACTCTTCCGCTTCATTGGGTAGAGGTAGAGTTTCCGGCTGTGGTCATCGATGAAGGTGAGGAAGTAGCGAGCTCCGCCGATGGAGCTCTCAAGCGGTCCACACACATCTGTGTGTACCATGGCCAGTTTTGCCAATGCACGCGTCCCCTTGGCGACAAACGGCTGCCGACTTGATTTGCCAATGATGCATGGCTCACACACGGTCTCCTTGGTTCCATCAAGGTTGCTGATTTGGAGACCCCGCACCACTTCCCTCTTAGCCATCTCCTTCACTGTCGATGGAGAAATGTGACAGAGTCGGCGGTGCCATAGGTCCAGGTCTCCTCCATCCTTCGTTGCAAGATTGGCGGCGTTGGACCCCACCCGGCTACTGAGGATCTTCGCAAGTAGCAGGTACAAGTCCTCCTCCCTCTTGGCACGCGCAATCACCTCACCTTTGCCCTCTTTGCGGATGACGGCCTCCTTCTTTGTGAAGAGCACCTCAAGTCCCTTGTCGGTAAGGCGGCTGACGGAGAGGAGGTTTGCCCCAAAGTTAGGCATATGCAGCACATCGTAGATTGTGCTCGTGACAGGTTTTCCACCCACAATTGACTCAATGCGGACGTTACCCTGATCGGCGGCCACCTCTGTTTTTCCATTGGCCACCGTCATGCGTCTCTCCGATGCGCCGTAGGTGACAAATACCGCCCTGTTGCATTGCGTGTGGCGGCCTGATCCGGAGTCGATGACGGCAACTCCCGGATCCTTCAAGTTGGTGGAGTTGTATGCCATAAGGGCGTGCTCATCTTTCTTCCCACCCCACTACGACCGATCTGTTTTCTTCTTAGGACAGTTGCGCGCGTAGTGGCCCTCCTTGCCGCGGTTGAAGCACTCCCCCTTCTTGTCACCCTTCTTAGTGCCCTGTTTGGCACCCTTCCCCTTATCGCCTCGGCCTCCACTTTGAGGATGAACTGTGTAAGCTAAAGTTGATGCCGCTGCACTCTCTCGACCGCCACGTCGCATCCTCTCATTGCGCACGTACTCAGCAACCTTCGGGTACTTCAGCTCGTCGGAAGGCCATCCACCAAGGACTGTGATCATGGGACTCCAACTGTCTGGCAATGCCAGAAGGAGGATCATAGCTTGCAACTGAGAGTCGACCTCCCAACCCGTGGCCACGCACTCCGCTGCGCGGGACTCAATCTGCTGCATGATCTCCATGATGTTGTCGCCTTCATTGGCTCGGAGGGTGACGAGCCGTTTGAAGATGAAGAGCTGATTGGCAAGGTTGCTTGACTGGTAGATGGAGCAGAGTTTTGACCATGCGTCCGCGGCCAGGGTGCATCCTTGGATGTGACCAAGTTGTGGTGGGCATAACGCGGACACAAGGAGTGCCAATGCCTTTTTGTTGCGCTTCTTGTATGCCTCCTTCACCTCAGCCATTGCAGTCTCCGGCGGAACCATCTCATCACCTTTTACCAGCTCAAGCAGTCCTTTGTTGTCGAGGAAGACCTCAAACTGCCACCTCCACAAAGCAAAGCCTGTCCCATCAAACTTAAGGACAGCTCGGCTGCTCTCTTACTCGCTGGTTGCCATGTATTGCTGTTGGGAGCGTGAAATCAAGCTGGCTTTGAACCCCTTAGAGGCGTGGGCCCATAACCCTTTGTTGGCCTGAGGGTGAGTGTGCACCCTGGAGGGTCCCTAGCAGTGGTTGTTTCACACCACCAACTGTTTTTGGAGAGACTGAAACTGTGGAGGTAATTGGTTCCAAGGATGGCAAAATCTGGTCAGAGAGTGAGGCAATAGTTTTGGCCTCAATTGAATGGGAATGAACACATGATCAAGGCTCACAAGTAGTGGCATTTTATAGCCACTGATCTAAGCTTTCCAGAACACCAAAGCATACGAGATTTGGAGCTTCCTAGCAGATTCTATGGCTTCTAGAGTGCTCCTTGGTAGGCTGTCCTTTTCCCACCTAGGAAGGCATCCCTTCCCTCCTCTAGAAGCTTCTGCCCCTTCCTAGATTCCTCAGCTTGCTTCTAGTAGGAGGGAAGGTGTCCAGAAGACCAAGACACCTCAAGATGCCTTGTAGGACAAGTCACCCCTTCTAGAAGGTGTGCCACCTTCCTGGACCCTCACTTGGCCTTCTAGAAACTTAAAGAGGAACTCTAGAGGTTGAGCTAGCTTCCTGGCATTTATTTTCCACCTCCCTTGAGGCAGGGCATAATTTCATCTTGTGGGACTTAAACCCGGGCCCCTGCCTCTAGAGGTGGACACCATTAACCACTAAGCCACTGAGGCTTGTCTTTTTGGTGTTCCTTTTTTTGGAGTCACTCCTGCCATGGTGAGGAGCATCATTCCAACACAACGCACCAAACGGCGCGTGATTCGACCAAGCGTAGCTCAAGTTATGCTTCCGAAGCGCAGGTCTCACCCACCACAGAAGCCTGACGCCGCCACTCGCCGTGGCGCCTTCGTTCACGTGCGAAGCACCTTTCCCAAGGCGCATATCCCATTGCACATGGTGTGGGGATCTCCTGCATTGTTTCCACGCACCCTACTTGCTTTTGGGTCGTGTTTGGTGATGGGGTGTGACGAGGTTCGAAACCTGTCCGCGGACCTGCAGTCAGAAATTTGACTAAGTCCCCAAGTAATAAAATGTACTACTGAGTTTCGAGCCAGGATTTTGGCTAAGTCCCTCAGTAACAACCTGCACTACTGGATCCGGTGGATGATCCACCTGATCAGGCGGATCATCCACCGGATGCCTCGGCAGGCCTATCGGAGCATTTTCTCCAGTTGGTATTTTTGTTACTCGGTCCGGTCGATTATCGACCGGATTTCGAGTCGCTGCCGGCTCCCAGAGCTGCAGCGCATACCCCAACTTTGGAAGGTCATATCTCCCTCGATACTTGTTCGATTCTGGCAAAACAACTTCCACCGGATTCAGCGACTCGTCAAATTTGAGGGGAAATCCTCTATTCTAGGATCTGAGCAATTGTCGAGTCTCCAGATCCGCTGGAGCGGAGTTTTCATTTTCTGGCGGCTCGTCAGCGCCTCCCGGCGCCGCACTTGGGCATGCGGAGGGGTAATTTTTCAACAAAGAGGATCGAGCACATTGAGATCCGGCATCACTATGTGCAAGACTTGGTAGAAAAGAGAGATGTGGCTATCATGAATTGTGGCACTAAGCGCATGCTTGCCGATGCCAGGACCAAGGCACAGTCCAATGTCAGGCACGACGCAAGCTGCATGGAGCTTGTTCTACGCTGTGAGGTTTAAAATGATACAAGTTTCAAGAACAAGGCATCAAGGCTGTGGTGCAAGGGGGAGATTTTAACATGGTGTGGCCCTTGCCGTGAGTACCTTTGTGTTGGCCTGAGGGTGAGTGTGCACCCTGGGGGGTCCCTAGCAGTGGCTGTTTCACACCACCAACTCTTTTTGGAGAGACTGAAACGGTGGAGGCAACTGGTTCCAAGGATGGAAAAATCTGGTCAGAGAGTGAGGCAATAGCTTTGGCCTCAATTGGATGGGAATTAACACTTCATCAAGGCCCACAAGCAATGAGATTTCATAGCCACTGATCTAAGCTTTCCAGAACACCAAAGCATGCCAGATTTGGAGCTTCCTAGCAGATTCTATGGCTTCTAGAGTGCTCCTTGGTAGGCTGTCCTTTTCCCACCTAGGAAGGCATCCCTTCCCTCGTCTAGAAGCTTCTGCCCCTTCCTAGATTCCTCAGCTTGCTTCTAGTAGGAGGGAAGGTGTCCAGAAGACCAAGACACCTCTAGATGCCTTGTAGGACAACTCACCCCTTCTAGAAGGTGTGCCACCTTCCTGGACCCTCACCTGGCATTCTAGAAACTTCAAGAGGAACTCTAGAGCTAGCTTCCTGGCATCTATTTTCCACCTCCCTTGAAGCAAGGCATAATTTCATCTTGTGGGACTTGAACCCGGGCCCCTGCCTCTAGAGGTGGACACCATTAGCCACTAAGCCACCTTGGCTTGTCTTTTTGGTGTTCCTTTTTGGAGTCACTCCTGCCATGGTGAGGAGCATTACTCCAACAATCTCTCACTTGCGCATCACCCATGGCAGTTATCCATGCTCAACCTGCAACTGAGGAGCCTTTCTCCTCATGGGATGCGAGCTTACATTTTATTGCTCCCTCTCATTCAGCCCCATCCTTCTTGTGCAGTGCCTCCTTGAGGTTTCTCTTGCGCGAACCCAGTCCAAATGCCCTTGTCGGTATCATATCTTTTTGTCCTTCTTCGCACACGGCTGCTTGTGTGGGGCTCTTGAGGCGGTTGTTGTTGCTGTCCCCTTTTGGCGCCATCCTCTCCAAGCGCCTGCTCCCCCTCTCTTGGAGACCTTGGAGACATTTGTTGACTCCCCACTTCCACGTCCATCTCCGGTGCTTCGGATTCCTCATCTAAACTGGCCGGAACAAATTCTGCCGGTCGCCCATCCCTTGGACGATCCTCTCCGGCTGGTACTGCTGCGAGGATGTCACCCTCATTCACGTCCTCCGGCGTCTCCCCCTCAAGGAGTGGCATCCACTCCCCCCTGTTGGAGAGACCTGCCTCCTTGTCTGTCCAACTGCTTTTCTCTTCGAACGTGACGTCGCGACTCTGCACAATCTGCTGCCTCCTTGGGTGAAAGAGCCAATATGCCTTGCTTCCGCTCTCATATCCAAGGAAAATACACCGGCGGGTACGTGGGTCCAGCTTGCTCCGTCCCTCACGTGCCTGCACCATTGCATGTGCAACACAACCAAACGTGCGGAGGTGACCCACTGCCGGCTTCCTCCTGCTCCACACTTCTTGTGGCGTCTTCCACGCATTGCTCTCCCTGTCCCTCAGCGGCTTGGTCAGCATGAGATTCATGNAACTCTGTTTGCCGCTCTACATCAGCCACAAATTCTTGCATACACGCAAGGACCTCACTCTTCCGCTTCATTGGGTAGAGGTAGAGTTTCCGGCTGTGGTCATCGATGAAGGTGAGGAAGTAGCGAGCTCCGCCGATGGAGCTCTCAAGCGGTCCACACACATCTGTGTATACCACGGCCAGTTTTGCCGATGCACGCGTCCCCTTGGCGACAAACGGCTGCCGAGTTGATTTGCCAATGATGCATGGCTCACACACGGTCTCCTTGGTTCCATCAAGGCCACTGATTTGGAGACCCCGCACCACTTCCCTCTGAGCCATCTCCTTCACTGTCGATGGAGAAATGTAACAGAGTCGGCGGTGCCATAGGTCCAGGTCTCCTCCGTCCTTCGTTGCAAGATTGGCGGCGTTGGACCCCACCCGGCTACTGAGGATCTTCGCAAGTAGCAGGTACAAGTCCTCCTCCCTCTTGGCACGCGCAATCACCTCACCTTTGCCCTCTTTGCGGATGACGGCCTCCTTCTTTGTGAAGAGCACCTCAAGTCCCTTGTCGGTAAGGCGGCTGACGGAGAGCAGGTTTGCCCCAAAGTTAGGCATATGCAGCACATCGTAGATTGTGCTCGTGACAGGTTTGCCACCCACAATTGACTCAATGCGGACGTTACCCTCACCGGCGGCCACCTCTATTTTTCCATTGGCCACCGTCATGCGTCTCTCCGAGGCGCCGTAGGTGACAAATGCCACCCTGTTGCATTGTGTGTGGCGGCCTGATCCGGAGTCGATGACGGTAACTCCCGGATCCTTCAAGTTGGTGGAGTTGTATGCCATAAGGGCGTGCTCATCTTTCTTCCCGCCCCGCTGCGACCGATCTGTTTTGTTCTTGGGAAAGTTGCGCGCGTAGTGGCCCTCCTTGCTGCAGTTGAAGCACTCCCCCTTCTTGTCACCCTTCTTAGTGCCCTGTTTGGCACCCTTCCACTTGTCGCCTCGGCCTACACTTTGAGGATGAACTGTGTAAGCTGAAGTTGATGCCGTTGCACTTTCTCGACCGTTACGTCGCATCCACTCATTGCGCACGTACTCAGCAACCTTCGGGTACTTCAGCTCGTCGGAAGGCCAGCCACCAAGGACTGTGATCATGGGACTCCAACTGTCTGGCAAGGCCAGAAGGAGGATCATAGCTTGCAACTGAGAGTCGACCTCCCAACCCGTGGCCACGCACTCCGCTGCGCGGGACTAAATCTGCTGCATGATCTCCATGATGTTGTCGCCTTCATTGGCTCGGAGGGTGACGAGCCGTTTGAAGATGAAGAGCTGATTGGCAAGGTTGCTTGACTGGTAGATGGAGCAGAGTTTTGACCATGCGTCTGCGGCCAGGGTGCATCCTTGGATGTGCCCAAGTTGTGGTGGGCATAACTCGGACAGAAGGAGCGCCAATGCCTTTTTGTTGCGCTTCTTGTATGCCTCCTTCACCTCAGCCGTTGCAGTCTCCGGCAGAGCCGTCTCATCACCTTTTACCAGCTCAAGCAGTCCCTTGTCGTCCAGGAAGACCTCAAACTGCCACCTCCACAAAGNGTGTAAGCTGAAGTTGATGCCGTTGCACTTTCTCGACCGTTACGTCGCATCCACTCATTGCGCACGTACTCAGCAACCTTCGGGTACTTCAGCTCGTCGGAAGGCCAGCCACCAAGGACTGTGATCATGGGACTCCAACTGTCTGGCAAGGCCAGAAGGAGGATCATAGCTTGCAACTGAGAGTCGACCTCCAAACCCGTGGCCACGCACTCCACTGCGAGGGACTCAATCTGCTGCATGATTTCCATGATGTTGTCGCCTTCGTTGGCTCGGAGGGTGATGAGCCGTTTGAAGATGAAGAGCTGATTGGCAAGGTTGCTTGACTGGTAGATGGAGCAGAGTTTTGACCATGCGTCCGCGGCCAGGGTACATCCTTGGATGTGCCCAAGTTGTGGTACGCATTACGCGGACACAAGGAGTGCCAATGCCTTTTTGTTGTGCTTCTTGTATGCCTCCTTCACCTCAGCCGTTGCAGTCTCCAGCGGAGCAGTCTCATCACCTTTTACGAGCTCAAGCAGTCCCTTGTCGTCGAGGAAGACCTCAAACTGCCACCTCCACAAGGCAAAGCCTGTCCCATCAAAGTTAAGGACAGCGCGGTTGCTCTCTTGCTCGCTAGTTGCCATGTCTTGCTGTTGGGAGCGTGAAATCAAGCTGGCTTTGAACCCCTTAGAGGCGTGGGCCCATAACCCTTTGTTGGCCTGAGGGTGAGTGTGCACCCTGGGGGTCCCTAGCAGTGGCTGTTTCACACCACCAACTCTTTTTGGAGAGACTGAAACTGTGGAGGCAACTGGTTCCAAGGATGGCAAAATCTGGTCAGAGTGAGGCAATAGCTTTGGCCTCAATTGGATGGGAATTAACACTAGATCAAGGCCCACAAGCAGTGGAATTTTATAGCCACTGTTTTAAGCTTTCCAGAACACCAAAGCATGCCAGATTTGGAGCTTCCTAGCAGATTCTATGGCTTCTAGAGTGCTCCTTGGTAGGCTGTCCTTTTCCCACCTAGGAAGGCATCCCTTCCCTCATCTAGAAGCTTTTGCCCCTTCCTAGATTCCTCAGCTTGCTTCTAGTAGGAGGGAAGGTATCCAGAAGACCAAGACACCTCTAGATGTCTTGTAGGACAAGTCACCCCTTCTAGAAGGTGTGCCACCTTCCTGGACCCTCACCTGGCCTTCTAGAAACTTAAAGAGGAACTCTAGAGGTTGAGCTAGCTTCCTGGCATTTATTTTCCACCTCCCTTGAGGCAGGGCATAGTTTCATCTTGTGGGACTTGATCCCGGGCCCCTGCCTCTAGAGGTGGACACCATTAGCCACTAAGCCACCTTGGCTTGTCTTTTTGGTGTTCCTTTTTGGAGTCACTCCTGCCATGGTGAGGAGCATTACTCCAACACTTTGATCATACTCCCTGCTCGACCACTAATGAGTGGTTGAACACATGGCCTGACATTAGATTTTGATTCCTTGGATTTTTCCATGCGGCTTTGAGCTTTGAAACACTTTATTTGACATCCTCATAAACACCATGAATCATTTCCCCTTAGATTGGGTCCCCATTAATGTCATTGACGAATGGGAAAAACCTTCACGACAACCTTACTTGTTTCCATTCCCAGGTCCATTGCTATGACCATAGCCCTATGCATAGTTTTATCCAAGGCCTCCTGCTCCATCAAACCCATGAGGAGTTGTAGCGACTGCAAATGTTGTGACCTCTTGTTCACCACCAACAGCCTACGGAAATTGAACCCTAACGTGGTCGTGCCACATTCAATTTTGGTAGAGTCGCTCATGGAAGGCCGTGTTGTTGCGCAATCACGCTACCTGTAGGTCATTGCTGTCATGGCCGCTCTTGTGGTTGGGGGACTTCTGCCCACCAGTCTTCATGACTGAGGGGCTTGTAGGCTGCTTGTTCTTAGCCCTGTCCCATAGCCTTGATATCCCCCCAATATATCCCTTGATATCCCATTGCCCCCTAGAGGGTCGAGATGCATTTCGTAACCAGTTTGTGTCTACAGGTTCTATTGTGCATCGAAGTAGCACTTCAAATTCTCTGAATACCCTTCACTCATGTAGTCACGTAGGTGTTGTTCTTTTATGCCCCATGACCACTGCTATGGCTTAGCGGATTGGTTGGGCATGCACTTCTCGCTTGGAGTAATTCCCCCAAGCCTTGTTCATGGTGCAAGTCCAAGCGAGACACCATAAGTATAGCGTAATAGAGAGCATGTTGAACTTAAGGACGACAGGTCCTGCGATCAAGCCTTGATGTGCGGAGGAAGGTATTGACCTTCCTGCAGGGGAAGTTTCCTTGTTTCCATTTCTCCATGCATGAGGAGGTGCCACTTGGCGGTCAGTGGATACGCCAATTGGCAAGCTGGTGAGGTGGTGTGAAGTGGCCACCCCCAAAAGGTGCCACTACCCACACACCTCTGACGCCAGGCCTAGGACTATATGTACCAGGCTCATTTCTCATTCTAATTACACAATTTGGCCTTAGATTATCGTCACAGAGTTGTCCCACTAAGGAATAGTATAAGGAAGACACTGGTTGGTCTAAGCCCCATGAGGTAGTCTCTAACTAGCACCTCGCGCAAAAGTGACCAAGTGTTAAGAGGACACAGTTGCTAGCAACTGACTGCCTAGGAGTTGCTCAGTGTGGAACCGTGATCCTGAGGGTGATATCTTCTCCTAACTGAAATGCTAGGAGCGGACAGCAGGTACTATTGTGACGGTCCTTTTTTCTAGTCCATTTGCTTCAGGCTGGTTGACAAAGGGTGATGGACCCACACAGACCAGTTGTAAGGCAGGTTTTGCTTAACTTTGGTATGCTCTCTCCATGTGCGCACGTCAGCTTCATCAGCTCCATGAGCTCCATCTGCTTCATCAGCTAAAACGGTTGGGATTGCTCTCAGCAAAGAGAGACCAAGGACAAGCTCTGCCCTTGGAGGCATGACCCTTGGGTCTCAACTAGGACAAGCTATGCCCTTGGAGGCAAGACCCTGGGTGTGCTGGTGTGAATGGTCTTCTCTGTCTGCAGGTAGACAACAGCTGGAAGGTTAAGAAATGGAACTGCAAATTTAAACCGGTAGCAAAAATCAGCTAACATCAGCCTACAGCGGCCCCAACGTAGCAAAGACGCAGATTGCAGAGAAGGGCAGCTAAAATGGCTGGCCAATCAGGAGTAGTGGAGGCTTCCACAGGGCAGTCCTCAAACGCAATAGAGGCTGCCGCAAGGAAGTCGTCAAACTCAACACTGGCTACCACAGGATAGACCACAAGAGCAACCGTGATTGCCACCGCACTGCCGCAAGGTCTTAGATCTTTGGGAGGAATCCCTGTCTTATAGGGGAATGAATTCCTGGTCTGGAGATGGCAGTTGGAACTGGCAATGAAAGTGCGTGGATTCATCATGCTTCTGAAAGGAGAAGAGCAGGTTCCCGCGGAGGGCTCACCAGAGCATGAGACATGGACATAACGGAATGATGTTTTCATGTCACTCCTCACCAACGCGGTGGCCAAGAAGTATGTTCTAGTCATTGCGGGGTTCACATTGGCTTTGGATGCTTATGCCAAGTTCAAGCGTGTGTACCAATCCACCTCCCTCGCAAACAAATCATTCATCCTACAATGGCTGATCAGCATTCGGGTGAATGAGGCTGAATCAATCTCTGATTTCCTACAGGAGTTTTGAGGACTACTTAGCAAGGCTCGCCATATGAACTGGGACCTTGACAAAAACATGCAAGCCATGATACTCCTCATGCCGCTACCGGAGAGGTGGAGCCCAATGATCACTGTAATGGGCGGTTGGAAGGATGATAACCTGACGTACACGGCAGTGTGTGAGTATGTGCGGAACGAGGCCATGCGCCGTAGCAGAAGTGAGGCTAACTTCACAGCCTATGCCGCACGCTACATTGGCCGCGGGAGGAAAGGGTCAGCCTCTGGCAGCGGAAGCGGTGGCGGTAGAGGCAACAATGGCGGCAAGGCTCCCAAGCGACAGGGCAACTGCCGCAACTGCGGAAAACCTGGGCACTGGGCAAGAGAGTGTAGGTCGCCAAAGAAGGAAGATGGCAGAAGTGGTGGGAACAAAGGCAGCAAAAAGGGTGGCAAGGAAGCCACCAACAGGATGGCTCAGAGCATGCCTTTGGCAAAAGGAGCGGCGCTGCTCAGGCCAGGAGCCTTCGGGCTCGACTCCAGCACTGACCATCACTTTAGAAACAACCAGGCTGGATTTGTCTCCATCGACCCCACCGAGTGGTGGTTCAGATGTGCGAAAGGTAGCGTTGTGAATGCAAAGGGCGTGGGAGACAAGCTGGTGAGCATCAGCCTCAATGGTGCGGAGAAGGATCTACAGCTANATAGCTCTGAAGATGAGGGTCATGCAGGTGTGGCAGAGGCAGTGGTCTCAGTACCAACGCATGAGAATACACCAACGGCAATGCAGAATGTGCCCTCAACCACCAAGGACGAAGATGCTGAGCTCTGGCATAGACGCGTTGGGCAAGTTGCAAAGAGCATACTTCAAGTCATCCAGCAAGAGCAGCTTGTCCACGGCATGGAGGGGTGCACAAAGGATGTGACTGGGTGTGGTAACTTGTGTGAATCTTGCCTCCTAGGTAAGACCAAAAGAAAGCGCTTTGAGCAAAATGGTTGCCGTGCAGAAGCAGCCCTTGACCTCATTCATAGCGACGTGTGCGGACCCTTTCCCACGGTGTCAAAAAGTGGCAGCAAGTACTTTCTGACCTTTGTCAACGAACACAGCCGTAGATATGCAGGGTGGATATGCAAGGTGTGGATATGCATCCTCAAAACCAAGGGAGAGGTCGGAGAGAAGTTGCAGGAGTTTTTCACCATGGTGGAGCGGCAGACTGGAAAGAAGGTGAAGGCAATGCAAAGCTACAATGGCAGAGAGTATGAAGCATGCATGGCTCGTTGTAGTAACACGGGATCAACCACCAGCCCACAACTCCCTACACACCACAAAACAATGGTGTGGCCGAGCGGATGAATCAGACCATCCTCGGACTGGTGCGCAGCATGACTTTTGATACACAACTCCCACCGCACTTCTAGGCAGAAGCGGCAAGAACGGCATGCTACATTGTCAACCTCACTTCTGCGGCTGCACTGGGCAGGCGCGGCAAGAAAAGGGGCAAGCAATAGATGGCGCCACAAGAAGAATGGTCAGGGAAGAAGTCGGACGCATCACACCTCAAAGTCCTTGGCTACACCGCATGGGAAAAGCCCCAGGTGGGAGAGGGTGGCGGCAAGCTGGATGCAAGAGCACAAAATTGTGTGATGGTGGGCTATGAGACAACCCACAAGACCTACTGCCTGTGGGACCTGGCAGCAAGAAGACTCGTCACCAGCCGGGACGTAACCTTTGACAAGAGGAAACCAGGCAATGAAGAGATTCTTGATCCCAAACAAGATCCAAAACAGGGAGATTTTTTGGTGCTCCTGGACTCAGGAGACCAAGCTCCCAAAAACTGGCAAGTTGTGCCAGTGAGGCAGGCCGTGGAGAAGAGTGGAGTGGCAGGGAGAGCGGCTACGCAGGCTGACACAGTGGCGAGCTCCGACACAGATTCGGAGACGTCCGAGGCCTCTGAGACCAGCTCGGAGGCCAGTGGCTCCTCACAAGAGGAAAAGTTATCTTCAGGGCAGCCAGCAGCACAGGAGCGATAGCAAAGCAAAGATGAGGCACCAGCAATGCAGCGTTGCAGCAAACGACAGAGAAAACAAACTCCAAAGTACGACGCTGACACTGGAAGCTGGACTGGACTGAGCTGGTCATGTTTGGCTCAGGGAGAGCCGCTCACTGTAGCTGAGGCACTGGCAAGGCCCGATGCGGCCAAGTGGAAGGAGGCAGTGGACAGCGAGCTCGCATCCATTGAATAAAATGGCACATGGGTGCTGGTGGACAGATCCGCTAATGCTCATGTGGTGGGCTCAAAGTGGGTGCTCAGGCTGAAGCGGAAGCAAGATGATAGCATCGACAACTACAACGCAAGGGTCCTGGGGAAAAGATTTTCATAGCGCGTGGGGTCTGAGTACAATGAGACCTTTGCACCGGTCATCACGTTTGCCTCCATCAGGACTCTGCTTACCGTCGCTCCCGCCAAAGACATTGAGATCCACTAGTTGGAGGTCTAGAAGGATCAGACTTTCTGTGACTGATGTGCTACAGTGACGCGGACTGGGGAATGCGGATCGAAAACAAGAAGGCCACCTCAGGCTTTGCCTGCCTTCTGAACGGTGGTGCGGTCTCGTGAGAGAGCAGGAAGGAGGACTACGTCTCGCTTTCTACTGCTGAGGCGGAGAACATTGCAATGTCTGAAGTGTGCAAGGAAACACAGTGGCTTTGCGGTTTTCTTGATGAGATTAAGGCACCACAAGAGGAAGCAACGGTCATCCACATAGGCAACCAGAGTGCCATTGCTATGGCAGAGGATGACATGATCTCCCGGTGTACAAAGAACATCAACATTCTGTACCACTACTCACATGATTTTGTCGCCAAGGGTGTAGTGGAACTGGAGCACGTCATAACCAAGAAAATGCCTGCGGACTTCTTCACAAAGCCACTGGACAACGACTCGCATGTTGCAGGCGCTCGAGGAATAGGCATGGTAGGCACAGGAGATGAGAACTAAGGATCATGACAGCTGACGTGCACACAAACAATACAGAGCTGCAGGTTCATGCGGAAGAAAACTACCACAGTAGGTGGCCTGAGTTGCAAGGGAGAGATTTTTGTTCTTTTACGTCCCATGGCCACTGCTATGGCTTAGCGGACAGGTTGGGCAGGCACTGCTCCCTTGGAGTAAGTCCCCCAAACCTTGTCCATGGTGCAAGTCCAAGCGAGACACCAGAAGTGTAGGGCAATGGATAGCATGTTGAACTTAGGGACGGCAGGTTTTGCGATCAAGCCTTGATGTGCGTATGAAGGTTTTTGACCTTCCTGCATAGGGAAAGTTTCCTAGACATTTCTCCATGCATGAGGAGGATGTGCCACTTGGCGGTCAGTGGATACGCCAATTGGCGAGCTGGTGAGGTGGTGTGAAGTGGCCACCCCCAAAAAGTGCCACTACCCACACACCTCAGAAGCAAGGCCTAGAACTACTATCTACCAGGCTCATTCCTCATTCGAATTGCACAATCTGGCCTTAAATACTCCTCACAGAGTGTTCCAACTAAGGAACAGTATAAAGAAGACACTGGTCGGTCTAAGCCCCAGGAGTTATTCCATAACTAGCACCTCATGTAAAAGTGACCAAGTGTTAAGAGGACACAGTTGCTAGCAAATGATTGCCTAGGAGCTGCTTAGTGTGGAACAGTGATCATGAGGGTAACATCTTCTCCTAGCTGAAATGCAAAGAGCGGACGGCAGGTGCTATTGTGTCAGCCCGGTTTTCTAGTCCGTTTGTCTCAGGCCGGTTGACAGTAACACCCTCTATCTTGTCAACGCTTGGTACGATGCCTTTGTGTTGGTTTTGTCCTTCACCTTCTTGTTGGTAACAACATTACACAAGTACTCCACCAGCAATAACTCCAAGTTATCAAATTGTGTTGACCCCATCACCTATGCCAATGATTTTAACTTCATCAATGAGCGTGGTGAGCTCAATCAAGTGGGATTTGAGCGAGCTACCCAGGTGCTTGAAGTCCTTGAGCTTGTGGAATGTCCACTACGTCTCTTCCAACTTTCTACACGTGCTAGTGTACAAAGCCTCCTATGACATGTAATACCACTTGAGGTTTGGCCATTGTGCATCCTTGACCACGTTCTTCAAGAGCTCGTCTTCAATTTTTGTCATGGTAATGTCATCCCACCAACAGAACAGAGATTGATGCGTACAACAAATGTGCTCCATTAGGCTGAGCAAGTCATTCAGCTTCACACCCTTATGGAAGAAGTATAAGACAAGATGTTGGAGCTGATGATCACAGCCAAAGTGCCTTATACTGTGCAAGAGGTTGGCTATCACATTGGTAAAGGCCAACTTCAACTCTGAAGACGTCACAGCCTTGAGAGCCTTGCGATGTTTGTGTGCATTCTCCTAGTGGATAAGGGCATAGTTTGCGTACATTCCTGCAAGGAGTGGCACCTTCCAAAGGAAACTGTCAACTGCCACAATGTTTGAGGAGGTGTGGAAATGTCCCATCTCACTCATGTCCCAGGAAGGGGGTTCCGCCCCCACTCCTTTGGCTGGTGTCCAACCTACATCTTTGGTGTGATTATAAGTCACCTCGCTGTCTCAATGGATACCTCCACAAGTTTTAGGAGTATGGAGAGAAATGCCTTCAATGTGGTATCGACCGGCTTGTGCTCACAAGAACTTCCTGCTTGGCTAATTTCAGCCCACATGCCACTGTTGCTAGATGTTTTTCTATAAGCAGCTTCTCCAGACTTGGGAAGCACCTTGCCTTTCATGAGTAACTGACTTGGTTTATTCTTCATGACAAGAACAATGGTCATGATCCTCGTTGAAGTCTTTGTCATTGTTCTCTTCTTTGGGGTCCACATTTTGGTGGTCCCTTTTAAGAGCATCCTTTGTCGCATGGAAGTCACCCATGTACACATCAATGTGCTCACTGAGCACTTGATTAACTTTGGCATGCTTTTTGGTTATGCGAAGTGTTGTGTGGGCTTTCTTTGTTGATATGGTTGTGGTTCCCTTTGCTAGCATGCTTGGGATTAAGGCTCCCAAGTTTTGGACTCCACCAAGGATGTGTGGTAAAACCGTCGCAATCTTGACCTTGTTGGACTTGGACAAACCGGCAGTTGCCATGTCGCCACCACGTGCTAGTAGCATGTACACCTTGTGTGAGGATTTCTCACAACATAAGAAGGTATCACCTCTTCTTGGCGTCCTTGTTCTCATGATTTGTGATGGATAAATATATACAATTTTCTTTTCTAATGCAGACAGCAGAACCACATCGTAAACATTTTTGGTTCCTAGCCCACCAAAGTTGGCACAATCACGTGATATGAAACAACATAACTTCTTTGCCACCACGGCCAGCACAATCATGTGGAGATTTCCTACCTAATGTTTCTAGCCATGACTCATGCGTCAAGGTTTCTTGCTTTACAGATAAGGGAACTGAAACAATGACAAGGGAAAGGAAAGAGACAATTAAATTGTCACTAAAAAAATTAAGTGACTAGCCAAAGATGGAAAGAGGGAAAAATCCCTATTTTCTTGGCATTCTTGTCTTGACTTGTTTCTTTTTCCTCCTCTTGTCTGGTTCTGGTCTCCACTTCTTAGTCCATTAATCTCTTATCAGTCCATTACTATCTTGGCCTTCTTTTAAGGAATCTTTTACCTCCACGAGAGCTTTTTCCTTGAAGCCGAAGCTCAAGCTGTTCATGGGTTGAATCTTGTATGTGTTATCGGTGATGGGATACTACCCGGCTGATGGTATGGGTTCAATTCCAACACGCTCCAAATGCACCAGGGCATCAAACGAGGTAACCAGGGAGACCTCACTAGCCAAGATGACTTCCTCCTTGACTTTTGGGCAAGAGAAAGGCTNAGGCCATAGGGATCCAATGTAATCGTGGATGCTAAACAATAGATTCGTATTTCCATTCAGGTCTCCTGAATGTGACGGCTTTCTTTTCTCTCCTAATTTTTTGTTCTCATTGTGCTCTGCACTCCTTGTCAGTGGTTACCAGTGGTTCCCATTGTCTGCTCCAAACATTGATAGAGGACATCAGTGAATGCTATGCATCCTTGAGGGTGCCTTGAAACCTACTAGATCCAACAGAGAAAAGTTGGGAGAAGTTGGAAAAAACAATAAATAAAAGGATATTAAGAGCTTTCTCACAGAATATACGGTGCCTAAAATGGTTAGGTTTTAAGCTCATTCTGCTTCAGGAATTTGTTTTCAGACATCAAATGCTGGATGCATTTTATCTGTGTCGTAGCCGTCACAACCACTGAAATATTTGTGACTCCATCTATTCATGAATTTTTTCATTGGAATTTGCATAGTGGGATCTAGGGCTCACTAGAGGAATTTTAACTAGAGGCATTTTCCCCTCCATGTTATTCTGGAGGCAGTGGTCATCAATGACCCAGGTAGAGAGACTGAAAATTTTTCAGTCTTCAGAGCTCTATTTCCATTTTCACCTTGCCTTTGGGATGTGAGGGTATCCGAAAGTGACAAAAACATGTTACGCATTTAGAATCACCTGGCACGACATTTGCACAGAACTGATTCTACAGGTTCCAACGCACTTGACAGATTTCAATTCAAACTCCTGAGTGAGATATGATTTCACAAAGTGTGTAGGTCATGGCTTCGGTTCCTCTGACAAGGCTAGCACACACAAAAGGTAATGTGGTGAGGATTACTGGCCAAGGAGTCAGATATTAGCCCTCAAGACAAAAGGGTGGCTGAAGGACCTCCAACTAACTCCATCAAATGAGTTATACATGATTCTTCCCTGCACATGTGGTGGAGAGTTAAGCTTCCTTGCATGTGAAAATGACTGTCGCTCATCTCACTAGCCGAGGATTGTGTTAGTGAGGGTTTTTGGGAAGAGTAGAGATTTGTGCTCCTTTGGCCAAAACAGGCATTTGCAGACCTTTTTTAAAGCTCCAGACACACAATTTCTCAATGAAGAGCAAATTAAGTCACTCCCATCCTCTGCAATTATCCATACGCTTTTGTGATTTTGAATCACACAACCTGTGACTCCTTCTCACGGGCAATTGGTCATGCCTTGGCTGCTCCTGGTGAGCCTGATCTACTCCCTATGGGCTGCCCTGTTTTCCATCATTGGTATGAGAACTAGAACAAGGCTTTGCCTCATCTTTGAGGAATTTATTGAACTCTGCTATGTGAAAGAGCCGTTTCTGGGCTGAACGTTCCACTACCATGACAACAACCACTTTTGTGGTGGCCTTCGTCAACATCACCAAATTTGAAGGCAAGAACTTCTTCAACTGGAGCAATAACATGAAAGTGGTGCTGATGGAGAAGGATCTCTGAAGCCTCTCTCTTGCCCCCTCCCTCTCTCTCTCTCTCTCTCTCTCTCTCTCTCTCT
>SZWC01000323.1:3596-15216 GCA_023375785.1 Penium margaritaceum | reverse complement strand
CCGTGAAAGAGGGAAGGAGTGGGGAGTGAGGAGCAGCCAAGGAAGCGTGAACGGAGAAAAAAAGAGAAGCCGACAAATTGACGGCCTCCACATCCCAGACTTTGATCGGCCCAAAAGAGTTGGCGCGGATGGTTGACTTGAGGGTACATACAGCCCTGGACAAGGCACTCAGAAGATACGGGTGCTCATCAGTGGACTACTGGTTGCTGGCCCACTTGAACCCAAAGTGGGAGATCAACCATACGAGGTGGGTCCTGCAACCAGCAAGCCTGTGCCTGCAAAAAGACTACTGCACGAGGTACTGGCTATGACCGAGGAGGTCGAGAAAGAACGGCAGGTGAAACTGTTGGCTGCAGGGAAACAAACGATGAAGGGGGGATAGAAGAAACAATTGGTGGTGATCAACTCCAAGCTGATGGATCTAGAAGAGGAAGAAGGGGGCAGCAACAAGGAGGAGGACATTACTCTGGGACAGTTGTCAATGAGACAGACTACGGGGAAGCAAAAGCAGGCCCTCCCCTGCAGCTAAGGAACATGGATGAGTGGAATCCCTCTTCATGGGAACTAAATGATCTGGCTCTCCCTTTCATCCTCATTGGGCAAGATCACTGGAATCAGCCACCGCAGAGTGCTCACAACAACAAGAACTTCATTATGTGGCTACAACGCGTACCGAGAACCAACACGAGCGGCAGAGATGAGCGGTTCACCAGCCATTTTGGCGGAAATTGATGACTTGCTACGGCAGCAGAATTCAACTTTCGACGGCATTTCATCCTCAAATCGACGGTCTAACCGAGCA
Organism: Penium margaritaceum; assembly: GCA_023375785.1. Taxonomy (NCBI): domain Eukaryota; kingdom Viridiplantae; phylum Streptophyta; class Zygnematophyceae; order Desmidiales; family Peniaceae; genus Penium; species Penium margaritaceum. The sequence goes on along the minus strand of SZWC01000323.1, from coordinate 14,414 downwards.
AACCAATAAAACGCTTTAACAGCTTTTCCGAACACTATGCGAACCCCACGGGATGGATTAGGCACCAAAACTTCCGACCGCCTAGATCGCATATAATTTGGCAGTTTCCACCGCATTGGATAAAGCTTTTTTCAAAGTGGTGTATGGCAAACTTCCCGCCACACCACCCATACTGCATAGTCGCAACAACATCCTCGCAGTCGACGTTCAACGCCTAGAATTCACCAGCATCAAGGAGGAAATAGGACAGAGACTCGCAAAGATTCAAGTAGCAATGAAACAAGCAGCTGACTGATATCGAAGCGATGTGTTTGCCGCTAGCGACAAAGTCCTTCTCAGCTCTGCAAACATCAAACTCTGTAGAGCCGACTGTTTAAGCCTCAAACGAAGATGGTTCGGACCGTTTGAGATGAAATGCATGCAAACCCCTGTGGTTGCACGACTCAAACTCCCCGACACTTTGCAAGTTCATCTAGTGTTCCATGTCAACAAATCTCAAGCACTATGAAGACCCCAAAGAGAACTTCCCCGGCAGAAATGTACCTTCTCCGCCTCCCGCACTAGTGGACGACGACACAGAGTATGTCATGGAGGACATCCTTGGCTATTGACGACAAGGCAAAATGACAGAACATCTCGTCAAGTGGCACGGCTAAGACGCTATGGGTAACTACTGGGAATTGTACAACTTCTGAGATGTCGATCATCTAATTCACGGCTATTTCCGCCGTCGATTGCCGAACTGTCCCAAATCGACTGATCTTCCCAAACCTCCTGACATCTTTGACCACTCTTTAACACCTGCCACAGAAGCATCACAACCTTTTGTTGTGATGTTGTCAGTCATACACAGTTGTACAGTTGGTTGTGACCACTCGGCCGTGTCCATGCTCGTGCCGATCCTTAAGGCAGACCCAGCTGGAGACAGAGTTCCCTGAGGTGATGCTCCACCCGCTGGAGGCAGCCTGGCAGCCTACCCAGTGTACCAGAGGGCTCCCACAGCCCACGGACTACGTTTGGAGGTCTTCAGGATTTTCTCGGTGGACAGCCCTGCCAGGCTGATTTACATGTTTGTTTTCTTACACTCTCCAGCTGTTCCCGGACGTAGGCGTGTGACCAGTCGTTGTGTCTTTCTTTTCGTTGTGCATCCGTACGATCAAACGGCGCTCCGTTTGGACGCTTGTGCGCAGAATTATGGCCAAAATAGTGGTTTTGGGCCGGTTCAGGTTTGACAGGCACCGCCGTGTGCGCCACCCGCCGTGAGCCACGGCAGCTATTTATGCTGTGGACCTGTCATTTGTTATTTCTCTCTGCATTTACTTCAGTTGAAGCTTGAGATACAAGTGCGCGTGTCTCTCCCTACCCTTGTTGTCCCTTGCATGACCTGTGTGTCAACCAGCCAGACCCGTGCTGTCAGGCTAGCAAGCAGAAAGGCTAGGAAGCTTCCTGGAATCTTCTCATGGTATCAGAGCAGGCGAGCCAGTGCTCGTCGTGCTGCACAGCAGAGACGCAGAAGCTGCAGCAGCAGTGAGCAGCAGCAGTGGCAGCAGCCCACAGCAGCAGCAGCAGCATGTCCTGGTTTGACCCATCACCACCCTGAGTCGCTTGAAGCGACAAGAGCACGCAGCGACGCATATGCCATCATCCTGATGCGTCAGAAACCGCAACGGCAGGTTCGTGCTGCAGCTGCAGCGTGACACAACGGCTTGAGGCCGTTGGAGCCCTTGCGCGCAGCAGCAGCCGGTCCGAGGCCGCCCGTGTGGCGACTTGGAGCCGCAAACCGGGCGAGCAACAGCACCATCAGCGAGCAACAGCAGCAGCGGCGGCCATGGCCACTCAGGCACCAGAGGCACCAGTACCTTTTGTAGGTGCTGACTCCAGCCGTGCAGCTTCCTGGAAGCCGCACGGACGTGGAGGAGCCGCAGACGCAAATCGCATCAGTCGCCATCCTCTCTTCACCCGCCTGTGCCAGACTCAAATAGCCACCAAAATTTACGCGCTATGGCTCGTTGGAAAGCTTAGATCTCAAGATTTCCATCGCGCCCTTCCTAGCCTCATTTGGAGCTCTGTAGCCTCCAGAATTCACCGTTCCGCATCACTGATTTGAATGTTTCATTTTTCCGGCCTGAGCACAAAATCAGATCGTTTTGGCCTTTTTCCCCACTCTTTGAAGACGAAAATTTCACCATTGTCTTCAGCATCCTCAGACGCCTCTGTGGTCCCAATTTCGCTTCATTTGGACAACCTTCAATTTTTAGTGGTGAAAATTTAAATTTTTAAATTTTCAGCACTTAGCCGATTTTTTGGTCGGAAGGTCGACTTTTGTCACCGTCCTAAATCGGCGAGAAACGCTGACGGTTCTGCTTTCGGACGACTTTCGCACCGCCTCTGCATGGAGCCGAGCAGCTCCAAGGGCAAGGAGCTGGAGGACACCGTCACGAGCGGGGGTCGTAGCCCACGCTCAAAGGCGATTGACTTCCTGCTGGTGGAGCAGTCGTCACTCCGCCAGTGCCAGGATGAGCAGTCAGTTACGCTGCGACAGATCCGCGATGCCTTGGTCTCTCTGTCTGGGACACCGGGACATCAGCCCAGGAGAGAGAGAGAGGCAACCCCATCGGCCCAGGAGTCTGCTGGCCCCACTGCCGCCCCTGCGCAGAGACGAGAGTCCATGGTCGAGGAGTGGGATCAGGCGCCACCTCCCACTGGGGAGGACGCACTTCGGCTGATGGAGCAGATGAGGAGCCTGCGCATTGAGACACCGGCGCCCAGTCCGAGGGGACAGCAGCAGCAGCAGCAGCAGCAGCAGAAGCAGACCGACCCGCGTCAGGTCTCGGGTGCCGCTGGAGGAGCAGCGTTGATGCCTTTCATGCCCTTCCCACGCCCGCTCCTAGCACCACCAGAGGTCCAGCTCCCCACGGAGTGACGACCCAAGGACTTCCAGACTTCCCCGCCTCGCTACGTCAGCAAGGCGGGGTTTGACTGTTGGGAGGTGCTGTTTCAGGTATGGGCAGACTCAGAGGGAGTCTGGCCCTACTACCACAGCCAGTACCAGACGGCTGATCCGCTCCAGTCCCAGACGGCAGCGCGTGCCATGTGTGGACTGCTGTACGCAGTTCCACAGGAGACAGTGGTCGACTTCCGCCCCTTCCTGGGCGCGCCTGGGACAGGAGCAGGCGCAGACCCGCGCCGCGGCTGGGAGCTGGCGCTGACCCTTTTTGCAGCAGAGACTCACGCGACCCGGTCAGCGCGCCTTCACGAGTTCCACTCCCTTCATCAGGGATCCTCGCAGTCAGCAGCTGATTATTGGCGTCGGGCCATGCGCCTGTACACTCGTCTGGGCACCGGAGGCGGCTCTCAGCTCTAGGCGCTGGACACCATCATGCTGGGAGTGCGTCCCGAGCTCACTGACACCTTCTCCCGCCTCGACCAAGATGTCCTCGCGTCCATGTCCGACACCCTGCAGCTGTTGCCCTGGGCGCAGCGCTACTTCATCCAGGTCGCGACAGCTGACGAGGCAGCCCGCGCGCATCGGCAGGGCGCCATGGCCGCAGCAGCAGTGGGAGCGACGTTCTCTACGCCTTCCACACCGTCGTCCACCTTCACCCCCACCAGCTCCACCTCTGCCTCTCCCGCTTCCTCCCCTGCTACTCCGACAGCCACTGCAGCAGCCGTGAAGGGGAAGAAGGGGAAGAAGAAGAGGGGACCACAGCAGCCTTCCGGTGGCACCGGACGGGCGGTCCGTTGCCACAACTGCGGCGGACCTCATCGCTACACTGAGTGTCAGCAGGAGCTGGACTGGGCGAGGATCACCCGCGGTCTTCAGGCAGCCCACGAGGAGCGGATCCGCACTGGAGCAGCAGCCCGTGCCGCAGCGACCTCGGGGGCAGCACCGGCGGCAGATCCTCCGCCATCTGGGGGGAGTACCACGCCGGACCCGAGGGACCAGACCATCGCGGTGCTACGTCGACTGTTGGCACTTCGCTCACAGGGAGGTGCTAGTGTGCTGTCACAGCCGAGTGGTCCACAGACTGACTGTCCATCTGTGTTTGTGGCACGTGGTCGTACTTGTGGGGGGGCTGCGTCGCCTGGTGAGGATGAGTCTGACAGCACAGAGTGGTTGGATGAGTCGCATCGTCGTGCATTGTCCCGCTGTCCTGCCACACCTGCTGAGCGTCCAGCAGAGGCAGCGTGCTCCGTTGCTCGTTGTACCGTGACCACCACAGGTTGTGAGGCGAGTGGCCACTGGATCATTGACTCAGGGGCCACTCACCACATGACCTGCGACCGTACCGCCTTTGTCGTGCTTGGTCCTGTTGGGACTGTTCGGTCAGTGCGGACAGGTTTTGGGCAGTCACTACCTGTTCAAGGGAAAAGGGTCGTACAGTTCGATGGTCCATCTGGTCCCGTGTATCTTTCTGACGTGCTTTTCGTGCCTGATCTCGAGCTCAGCCTGCTCTCTGTCCGTGCCTGCACGAGGATGGGTCTCTCTGTTCACCACTCTATTGATGATGCCACGATCACTACACTTGACACTTCCATGGTTGTGTTGCATGCCTCTGATGTGGATGACCTGTATCGCATCGTGCGCTGCTCTGCTCTTGACTCTTCCCCTTGCTCATCTGCCCGCGTCTTTGTCACGGGGGTGTTGTCTCTTGACCACCAGCGCCTGTTACATCGGCGCCTGTGTCATTTGAGCACGGACACTGTGTCCAGGCTCATTCGTACACAGCTCGCTCTCGGTCTTGACGCGGCTTCCTTCGAGAAGCCGCCCAAGACCGACTGTCTGTTCTGCGCTCAGGGCAAGATGCATCGATGCACCTACCCTGCCTCCGTCACTCGCGCGCAGCGTCCCCTGGAGCTTGTCCACTCGGACCTCCTCGGACCTCTCCCTGTCGAGTCTGTCGCTGACCGTGGTCGGTATGTTCTTACACTCACAGATGACTTCACCCGCATGCGGTGGGTCTACCGCCTCCGCCACAAGAGTGATGCCGCTCTAGCCGTGCGCTTGTGGCTCGTGATGGCCGAGCGTCAGTCTCGTCACTCCCTCCACACCCTCCGCTCTGACCGCGGCGGTGAGTATCTCGGTGAGCTGACCACTCACTTCGCCGAGCTTGGTATCTGTCACCAGCTCTCGGCCCCTGCTACGCCACAGCAGAACGGTGTGTCCGAGCGCTGGAACCGCACCATGGAGGACGCGGTTCGCGCCATGCGCGCTGAGTGCGGTCTCCCGGAGTCCTTCGCCTTCGAGGGCTTCGCCTACATGACGTGGGTCTGGAACCGCCTCCCGCATGGTCCCTTGCCGGACCACGTCACGCCGTATGAGCTGTGGTTCGGTCACCGTGCGGACCTCAGGCTTGCTCGCGTCTGGGGTTCCTTGGCCTGTGTCTGGTACACCGAGGACCAGCAGGGGTCCAAGGTCTCTCCGCGCGGCCGGATGTGTGCCTTCCTCGGTGTCTCCTCGCGCTCCAAAGCGTGGCGTTTCTGGGATGCGGGTCGCCACCGCATCGTTGAGTCGCGCGACGCGCTGTTTTTTGAGGCACTGTCGTACCGCGACCTGTCTGCCATTCTCACCCAGGCAGCGTCTCACGTTCCCANTCCGCTCTGACCGCGGCGGTGAGTATCTCGGTGAGCTGACCACTCACTTCGCCGAGCTTGGTATCTGTCACCAGCTCTCGGCCCCTGCTACGCAACAGCAGAACAGTGTGTCCGAGCGCTGGAACCGCACCATGGAGGACGCGGTTCGCGCCATGCGCGCTGAGTGCGGTCTCCCGGAGTCCTTCGCCTTCGAGGGCTTCGCCTACATGACGTGGCTCTGGAACCGCCTCCCGCATGGTCCCTTGCCGGACCACATCACGACGTATGAGCTGTGGTTCGGTCACCGTGCGGACCTCAGGCTTGCTCGCGTCTGGGGTTCCTTGGCCTGTGTCTGGTACACCGAGGACCAGCAGGGGTCCAAGGTCTCTCCGCGCGGCCGGATGTGTGCCTTCCTCGGTGTCTCCTCGCTCTCCAAAGCGTGGCATTTTTGGGATACGGGTCGCAACCGCATCGTTGAGTCCCGCGACGCGCTGTTTTTTGAGGCACTGTCGTACCGCGACCTGTCTGCCATTCTCACCCAGGCAGCTTCTCACGTTCCCACCTGTGAGGCCTCCCATCGGATGGGGGAGTCTACCACACACAGGGTGAGTCCGTCCGGGGTGCCTCCGGGGTGGGACCGTCGCTGGCCACCATTGACCCGGCCATCATTGCTGTCGGTCCTGTAGTCTCTACGCCTGCCCCGCTTGCACCCGCCACGACTGTCTCGCATGTGCCTGCCGCGCCTGCCTCACCTGTGCCTGCCGCGACTGCCTCGCCCGCACCTGCAGCGCCTGCTTCGCCCGCACGTGCCGCCTCTTCGCCTGCGGCGCCTGCCTCACCCGCGCCCGTCGCGACTGTATCGCCCGCGCCTGCCGCGACCGTCTCGTCCGTGCCTGCAGCACCTGTTTTGCCCGCGCCTGTCTCGCCCACGCCTGCAGCGTCTCCAGAGACAGCACTTGCCCTCTTTGTGCCAGAACCGTCGGTCAGCTCAGACTCGGGCTACTCCCGTGGACCAGGTGGGCGTCTCCGCCCACTGGCCTCACGAGCACCTTCGACTGCGGTTGCGCCACCCAGACGACGCACGCGCAGCGTGCACAGTGGTGACCCTGGCACAAAGGTTCTCGGCGTAAGTGTCCAAGGCACCTACACGGAGGTGCACCCAGCTTGTCCCATTGGGCACCAGCTGATCGCTGACGAGCACGAGGCTGCACAGGCAGCTGCCGCTAACCTAGTTGCGGTCCGTCCGACCCATGAGGCATGTGTCCTGGCCACCCGGAGCTCCCCTTTCACGGTCCCTGATCCAGACACGTTAAAGGAGGCTCTCTCAGGAGAGGATGCTGAGCAGTGGCGGGCCGCCTGTGAGGACGAGCTCAGGGCCATCCGGGAGCACGGAGTCTTTGAGCTGGTCGACCTACCTGAGGGACGGAAGGTCGTGCAGGCCAAGTGGGTCTTCCGCAAGAAGGTGAAGCCTGACGGCTCACTGGACCGCTATAAGGCCCGCTTGACTGCCAAGGGATTCTCTCAGGTTGAGGGGATCGACTTCACTGACACCTTTGCCCCTGTTGGCCGCATGACCACAGCTCGTGCGCTGCTTGGTGTGGTCGCTCACCATGACTGGGAGCTGCACCAGATGGATGTGAACAATGCGTTCCTCCACGGCACCTTGGAGGAGGAGATCTACATGGTCCAGCCACCTGGGTTTGAGGTCGAAGGCAACAAGGTCTGGCGCTTGCGCAAGGCCTTGTATGGCCCGAAGCAGTCGCCCCGGTGCAGGAACCGAGAGATCACTTGCACCCTCACTCAGGCCGAGTACGTCCAGAGCGATGCCGACCCGTCACTTTTCATCCGACGGACAGCCGAGCACCTCACTGCCATTCTGGTGTATGTGGACAATCTCCTGATTGCGTCTCCTTCACTGGAGGCCGTGAAGGAGGCCAAGGCGGTCCTGCAGGCCGCCTACAGGATGAAGGACCTTGGTCCAGCGGCTGTTTTCCTCGGGATGGAGATTGTGCGTGATTGTCGTCGACGGACACTCCTCCTCCATCAGGCACAATATGCACAGGTTGTGGGGGAGCGGTTTGCTGACCTCCTTGGCGCTCTTCCCGCCGCCTCGTCACCCATCACTCCCGACGGGCAGGACGCCCTGAAGGTGACAGACCCAGCCGATCTGGGCGAGACTGTGGACGTGACCCTGTACTTGCGCATCATTGGCTCACTGATGTACTTGGCCACGACCACGCGTCCCGACATTGCGNCAGTCCCCTCGGGCTCGCGCTCTGCACGCAGCTTTGCGAGTCGTCCGGTACGTGGTCTCCACACCGTATCACGGTCTCTGCTTTCGGAGACAGTGCTCGGTTGTGGTAGATGGCTACACCGACAGCGACTGGGCATGGAGTCCTGATGGACGCAGCCGCACGGGTTACGTGTTCCTGCTTGGTGGCACCGCTGTGTCTTGGCGCAGCGACAAGCAAGGGTGCATTGCTCGCAGCTCCTCAGAGGCTGAGTATGTTGCTCTGGGCGCTGGCGCCGCTAAGGCGGTGTGGCTGCAGCGGTTGTTCCAGTGCTTGGGTCAGTCCGTGCCTACCATCATCCTTCGATACGACAACCAGAGTGCTCTCGCGATCGCTGAGAACTCTGGTGTGTTCCACGCACGCACGAAGCACATCGCTGTCGAGTATCATTTGGTGCGCGATCTGGTGGAGCAGCAGTTGATCTCCATCGTCTGGGTGGGCACAGACTTGCAGCGCGCTGACTTCCTGACTAAGGCACTGGCACGTGGGAAGTTCCTCGGGGCTGTTCGTTCCGTCGGATTACGACCCCTGTCCGAGAGTGGAAGATTCTCCGGGTCCCTGTTGAGCACTCTGTGTTGCACCGGCATGCGTTCTGCACGTGTATGGACATGCGTACCATCGGGTCATGGGGGAGAAGTGTGATGTTGTCAGTCATACACAGTTGTACAGTTGGTTGTGACCACTCGGCCGTGTCCATGCTCGTGCAGATCCTTAAGGCGGACCCAGCTGGAGACAGAGTTCCCTGAGGTGATGCTCCACCCGCTGGAGGCAGCCTGGCAGCCTACCCAGTGTACCAGATGGCTCCCACAGCCCACGGACTACGTTTGGAGTTCTTCAGGATTTTCTCGGTGGACATCCCTGCTAGGCTGATTTACATGTTTGTTTTCTTACACTCTACGGCTGTTCCCGGACGTAGGCGTGTGACCTGTCGTTATGTTGGTCTTTTCGTTGTGCATCCGTAGGATCAGACGGCGCTCCGTTTGGAAGCTTGTGCATAGAATTATGGCCAAAACAGTGGTTTTGGGCCGGTTCAGGTTTGACAGGCACCGCCGTGTGCGCCACCCGCCGTGAGCCACGGCGACTATTTTTGCTGTGGACCTGTCATTTGTTATTTCTCTCTGCATTTACTTCAGTTGAAGCTTGAGATACAAGTGCGCGTGTCTCTCCCTGCCCTTGCTGTCCCTTGCATGACCTGTGTGTCAACCAGCCAGACCCCTGCTGTCAGGCTAGCAAGCAGAAAGGCTAGGAAGCTTCCTGGAATCTTCTCACCTTTTGGTCGACTCCTCGACGCACCAAGGCAAACATTGATGTATAAAGATGCATTCGGCATCTTCACCATCAATTGTCGAAGCCCCCGATTCCTTGGCGGTTCTTCTCGAATCCAATCACCCATGACGCGACTTCACACGCGTCGCTTGAGAATGGACCCCATGACCCCGACTATGCCTCATTCGTAGCTTGTCACTTGTATGTATATGTTTGATAATCTCAACACTTTTCATGGAAAAAAATTATTGCTAATTATAAGTCTCTCTAGTGTCGCGCATTCTAAATTGTGTTCTGCCTTGTAACTTCTACGTGTTCACCATTTACGCTCCGTTCGACTTAATAGCCATGTCATGCGCGAGGAAAATTGGTAAATGGGAAAGACCACGCTCAAAACGTGGGCAAAAGGAGAATTTGCCTCATGGAAAAGTCCGTGGTGGCGTGTTAGTTGCGGCGGCTGATGGTAGCCGGGTTCTTTTATGTTTTAAGGCGTGTGGATGAGGTATTTGTTTAAAAAAAGTTGGTTTCTGATTTCGTGCGAAAACATGTATGAGGTTGGTTGTCATGACGACGCGGAGGCAGCACAGTGATCTTGTATCAGCCTGTTTTGACTCTCCGTGGCGCATTCCGGCCATGGAGAGTCAACGGGTGGTGAGACACCACAGAAAAAGGTAAAAAGCTTGTCTGAAATTACTTCACTTTTGAGAATCCTTTTGGACACTGAACTCGTTGCGAGACCCAANTGCGAAGTTTCCATTAGCCTCGCCCTCCCCTGTGACCGAATGAGGTCACCAGCCATTGGATGAGGTCGACGGGACAAGATTTGATGGTACGAGTTTTTGCTGGCGCGGCTGGTTTGTTGGGACTGGTTTTTAGGGTTCGTTTGGGTAACATTGCACAGGGTGCGACTGTCGCACACCGCAGCGAGCGTCGCAGCCAACGGCATGCAAGGGCTGTTTGGTCAGCTCGAAGGTCGTGCAGCCCACTTTGACTTGTCCATCTCAATCTGCGATGTCGTCTCTCAGCGACGTGCAAGCGAGCAGCACACTGGGGCGTGCATCTTTCGTGCAGAGAGACAAGAACTGCCTGAATGACCTTCCGGTCAGGATATGGGCCATAGGGCAGGCCCCGTCCTATGGCCATGCCCCACCCTCCCCGCTATCACCGCCTTACAGTCGCCCCAAACATCGCCGAACGGTGCAACAACCTTTGGACCGTGCGGCGCCTGTACTTGGACGCCCCGTTTTCGCGGGGGCATGCGAGGCCTCAGCCCTTGGATTGGATCGCCTGTGCGCACACCCACAAAGCTGGTGCACTTCGCTTGCGCTGAGCGGTGGGAGAGGCAGCATGCCATTCAATCCATCGAACCCCATCAGACCACGGACACTCGTTTGGCTAGTCACCGGTAGGGTGGCGTTGGGGTTTTGCTTGGGCAAGCTCCCCCATCTCCTCCCCCCCCCCACCCCAAACAACAAGAAACAGACAAAGCTAGTCTTATGTAACCTGAATTCGAATCGGGCGTTGTCCCATCGTCACGCTACGGACAATTTTTCCGTAGCCATCTCTTCCCAACCGCAGACATCTCTTCCCAACCGCAGCCATCTCCTCCCAACGCTGTTTCCATGTGAGCTAGCCCCTAACGTCAACGCCCGACTCTAACCGTCCCATCTAGCCCTAGACATTCGGT
>SZWC01000322.1:413318-438933 GCA_023375785.1 Penium margaritaceum | reverse complement strand
GTTTTCTTTTTTTTTTGTGTGCTGTTGATGTGAACAGTGACGTCAGCCAAGGGTGGCGTACGTCAGCAGAGGCTACTACGGTGTATGCAGTGCTACTGCCTTTTTATGTTGTTGATGACGTCAGCAGTGATGTCAACAGTGACGTCTGCGGACGGCCGCTGACGTCAGCAGCGGTTGATGTAGCCGCTGCTGTGGGGCTACAGCCGCTGTTGCTCCTGCTGCTATTGCTGGTACTGCTGCTGCTGTTGTTGCTGTTGCTATTGTTGCCATTGCTGCTGTTTTTGCTGCTGCTGCTGCTGTTGTTCATGCTGCTGCTCTTGCTACTGCTACTGCTGATGCTGCTGCTGCTACTGCTGTTGTTGCTACTGCTACTGCTGTTGGTGCTACGCCTGAGGGGATTACTTTGTCTTTTTTTCCCTTTTTCTTCTTGCTCGTTGCTATGAGCTCATTGCTCACTGCGAGCAACGAGCCGCAAGCAGTGAGCTCGCTGCTCGCTGCTCATTGCTTGTTGCGAGCAGTGAGCTTGCTGCTAGTAAGGCTGCACACCGAATCCGGTTCGCGAATCTGAAGGTGGATTTGGATTCGAGAGTCTGAATCCACTGCTGGATTTGGATTCGCAAATCCAAATCCAAGATTTGCAAATCCTTGTGGATTCACAAATCTTGGCGAATCCTTGGGGGTGTCCAAGAAAACATATGGCTGCTAAAGAATATCGGATGACCTCTGGTGCAACTCCCATTCTTTGCACTAGCGATGTGGCAGTGCCCAGATCGCTACGGAAGCAAAGATTACAGTCAGGCCTGACACCTGATTCGCTTGACGCCAGGCTTCGATAACCTGGCTTGGCCGACGGACGCGTCAGGACTTCGCACGCCAGCCAAATGTAGTTCAAGATCATGAGACCTGTGCACTGAATCACCACTCGCTCGTGGAAGACGTGAGTATAGCAAATTTGTTGTCGCCAGCTTCATGCATGTGTCAGGCCGATGACCTAGGACATGCACGATACCCGCAAGTTAGCGTAGTTGTCAGCTTCCAAAGTTTCAAAACTTCAAAAGTTGAATTCATCCTTGTCCTCGCTTGATAGTCGGACGTGAGCCGGAACAGCTCCATTTTTTTCACCCTTTCCCTCACCCTTTGTTCCTTCCAGGATTCGTTGGTGGATTCCCGAATCCCAAATGAGACCCGACCCTGGATCCGGATTCGTGAATCCGCATTCGGATTCGGGATTTTTGAAACAGATTCACGAATCCAAGGATTCGTGTACAGCCTTAGCTGCCAGCAGCTCGCTGCTCGCAGCGAGCGATGGGCTGCGGGCAGCTGCGGCTGCTATTGCTATGGCTGTCGTTGTAGGCGCTGCTGCTGCTGCTGCTATCGCCGGCTGCTGCTGCTGCGATCTGGTGCTGCTGCCAGCTGCTACTTTCTGCTGTTGCTGCTACTGCGGGCTGCTACTATTACGAGCTGTTGCGAGCTGGCGCTGCTGCCAGCTGCTGCTGTGTGCTGCTACTATTGGCTGCTACTCCCATTGCTCGCTACCGCGGCAAGCTGCTTCTGCTGCCGTTGGCTACTATTGTCAGTCACACCTGGAGGACGTCGCCGCATGCGTCGTTGCCAGCAAGCGCCTGACGTGGCCTGCCGCTCACCTCGTCGCGTCAAGCGTGGAGGTCATTGCTGTCGGATAAAACCCGGGAGCATTTCCCCTGGCCCAGTGGCCATGAGAAAAACTCTGACGCTGCTACCAGGCAGGTCAATGCTGTCGGAAAAAATCCGGTAGCATTTCCCCTGCATTGGCGCGTATGGGGGTCCGCCGGCGTTGTCTGGCACCTGTACGTCAGTCTTCTGCTGCTATTGCTACGCTCTGGCTCTGATACCAAGACAGAAATACTAGGCCGCAGGTTGGGGCAGCAGCATTGTGGATGCAGCGTGCGGGCTTCCAAACTCGTTGTTTAAGTCTGCTGCCCCCTCAGTCTGCTGCTCTAGAGACTAAGTCTGGAAGCTCTGGGTTTGTTACTCAGAAGTGCGTGCGCCGGTGTTAGCGCCAGAAAGCAGCTGGAAACTGAAAGTAACTGATTAGCATTGAAGAATGAGCAACAATGGGAGACCCCTCCAAGTTCTAGCTCCCCCCCACTAGTGTAGAACTTGTTACTCAGCTACCCAGCCAATCAGAAAATAGTTCTAGATCTATTTTCTGGTAGGCAGGGATTTCTTGGTGAGCCCTGCCAGACGTCCGACAGCCCAAAACCCGGGCGTCGTCGGTTTTGCCTGAAAACTGGACCATACCATAATACCAACGCTGCAAACGCAGTCGTGTGTTCAGAATCAACTAGAAAAATACTCCACCTTGAGAGAAAATGCACTTTTCTCCGTGCTCCAGTTCCACGACACTCTTGGCGACAAGATCACGTGAGTAGTGGTACCGAATATTGATGTGCTTTGTACGCTGGGAGATCATGTCATCCTCTACCATAGCGATGGCACTTTGGTTGTCGATGCGGATGACCATTGCTTCCTCTTGTGGTGCCTTGATCTCATAAAGCAAACTGCGAAGCCATTGCGTTTCCTTCCACACTTCGGAGAGTGCAATGTACTTTGCCTCTGCAGTAGAAACCGAGACAGAGTCTTGCTTCCTGCTTGCCCAAGAGACCGCACCACCGTTGAGAAGACAGACAAACCCTGAGGTGGACTTCCTGTCATCAATCCGTCCTCCCCAGTCCGCGTCACTGTAGCATATCAGTCGCAGCAAGTCTGATCCTTCTAGACCTCCGAACCGAAGTCCGACGTGCCGAGTCTTTTTGAGGTAGCGAAAAATTTGCTTCACAGCTTGCCAATGTTCTGGCCCAGGGTTGGCCACAAACCTGCTCACTTGACCCACCGCATAAGCAATGTCAGGTCGCGTTCCCACCATCGTGTACATGAGGCTCCCAACAGCGGACTGGTATGGAATGGTTTGCATCTCCCGCCGGTCTGCCTCGTTGCTTGGCATCGAGGAGGAGAGCTTGCAGTTGGAGGGCATGGGGGTGCTGACGGGCTTGCAGTCCTCCATGTTGTAGCGCTTCAAGATGTCCATGATGTACTTGGTCTGGTTGAGCTTGATGGTGCCTCCTTTGCGGTTGCGGTGAATAGCAATCCCGAGGTAGTACTCGAGAGGTCCCATATCCTTCATCTTAAACTTGCTGGCCAGTTTTTTTTTAGGTTCGTAAGGGCCTCCTGCGAGGAAGAACACATGATGAGATCGTCCATGTCCAACGCCACGAGCACCAAGCCACGTTCTTCCTTTCGCACATAGACGCTGGAGTCATTCTTGCAATGTGCAAAGGAGATCTAAACCATGAAGCTGTCCATCTCTTTGTACCAGATCCGTGGGGCCTGTTTCAGCCCATACAACGCCTTCACCAGCTTGCACACCTTACCCTCGGGTGCTTTGACACCTTCAGGTACCCCCATTAGCACCTCCTTGTCAAGCTTCCCATAAAGGAAAGCTGTCTTCACATGCATCTGGTGGATCTGAAGGTCTTTGGCGGTAGCGACGGCAAGAAGGGACCTGATTGAGGCAAACGTGAAAACTGGTGCGAAGGTCTCATCATACTCAGACCCTGCGCGTTGTGAAAATCTTTTTGTCACGACCCTTGCCTTGTACTTGTCAATGCTATCATCTTGCTTCCGCTTTAACCTGAGCACCCACTTTGAGCCCACCACGTGAGCGTTAGCGGGTCTGTCCACCAGCACCCATGTGCCATTTTCTTCAATAGACGCGAGCTCGCTGTCCACCGCCTCCTTCCACTTGGCCGCATCGGGCCTTGCCAGCGCCTGAGCCACAGTGAGCGGCTCTCCCTGAGCCAAACAGGACCAGCTCAGTACAGTCCAGCTTCTGATGTCAGCGTCGTACTTTTGAGTTTGTTTTCTTTGTCGTGTGCTGCGATGTTGCATTGGTGGTGGATCTTCACAATGGTGTTGCTCCTGTGCTGCTGGCTTTCCTGAAGTTAAGTTTTCTTCTTTTGAAGAGCCACTAGCCTCCAAGCTGTTTTCAGAGGCCTTGGACGTCTCCGACTCAGTGTCGGAGCTCGCCGCTGCGTCAGCCTGCGCAGCCGCTCTCCCTGCCACACCATTGTTCTTCACAGCCTGCTGTACTGGCACCACTTGCCAGTTTTCGGGAGCTTGATCTCCTGACTCCAGCAGCACCAACCATTCTCCCTGTTTTGGAGCTTGCGTGGGATCAAGCATCTCTTCCTTGCCTAGTTTCCTTTCATCAAAGGTTACGTCCCGGCTGGTGATGAGTCTTCTTCCTGCCAGGTGGATCAAGGCAGAGAAAGGTGGATAAAGCCAGAGAAAGGTTGAGCAAATTAGAGAAAGATGGCGTAAGGCAAAAAATGGTGGAGCAAGGCAGAGGAAGGTTGAGTAAGCCAGAGAAAGGTGGAGCAAGCCACAGAAAGGTGGAGCATTCCAGAGAACAATGGAGCAAGCGAGAGAAATGTGGAGCCAACTAGGAAAAGGTGGAACAATCCAGTAAAATATGGAGCAAGCCAGAGAAAAGTGAAACAATCCAGAGAACGGTAGAGCAAGCCAGACAAAGGTGGAGCAAGCCAGATAAAGGTGGAGCAAGCCAGAGAGAGGTGGAGCAAGCAAGAAAACGGTGGAGAAAGCTGGAGAAAGGTGAAGCAAGCCAAAGAACGGAGGATCCAGCCAGAGAATGGTGGAGCAAGCTGGAGAAAGGTGGAGCAAGCTAGGGAAAGGTTCAGAAAGCCAGAGAAAGATAAAGCAAGGCTGAAAAACGTGGAGCAAGCCAAAGTATGATGGAGCAAGCCAAAGAACATTGGAGCAAGCCAGAGATAGGTGGAGCAAGCCAGGGAAAGGTGGAGCAAGCAAAGAAAGGTAGATCAAGCCAGAGAACGTTGGAGCAAGCCAAAAACGATGGAACAAGCCAGAGAACGGTGGAGCAAGTCAGATAAAAGTGGAGCAAGCCAAGGAAAGGTGAAGCCAGCCAGAGAAAGGTAGAGCAAGCCAGTGAAAGGTGGAGTAAGCCAAAGAACGGTAGAGCAAGCCAGACAACAGTGAAGCAAGCCAGAGAAAGATGGAGTAAGCAAGAAAAAGGTGGAGCAAGCCATAGAAAGGTTGAGCAAGACAGAGAAAGGTGGAGCAAGCAAGGGAATGGTGAAGCAAGCCAGAGAAAGGTAGAGCAAGCCAGTGAAAGGTGGAGTAAGCCAAAGAACGGTAGAGCAAGCCAGACAACAGTGAAGCAAGCCAGAGAAAGATGGAGTAAGCAAGAAAAAGGTGGAGCAAGCCATAGAAAGGTTGAGCAAGACAGAGAAAGGTGGAGCAAGCAAGGGAATGGTGAAGCAAGCCAGAGAATGGTAGAGCAAGCCAGAGAACGATGGAGCAAGCCAAATATGTGTAGAGCAAGCTATAGAAAGGTTGAGAAAGCCAGAGAAAGGTTGAGCGAGTCAGAGAAAGGTGGAGTAGGCCATAGAATAGTGGAGCAAGCCAGAGAACGATGGAGCAAGCCAAATATGTGTAGAGCAAGCTATAGAAAGGTTGAGAAAGCCAGAGAAAGGTTGAGCGAGTCAGAGAAAGGTGGAGTAGGCCATAGAATAGTGGAGCAAGCCAGAGAAAGATGGAGCAAGCCAGATGAAGGTTAATCAAGTCAGAGAAAGGTGGAGCAAGCTAGAGAACGGTGGAGCAAGCCAGCCAAAGGTGGAGCCAATCAGGGAAAGGTTGAGCAAGCCAGAAAACAGTGGAGCAAACTATGTAACATTGGAGCAAGCCACAGAAAGGTGGAGCAAGCACGAGAATGCTGGAGTAAGACAGAGAAAGGTGGAGCAAGCCACTGAAAGTTGGAGCAAGCCAGAGAAAGGTGGAGCAAGCCAGAGAAAGGGGAAGCAATCCGGAGAAAGTTGGAGCAATCCAGAGAGAGGTGGAGCAAGCCTGAGAAAGGTGGAGCAAGCTAGGGAAAGTTGGAGCAAGCCAGAGGAAGGCGGAGCAAGCCAGTGAACTGTGGAGAAAGCCAAGAAAAGGTGGAGCAAGCAAGAAAACATTGGAGCAAGCCAGGGGAATTTGGAGCAATAAAAAGGAAGATGGAGCAAGCCAAGGAAATGTGGAGAAGGCCAGAGAAAGGTTGAGCTAGCCAGGGAAAGCTCAAACAAGCAAGGGAAAGTTGGAGCAAGCCAGAGAAAACTGGAGCAGGCCAGAGAATGGTGGAGCAAGCCAGAGAAATGTGGAGCAAGCCAGATAACAGTTAAGCAAGCCAGAGAATTGTGGAGCAGGCCAGAAAAGGGTGGAGCAAGCCAGAGAACGGTGGAGCAAGCCAGAGAAAGTTGAAGCAAGCCAAAGAAAGTAAGAGCAAGCCAGAGAATGGTGGAGCAAACCAGAGAAGGGTGGAGCAAGCTAGACAAGGTGGCCCAAGCTAAGGAAAGGTTGGGTTATCCAGAGAAAGATAGGGAAAGGTAAAGCAAGCCAGAGAAAGGTGGAGCAAGCCAGGGAAAGGTGAAGCAAGCCAGGGAAGCGTGAAGCAAGCTAGAGAAAGTTGGAGCAGGCCCCTGGAAGGTGGAGAAAGGCAGAGAAAGGTGGAGCAATCCAGAGAAAGGTGGAGCAAGCCAGGAAAAGGTAGAGCAAGCCGGAGAAAGGTGGAGCAGGCCACGGAAAGGTGGAGCAAGCATGAGAAAGGTGGAGCAAGCCAGATAACGGCGGAGCAAGCAAGAGATAGGTGGGGCAAGCCAGAAAACGGTGGAGCAAGCCAAAGAAGAATAGAGCAAGCCAGAGAAAGGTGGATCAAGCCAGAGAAAGGTGGATAAATATAGAGAAAGGTTGAGCAAATTAGAGAAAGATGGCGTAAGGAAAACAATGGTGGAGCAAGGCAGAGAAAGGTGGAGAAATCTAGAGAAAGGTGGAACAAGCCACAGAAAGGTGGAGCATTCCAGAGAGCAATGGAGTAAGGGAGACAAATGTGGAGCCAAATAGGGAAAGGTGAAGCAAGCCAAAGAGCGGTGAAGCAAGCTAGAGAATGGTGGAGAAAGGTGGAGAAAGTTGGAGCAAGCCAGACAACGGTAGAGCAAAGCAGAAAACGATTGGGCAAGCCAGCGAAAGGTGGAGCAAACAAGGGAAAGGTGGAGCAAGCCAGAGAAAGATGGACCAGCCCATAGAAGATGGAGCAAGCCAGAGAAGAGTGGAGCAAGACAGGGAAAGCTGGAGCAAGCCACCAAAAGGTGCAGCAAGCCAAAGAAATGTGGAGCAAGCCATAGAAAGGTGGAGCAAGCCAGGGAAACATGGAGCAAGGTAGATAAAGGTGGAACAAGACAAGAAAGGTGGTGCAAGCCAGATAAAGGAGAAGAAAGCCAGAGAAAAGGGGAGCAAGCAAGAGAATTGTGGAGCAAGAAAGAGAATGGTTGAATAAGCCAGTTAAAGGTGGAGCAAGCCAGGGAAACATGGAGCAAGGTAGATAAAGGTGGAACAAGACAAGAAAGGTGGTGCAAGCCAGATAAAGGAGAAGAAAGCCAGAGAAAAGGGGAGCAAGCAAGAGAATTGTGGAGCAAGAAAGAGAATGGTTGAATAAGCCAGTTCAAGGTGGAGCAAGCTAGGGAAAGTTGCAGAAATATAGGAAATGGTGAGGCAAGCCAGAGAAAGGTGGAGCAATCCAGAGAATGGTGGAGTTAGCTAAAGAACGGTGGAGCAAGCCATAGAAAGGTGGAGCAAGCCAGGGAAAGGTGGAGCAAGGCAGATAAAGGTGGATCAAGAGAAGAAAGGTGGAGCAAGCCAGATAAAGGAGGAGAAAGCCAGAGAAAAGGGGAGCAAGCAAGAGAATTGTGGAGCAAGAAAGAGAATGGTTGAATAAGCCAGTTAAAGGTGGAGCAAGCTAGGGAAAGTTGCACAAAATATAGGGAATGGTGAAGCAATCCAGAGAAAGGTGGAGCAATCCAGAGAATGGTGGAGTCAGCTAAAGAACGGTGGAGCAAGCCATAGAAAGGTGGAGCAAGCCATAGAAAGGTGGAGCAAGCCAGGGAAAGGTGGAGCAAGCCAGAGAAAGGTAGAGCAAGCCAGAGAATGGTAGAGCAAGCCAGAAATGATGGAGCTAGCCTCAAAACAGTTGAGCAAGCCAGAGAAAGTTGGAGCAAGACAGGGAAAGGTGGAGCAAACCAGAAAAAGGTTGATCAAGCCATAGAAAGGTCGAGCAAGCCAGTGAACGGTGAAGCAAGCGAGTGAACGGTGGAGGAAGCCAGAGAAAGGTGGAGTAAGACAGAGAAAAGTGGAGCAAGTCAGGGAAAGGTGGAGCAAGCCAGAGAAAGGTGGAGCAAGAAATGGAAAGGTGGAACACGCTTGAGAAAGGTGGAACTTGCCAGAGAACAGTGCAGCAAGCCAGAGACAGATGGAGCAAGGCAGAGAAAGGTGGAGCAAACCAGAGAACGGTGGAGCAAGCCATAGAACGGTGGAGGAAGCCAAAGAACAGTGGATCAAGCAAAAGAAGATAAAGCAAGCCAGAGAAAGGTGGAGAAATCCAGAGAAAGGTGGAGCAAGCAAGAGGAAGGATGAGCAATTAAGAGAAAGATGGAGCAAGCCAGAGAATGGTGGAGCAAGCCAGAGAAAGGTGGAGTATGCCAGAGAAAGGTGGAGCAAGCCAGAAAAAGGTGGAGCAAGCCAGAGAATGGTGGAGCAAGCGAGAGAATGGTGGAGAAAACCAGGGAAAGGTGGAGCAAGCCAAAGAGTGATGGAGCAAGCTATAAAACGGTGAAGCAAGCCAGAGAAAGTTGGAGCAAGCCGGAGAACGGTGGAACAAGCCTGATGAAGGTGGAGCAAGTCAGCAAAAGAAGGAGCAAACCAGGGAAAGGTGGAGCAAGCCCGAGAAAGGTGGACCAGCCCATAGAAAGTTGGAACAAGCCAGGTAAAGGTGGAGAAAGCCGGATAAAGGTGGAGCAAGCCAGAGAAAGGTGGAGCAAGCCAGTGAACGGTGAAGCACGCGAGAGAACGGTGGAGCAAGCCAGAGAAAGGTGGAGTAAGATAGAGAAAAGTGGAGCAAGCCAGGAAAAGGTGGAGCAAGCCAGAGAAAGGTGGAACAAGAAATGGAAAGGTGGAGCATGCTTGAGAAAGGTGGAACTTGCCAGAGAACAGTGGAGCAAGCCAGAGACAAGTGGAGCAAGGCAGATAAAGGTGGAGTAAGCCAGAGAACGGTGGAGCAAGCCATAGAACGGTGGATCAAGCTAAAGAACAGTGGATCAAGCAAAAGAATCATAAAGGAAGATAGAGAAAGGTGGAGCAAGCCAGAGAAAGGTGGAGCAAGCCAGAGAAAGGATGAGCAATTAAGAGAAAGATGGAGCAAGCCAGAGAACGGTGGAGCAAGCCAGAGAAAGGTAAAGTACGCCAGAGAAATGTGGAGCAAGCAAGAGAGAGGTGAAGCAAGCCAGAGAATGGTGGAGGAAGCGAGAGAATGGTGGAGAAAAACAGGGAAGCCAAAGAGTTATGGAGAAAGCTATAGAACTGTGGAGCAAGCCACAGAAAGGTGGAGCAAGCCGGAGAAAGGTGGAGCAAGCCCGATGAAGGTGGAGCAAGTCAGAGAAAGAAGGAGCAAACCAGGGAAAGGTGGAGCAAACCCGAGAAAGGTGGACCAGGCCATAGAAAGGTGGAACAAGCCAGGTAAAGGTGGAGGAAGCCGGAGAAAGGTGGAGCAAGCCAGGAAAACGTGGAACGATCCAGAGAAAGGTGGAGCACGCCAGGAAATAATGGAGCAAGCCAGGAAACTGTGGAGAAAGCCATAGAAAGGTGGAGCAAGCCTGGGAAAGGTGGAGCAAGTGAGGGAAAGGTGGAGAAATCCAGGTAAAGGTGGAGGAAGCCAGATAGAGATGGAGCAAGCCATGGAAAAGTGGAGCAAGCCTGAGAAAGTCGGAGCAAGCCAGAGAACAATGGAGCAAGCGAGAGACAGGTGGAGCAAGCTAGAGAAAGGTGGAGCTAGCCAAAGAACAGTGAAGCAAGCCAGACAACGGTGAAGCAAGCCAGAGAAAGGATGAGCAAGCCAGAGAATGGTTGAGCAAGCCAACAAAGCGTAGGACAAGCCAGAGAAAGGTGGAGCAAGCTAGACAAGGGTGGAACAAGGCACAGAAATGTGGAGCAAGCCAGAGAACGGTGGAGCAAGCTGGATAAAGGTGGAGCAAGTAAGAGAACGCCGGAGCAAGCACGAGAAAGGGATAGGAAGCCAGAGAAAGGTGGAGCAAGACAGAGAAAGGTGGAGCAAGAAAGAGAAATGGGAAGCAACCCAGAGAAAGGTGGAGCAAGCCAGACAAAAGGTGGACCAAGCCAGGGAAAGGTGGAGCATGACACGGAACGGTGGAGCAAGCCAGAAAACATTGGAGCAAGCAAGGGAAAGGTGGAGAAAGCCAAAGAAAGATGGAGCAAGCCAGGGAAAGGTGAAGGAGGCCAGAGAAAGGTGGAACAAGCCAGAGAAAGGTGGAGAAAGCCAAAGAAAGGTGGAGCAAGCCAGAGAACAGTGGATCAAGCCAGAGATAGTTGGAGCGAGCCAGAGAAAGGCGGAAAAAGCAAGAGAAAGGTGGAGCAAACCAGAGAAAGGTGGAGCAAGCCAGAGAAAGGTGGAGCAAGCCACAGAAAGGCGGAGCAAGCATGAGAAAGGTGGAGCAGGCCAAATAACAGTGGAGCAAGAAAGAGACAGGTGGGGCAAGCCAAAAAACGGTGGAGCAAGCAAGAGAAAGATGGAGCAAGCCAGGGAAAGGTAGAGCAAGCCAGAGAAAGGTGGAGCAAGCCATAGAAAGGTGCATGCAGCCAGGAAAAGGTGAAGCAAGCTAGAGATACTTTGAGCAGGCCACAGAAAGGTGGAACAACAAAGGGAAAGGTGGCGCAAGCCTGAATCAGACAGAGGAAGGTGAATCAAGCTAGAGGATGCTGGACCAATCTAAAGAAAGGTGGAGCAAGCTTAAGAAGAGACGAGCAAGCCAGAAAAGGGCAGATCAAGCCAGAAAAAGGTTGAGCAAGCTAGAGAAAGGTGGAGTGAGCCAGAGAAAAGTGGATCAAGCCAGAGAAAGGTGGACCAAGCCAAAGAAAGGTGGAGCAAGCCAAGGAGATGCGGAGCAAGCCAGTGAAGGGTGGAGCAAGCCCGAGAAAGGTGGAGTAAGCCAGAAAACATGGGAGCAAGCAAAGGAAAGGAGGAGCAAGCCAGAGAAAGGTGGAAGAAGCTAGGGAAAGGTGGAGCAGGCCAGAGAAAGGTGGAGCAAGCCAGAGACAGATGAAGCAAGACAGTAAAATGTTGAGCAAGCCAGAGAAAATTGCAGTTTTCTGGAGAACGCTGGAGCAAGCCAGAGAAACGTAGAGCAAGCCGGGGAACGGTAGAGCAAGCCAGAGAAAGGTGGAGTAAGCCAGATAAAGGTGGAGCAAGCCACAGAAATGTGGAGAAAGCAAGAGAACGGTGGAGAGAGCCAGAGAAAGGTGGAGCAAGCCAGAGAACGGGAGATCAAGCCAGAGAGCGGTGAAACAAGTTGGACAAAGGTGGAGCAATCCAGGGAAAGTTTAAGAAAGCAAGAGAAAAGTGAAACAAGGCAGAGATGGGTGGTGCAAGCCAAGGAATGGTGGAGCAAGTTAAAGTATGGTGAGGCAAGCCAGAGAAAGATGGAGCAAGCCAGAGAAAGGTGGAGCAAGTGAGAGAAAGGTAGAGCAAGCCAGAGAACAATGGAGCAAGCCCGAAACGGTGGAACAAGCCAGAGAATGGTGGAGCAAGCCAAAGAAAGGTGGAGCAAGCCAAGAAAAGGCTTAGCAAGCAAGAGAAAGGTGGAGCAAGCCAGAGAAATAAGGAGCAAGCCAGAGAACGGTGGTGCAAGCCAGACAATGGTGGAGCAAGCAAGAGAAGTATTGAGTAAGAAAGAGAATGGTGGAGCAAGCGACAGAAAGGTGGAGTAAGCTAGGGAACGGTGGAGCAAGCAAGAGAAAGGTGGAGCAAGCAAGGGAAAGGTGGATCAAGCCTGATAAAAGTGGAGCAAGCCAGAGAACGATAGAGCAAGCGAGAGACAGGTGGAGCAAGCTAGAGGACATTGGAGCAAACCAGAGAATGGTGGAGCAAGCCAGAGAACGGTGGAGCAAGCCAAAGAACGGTGGAGCAAGCCCAAAAAAATGCACTTCAAGCCAGAGAAAGGTCGAGCAAGACAGAGAAAGCATGAGCAAGTAAGAGAAAGATGGAGCAAGCCAGAGAATGGTGGAGCAAGCCAGAGAAAGATGGAGTAATCCAGAGAAAGGTGGAGCACACCATTGAAGGGTGAAGAACGCTAGAGAAAGGCAGAGCAAGCGAGCGGAAGGTGGAGCAAACCAGGGAAAGGTTGAGCAAGCCAGAGAACGTTGGAGCAAGCTAGAGAATGTTTGAGGAAGCCACAGAAAGGTGGATCAAGCCAGACAACGGTGGCGCAAGACAGAGAAAGGTGGAGCAAGCCACTGAAAGATGGAGCAAGCCAGAGAAAGGTGGAGCAAGCTAGAGAAAGGGGAAGCAGTCCGGAGAAATGTGGAGCAAGCAAGAGAAAGGTGGAGCAAGCCAGACAAAGTTAGAGAAAACCTGGGAAAGGTTGAGCTAGCCAGAGAAAGGTGGAGAAAGCAAGAGGACGGTGGAGAAATGCAGAAAAAGGTGAGGCAAGCCAGAAAACATTGGAGCAAGCCAGGGGAAGGAGGATCAAGCCAAAGGAAGATGGAGCAAGCCAGGTAAAGGTAGAGCACGCCAGAGAAAGGTGGAGCAAGCGGGATAAAGCGAAAGTAAGCCAATAAAAAGTGGTGAAAGCCAGAGAAAACTGGAGCCCGCCTGAGTACGGTGGAGTCAGCCAGAGAAAAGTGGATTAAGGTAGAGAACGGTGAAAGAAGCCAGAGGAAGGTGGAACAAGCCAGATAAAGGTGAAGCAATCCAGAGGAAGGTCGACCAAGCGATAGAAAGGTGGAGAAAGCAAGAGAAAGGTGGAGAGAGCCAGAGAACGGTGGAGCAAGATTGAGAAAGTTGGAGCAAGCCAACAAAAGGTGGAGCAAGCCAGAAAAAGGTGGAGCAAACAAAAGAAAGGCGGAGCAAGCTAGAGAAAGTTGGAGCAGGCTAGGGCAGGGTGGATTAAGCCGGACGAAGATGGCGCAATCCAGGGAAAGGTGGAGCAAGCTAGAGAAAGGTGTAGCAAGCCAGAGAAAGGTGGAGCAATCCAGAGAAAGGTAGAGCCAGCCACAAAACAGTGGAGCAAACCATAGGAAGGTGGAGCTAGCCAGGGAAAGGTGGAGAAAACCAGAGAAAGAAAGAGCAAGCTAGAGAACAGCGGAGCAAGCTAGAAATTGTGGAACAAGCTAGATAACAGTGGAGCAAGCCAGAGAACGGTGGAGCAAGCCAGAGAAGGATGAAGCAAACAAGAGAAGGGTGGAGCGAACCAGAGAAAGGTGGATCAAGCCAGAGAAAGGTGGAGCAAGGTAGAGAGAGGTAGAGCAGGCTAGAGACAGGTGGAACAATCCAGAGAAAGGTGGCGTAAGCCTTAGAAAGCCAAAGCAAGGCAGAGAACGCTGGAGCAAGCTAGTGGAAGGTGGAGCAAGCCTGAGAATTGTCGAGCGAGCCAGAGAAGGGTGGAGCAAGCCACAGAATAGTGTAGCAAGCCAGAGAAAGGGAAAGCAAGCCAGAGAATGGTGGAGTAAGCCAGAGAAACGTGGACCAGGCCAAAGAAAGGTGGAGAAAGACAGGGAAATACGGAGCTAGCCAGAAAAAGGTGGAGCTATCCAGAGAAAGGTGGAGAAAGCCAATGAAAGGTCGATCAAGCCAACAAAGGTGGAGCAAGCCAGGGAAAGGTGGAGCAAGCCAGAGAAAGGTGGAACAAGGCAGATATTGGTGGAGGAAGCCAGAGAAAGGTGGAGCGATCCAAACAAAATTGGAGTTAGCCAGCAAACGATTGAGCAAGCCAGAGAAAGGTGGAGCAAGCCAGGGAAAGATGGATCAGTCTAGAGATCGGTGGAGCAAGGAAGAGAAACGTGGAGCAAACCAGGAAAAGGTGGAGCAAGCCAGGGTAAAGTGGAGCAGGATGGAGAACAGTGAAGCAAGCCAGAGAAAAGTGGAGCAAGTCAGCGAACGGTGGAGCAAGCCACTGAAAGGTAGAGCAAGCCAGAGAAAGGTGGAGCAAGCAAGAGAAATATGAAGCAAGCCAGAAGAAGGAGGAGAAAGCCATAGAAAGGAGGAGCAAGCCATAGAACGGTGGATGAAGCCAGAGAATGGTGGAGAAAGCCATAGAAAGGTGGAGCAAGATAGGAAAAGGTGGAGAAAGCCACATGAAAGTGAAGCAAGCTAAAGAAAGGTGGAGCAAGACAGAGAAAGGTGGAGCAAGCTAGAGAACAGTGGAGGAAGCCATGAAAAGGTAGAGTAACCCAGGGAAAGGCAGAGGAAGCTAGAGAAAGGTAGAGCAAGCCAGAGAACAGCGGAGAAACCTAGAAACATTGGAGCAATCCAGAGAACAGTGGAGCAAGCCACAGAACGGTGGAGCAAGCTTGAGAAAGGTGGAGCAAGCCAGACAAAGGTGGAGAAATCCAGAGAAAGGTGGACCAAGCCAGAGAAAGGTGAAGAAAGCAAGAGAAAGGTGGAGCAAGTGAAAGAACAGTGGAGCCCGGTAGGGAAATTTGGAGCAAGCCGGAGAAAGGTGGAGCAAGGCAGAGAAAGGTGGAGCAAACCAGGAAAGGGTAGAGCAAGCTAGAGAAAGGTGGTGTAAACTAGAGAAAGTTGCAGTAAGCCAGATAAAGATGGAGCAAGCCAGGGAAAGGTGAGCAAACCTGAAAACGGTGGAGCAAGCTACAAAAAGGTGGATCAAGCCCAAGAAAGGTGAAGCAAGCTAGAGAAAGGTGGAACAATCCAAGGAAATCTGGCGCAAGCATGAGAAAGGTGAAGCAAGGCAGAGAACGCTAGAGCAAGGCAGAGAAAGTTGGAGCACGCCTGAGAACGGTCGAGCAAGCCAAAGAAGGGTGGAGCAAGCAGAAAAAGGTGGAGCAAACTGGAGACAGGTGGAGAAAGCCAAACAAGGGTGGACCAAGCCAAAGAAAGGTTGAGCAAGCCAATGAGAGGTAGACCAAGTAGGGAAAGATGAAACAAGCCTGACACAGGATGAGCAATCCAGAGAAAGGTGGAGGAAGCCAGAGAAAGGTTGAGCAAGCCAGAGAAAGGTGGAGCGAGTGGGCGAAAGGTGGAGCAAGCCAGAGAGAACTGCAGCAAGCCAGAGAAAGATGGAGCAAGCCGAAGAAAAGTGGAGCAAGCCAAAGAATATTGGAGTTCGCCAAGGAAAGGTGGAGCAAGCTAAAGAAAGGTGGAGCATGCCAGGGAAAGGTGGAGCAGGCCAGAGAAAGGTGGAGCACGCGCGAGAAAGGTGGAGCAAGCCAAGGAAAGGTGGAGCAAGCCAGAGAAAAGTGGAGCAGGCCAGAGAATGTTGGAGCAAGCCAGAGAAAAGTATTGCAAGCCAGAGAACAGAAGAGCAAGCCACAGAAAGGTAAAGCAAGCCAGATGAAGGTGGAGTGAGACAGAGAAAGGTGGACCAAGCCAGAGAAAAGAGGAGAAGTTCACAGAAAGGAGGCGTAATCCAGAGAACGGTGGAGCAAGCCGGAGAATGGTGGACCAAGCGAGGGAAAGGTGGAGAAATCTAGGGAAAGGTGAGCCAAGTGAGAGAAAGGTGGAGCAAGCCAGAGAATGGTGGAGTAAGCCAGAGAACGGTAGAGCAAGCCAGAGAACAAAAGAGAAATCCAGAAACAATGGAGCAAGCCTGAGAACAGTGGAGCAAACCAGAGAAAGGTGGAGCAAGCCAGGGAAAGGTGGAGCAAGCCAGAGAAAGGCTGAGTAAGCCAGAGAAAGGTGGAGCAAGCCAGAGAACGGTGGAGCAAGCGAGAGGAAGGCGGATAAAAAAAGAGAAAGGTGGAGTTAGGCAGAGAAAGGTGGAGCAAGCCAGCGAAAGGTGGGGCAACCCAGGGAAATGGTGAACAGGCTAGAGAAAGGTTTTGCATGCCACAGAAAAGTGGAGCAAGTTTGAGAAAGATGGATCAAGCCAAAGAACAGTGGAGCAAGCGAGAGACAGGTGGAGCAAGGTAGAGAAAGGTGGAGCAAGCCAGAGACAATGGAGCAAGCCAACGAATGGTTGAGAAAGCCAAAGAACAGTGGGTGAAGCCAAAGAAGCATAGAGCAAGAAACAGAAAGGTGGAGCAATTCAGGGAAAGGTGGAGCAAGCCAAAGAAACGTTGAGTAATTCACAGAAAGATGTAGTACGCCAAATGATGGAGCAATCCAGAGAAAGGTGGAGTAAGCAAGAGAAAGGTGGAGCACGCCAGAGAAAGGTGGAGTAAGCAAGAGAAAGGTGGAGCACGCCAGAGAAAGGTGGATAAAGCCAGAGAATGGTAGAGCAAGCGAAATGAAGGTGGATAAAACTAGGGCAAGGTGGAGCAAAGCAATAGAACGGTGGAGCAAGCCAGAGAAAGGTGGAGAAAGCTGAAGAACGGTGGGACAAGCCCAAAAAAGGTGGAGCAAGCCAGCAAAAGAAGGAGCAAATAAAGGAGGTAGTGAAAGCCAGAAGAAGGTGGAGCAGGCCATAGAAAGGTGGAACAAGCAATGGAAAGGTCGAGTAAGCTTGAGAAAGGTGAAGTAAGCAAGGGAAAGGTAGAGCAGTCGAGAAAAAGGTGGAGCACGCCAGAGAATGATGGAGAAAGATTGGGTACAGTGGAGCAAGCCATAGAAAGGTGTAGTAAGCCAGGAAAAGGTGGAGCAAGCCAGGGAAAGGTGGAGCAAGCCAGGGAAAGGTGAAGCAAGCCAAAGAGAGATGGAGGGAGCCAGGGAAAGGTGGAGCAAGCCTGAGAAAGTTAGAGCAAGCCAGAGAAAGGTGGAGCAAGCGAGAGACAGGTGAAGCAAGTCAGAGAAAGGCGGAGTAAGCCAAAGAACGGTGGAGCAAGGCAGAGAACGGTGGAGCAAGCCAAAGAACATATGAGCATGCAAGAGAACAGTGGAGCAAGCCAGCATAGCGTAGAGAAAGCCAGAGAAAGGGTGAGCAAGTGAGAGAAAGGTAGAGCAAGCCAAAGAAATTTGGAGCAAGCCAGAGGACTGTGGAGCAAACTAGACAATGGTGGAGCAAATCAGAGAGCACCAGAGCAAGCCAGAGAAAGGTAGAGCAAGTCAGAGAACGATGGAGAAAGCCACAGAAAGGGGGAGAAAGCCAGAAAAGGTGGAGCAAGCCTGAGAATGTTGGAGCAAGCCAGAGAAAGGGGGAGAAACCCAGAGAAAGGTGGAGCTAGCCAGAGAAAGATGGAGCAAGCCAGGGAAAGGTAGAGCAAGACAGAGAAAGGTGGAGCAAGACAGATAAAGGTGGAGCAAGCTAGAGAAAGGTGGACCAAGCCAGAGAAAGGTGGTTAAATCCAGAGAAGGGTGGAGCAAGCCAGAGAATGGTGAAGCAAGCCAGAGAAAGTTAGAGCAAGCCAGAGAAAGGTGGAGCAAACCAGAGGAAGATTGAGCATACCAGAGAAAGGTGGAGCATGCTAGAGAAAGGTGGAACAAGCTAGGGAAAGGTGAAGTAAGCCATAAAAAGATGCAGCAAGCCAAGGAAAGGTGGAGCAAGCCAGAGAAAGGTGCGGCAATCAATAGAAAGGTAGATCAAGCCAGGGAAAGGTGAAGCAAGCTAGAGAAAGGTGGAGCAGGCCACGTTAAATGGAGCAAGCCAGGGAATGGTGGATCTGGCCATAGAAAGATGGAACAAGCCAGGGAAGGCGGAGCAAGTCGAGAAAGGTGGATCAATCCAGGGAAAGGTGGAGCAAGCCTGAGAATGGTTGAGCAGGCCAGGCGACAATGGAGAAGGCCATAGAAAGGTGGAGCAAGCGAGGGAAAGGTGGAGCAAGCGAGGGAAAGGTGGGGCAAGCCCGGGAAAGGTGGAGCCAGCCAGAGAAAGATGGAGCAAGCCAGGGAAAGGTGGAGCAAGCCTGAGAAAGTTGGAGCAAGCGAGAGAATAGATGAGGAAGCCAGTGAACGGTGGAGCAAGCAAACAAAACGTAGAGCAAGAAAATAAAGGTGGAGCAAGCCAGAGAAAGGTGGAGAAGTCTTGTGAAATATGGAGCAAGGAAAAGAACGATAGAGCACGCTAGAGAAAGGTGGAACAAGCAACCGAAATGGGTACAAAGCCACAAAAAGGTGGAGCAAGCCAGAGAAAGGTGGAGCAATCCAGAGAAAGGGTGAGGAACCTTGAGAAGGTGGAGCAAACCAGAGGAAGGTAGAGCAAGCCGGGGAAGGGTGGAGCAAGTTAGAGAAAGGTGCAGCAAGCCAGGAAACGGTGGAGAAAGCCAAAGAAAGGTGAAGCAAGCAAGAAAACGTTGGAGCAAGCCAGGGAAAGGGGGAACAAGCAAAAAAAAGAAGCAGCAAGCCAGGAAAAGATGAAGCAGGCCAAAGAAAGGTTGAACAAGCCGGAGAAAGGTGGAGCAAGCCAAGAAAAGGTGGAGCAAGCCAGAGAACAGTGAAACAAGCCAGAGAAAGGTGGACCAAGCCAGAGAAAGGTGGAAAAAGCCAGAGAAAGGTTGACCGAGCCAGAGAACGGTGGAGCAAGCCAGAGAAGGTTGGAGCAAGCGAGGGAAAGATGAAGCAAGTCACAGAATGGTGGAGCAAACCAGAGAAAGGTGAAGCAAGCCAGAGAAAGGCAGAGCAAGCTAGGAAAAGCCGGAGTAAGCCAGAGAAAGATTGAGCAAGACAGAGAAAGGTCAAGCAAGCCACAGCAGAAAGGTGGAGCAAGCCATAGAAAGTTGGATCAAGCCTGGGAAAGATGCAGCAAGCTAGAGAGAGGTGAAGTAGGCCACACAAAGGTGGATCTATCTACAGACAGGTGGCACAAGCCTGATGATGGAGAAGCAAGCCAGAAAATGGACGAGGAGGCTAGAGAAAGGTGGAGCAAGCCATAGAACATTGGAGCAAGCCAGAGAAAGGTGGAGCAATCAAAAGAAAGGTGGAGCAAGCCAGTGAAATGCAGAGCATGCCAGACAGAGGTGGAGCAATTCAGGGAAAGGTGGAGCAAGCCAAAGAAAGTTGGAGCAAGCCGGAGAAAGGCGGAGCAAGCCAGGGAAAGGTGGAGCAAGCCAGAGAAAGGTGGAGGAGTCCATGTAAAGGTGAAGCAGGCCAGAGAAAGGTAGAGCAAGCGAGAGAAAGGTGCAGCAAGCCAGGGAAAGGTGGAGCAAGCTAGATTAAAGTGGAGCAGGCCGGAGAATGGTGGAGCAAGCCAGAGAAAAGTGGAGCAAGAAAGATGACGGTGGAGCAAGCCTCATAAAGCTATGGCAAGCCACAAATAGGTGTAGCAAGCAAGAGAATGGTGGAGAAATCCATAGAAAGGTGGAGCAAGCTAGCAAAGGTGGAGAAAGCTAAAGAAATGTGAAGCAAGCCAGGGAAATGTGGAGCAAACCATAAAATGGTAGAGAAAGCAAGGGAAGAGTGGAGCACGCCATAGAAAGGTGAAGCAAGCCAGGAAAAGGTAGAGCAAGCCAAACAAAGGTAGAGCAAGCTAAAGAACAGAGGAGAAAGCCAGAAACGGTGGAGCAATCCAGAGACCAGTGGAGCAGGCCAGAGAAAGGTGGAGCCAGCTAGGAAAAGGTTGACCAAGACAAAGAAAGGTCGAGCAAGCCAGAGAAAGGTGGAGCAAGCAAGCAAAGAGTGGAGCAAGCCAGAGAATGGTGGAGCAATCCAGAGAAAGGTCGAGTAAGGCAGAGAAAGGTAGAGCAAGCCAGAGAAAGGTGAAGAAAGCCAGGGAAAGGTGGAGCAAGCCAGAGAAATGTGGAACAAGCCACGGAAAGGCGGAGCGAGCCAGATAACGGTAGAGCATGCAAGAGATGGATGGAGTAAGCCATGAAATGGTGGAGCAAGCCAAAGAAGCATAGAGCAAGCCAGAGAAAGGTGAATCAAGCCAGAGAAAGGTGAAGCAAGTAAGAAAAAGATGGAGCAAGCCAGGGAACAGTAGAGTAAGGCATAGAGAGATGGATTAAGCCAGAGATAGGTGGAGCAAGCCAGAGAAAGGTGGAGCAATCCAGAGAACGGTGGAGCAAGCAAGATAAAGGTGGAGCAAACCTGGGAAAGGTGGAGCAAGCCAAAGAGCAATGAAGCAAGCGAGAGAACGCTGGAGAAGGCCGGAGAAAGGTCGAGCAAACTGGAGAACGGAGGAGCAAGCCAGAAAAAGGTAGAGCAAGCTAGCGAAAGGTGGATTAAACAAGCGAAAGGTGGATTAAACAAGGGAAAGGTGGAGCAAGCCGGAGAAAGGTGGACCAACCCATAGAAAGGTGGAACAAGCCAGGGAAATGTAGATCAAGCCAAAGAAAGGCGCAGGAAGCCAGGGAAAGGTGCAGCAATCCAGAGAATGGTGGAGCACGCTTGAGAACAATGGAGCAAGCCAGGGAACGGTGGAGCAAGCCTTAGAAAGGTGGAGCAAGCCAGGGAAAGGTGGAGCAAGCCAGGGAAAGGGGTAGCAAGGCCGGGAAAGATGTATCAAGCAAGAGAAAGATGGATCAATCAAGGGAGAGGTGGAGCAAGCCTGCGAAAGTTGGAACAAGTCAGAAAACGATGGAGCAAGCAAGAAACTGCTTGAGAAAACCAGAGAAAAATGGAGCCAGCCAGATAACGATGGAGCAAGGCGGAGAACGGTTGAGCAAGCCAGAGAACTGTGGAGGAAGCCAACAAAGCATGAAGCAAGCCTGAGGAAGGTGGAGCATGCCAGAGAAAGGTGGAGCAAGCCAGAGAAAGGTGGGGTAAACGAGAGAAAGGTGTAGCAAGCTAGAGAAAGGTGGAGCAAGTCAGAGAAAGGTGGAGGAAGCCAAAGAACTGTGGAGCAAGCCAGAGAATGGTGGAAATGGCAAGAGAAAAGTGGAGCAGGCTAGAGAAAGGCGGAGCAAGCAAGGGAGAGGTGGAGCAAGCCAGAGAAAGGTGGAGCAAGCCAGAGAACTCCGGAGCAAGCCACAGAAAGGTGGAGCGAGTCAGAGAGCGGTAGAGCAGGCCACAAAAAGGGAGAGGAAGCCAGAGAATGGTGGAGCAAGACAGAGATCGGTGGAGCAAGCCATAAAAAGGTGGAGCAAGCAAGAGAAAGGTAGAGCAAGCCAGAGAAAGGTGGAGCAAGCCTGCCGAAGTTGGAGCAAGCCAAAGAAAGGTGGAGCAAGCCAGGGAAAGGTGGAGTAAGCTAGACAAAGGTTGAGCAAGCAGGAGAAAGGTGGAGCAACACAGGGAAAAGCGGAGGAAGCCAGGAAAAGGTGAAGCAAGCCAGAGAAAGGTTGAGAAAGCTAGGGAAAGGTGGATCAAGCCAGAAATAGATGGTGCATGGCAGATAACTCTGCAGTAAGCCAGAGAAAGGTGGAGCAAGCCAGAGATTAGTGGAACAACCCAACTCAAGGTGGGGGAAGCTAGAGAAATGAGGAGCAATCGAGAGAAAGCTGGAGCAGGCCAAGGGAGGGTGGAGCAAGCCAGAGAATGGTGGAGCAAGCCATAGAAAGGTGGAGCAATCCAGAGAAATGTGGAGCAATCCAGAGAAAGGTGGAGCAAGGCAAGGAAAGGTGGAGAAAGCAAGAGAACGGTGGAGCAACCCAGAGCAAGAAAGAGCAAGCCAGAGAACGTTGGAACAAGCCTGGGAAAGGTGGAGCAAACCAGAAAAATCTGGAAAAAGGCATGGAAAGGTGGACCAGGCAAGATAAGGGTGAAAAGCAACTGAAAGTTGCAGCGAGCCCTGAACGGTGGAGCAAGCCAGAGAGAAATGGAGCAATCCAGAGAACGGTGGAGCAAGCCAAAGAAAAGTGAAGCATTCTAGAGATCAATGGAGCACGCCAGAGAAAGGTTGAGCAAGCCAGAGAAAGTTGGATCAAGCCTCAGAAAGGTGGAGCAAGCCACAAAAAGATGGAGCATGCCCAAGAAATGTGCAGCAAGCCAATGAATGATGGAGCAAGCCAAAGAAAGGTGGACCAAAGAAGAAAAAGGTGGAGCAAGCCTGGGAAAGATGGGGAAAGCCAGAGAAAGATGGAGCAAGCCAGAGAAAGGTGGAACAAGCCAGAGAAAGGTTGAGCAAGCCAGAGAATTGAGGATCAAGCCAGAGGAAGGTGGAGAAGGCCAGGGAGAGGTGGGGCAAGCCAGAGAAAGGTGGAGAGAGCGAAGGAAAGGTGGAGCAAGCCAGAGAAAGGTGGAGCAAGCCAGATAAAGGTTGATTAAGCCAGAGACCATGGAGCAAGCCAGACAATGGTGGAGCAAGCCAGAGAAAGATGGAGTAAGCAAGATCAAGGTGGTGCAAGCCATAGAAAGGTTCAGCAATTCAAAGAAATGTGGAGAAAGCAAGCAAATGGTGAAGCAAGTCAGAGAACGGTGGAGCAAGCCAGACAACGGTGGAGTGAGCCAAACATATGTAGAGCAAGCTAGAGAAAGGTAGAGCAAGCCAGAGAAAGGTTGAGAGAGTCAGAGAAAGGTGGAGTAAGCCATCGAATGGTGGAGCAAGCAAGAGAAAGATGGAGCAAGACAGAGAAAGGTTGAGCAAGCCAGAGAAAGGTGGAGCAAGCAAGATAGCGGTGGAGCAAGCCAGCGAAAGGTGGAGCCAACCAGGGAAAGGCTGAGCATGCCAGAAAATGGTAGAGCAAGATATTGAACATTGGAGCAAGCCACAGAAAGGTAGAGCAAGCCAGAGAACTCTGGAGCAAGACAGAGAAAGGTGGAGCAAGCCACTGAAAGTTGGAGCAAGCCAGAGAAAGGTGGAGCAAGCCTCAGAAAGGGGAAGCAATCCAGAGAAAGGTGGAGCAAGCCAGAGAGAGGTGGAGCAAGCCTGAGAAAGGTCAAGCAAGTTAGGGAAAGGTGGTGCAATGCAGAGAAAGGCGGAGCAAGCCAGTGAACAGTGGAGAAAACCAAAAAAGGTGGAGCAAGAAAGAAGATATTGATGGAAGCCAGAAGAAGTTGGAGCAATCACAAGGAAGATGGAGCAAGCCAAGAAAAGGTGGAGAAGGTGAGAGAAAGGTGGAGCATGCCAGGGAAAGCTAAAGCAAGCCAGGGAAAGGTGGAGAAAGCTAGAGAAAACTAGAGCAGACCAGAGAATGGGGGAGAAGGCCAGAGAAAGGTGGAGCAAGCCAGATAACAGTGGAGGAAGCCAGAGAATGGTGGAGCAAGCCAGATGAGCGTGGAGCAAGCCAGAAAAATGTGGAGCAAGTTGAAGCACACCAAAGAAAGCAAGAGCAAGCCAGAGAAAGGTGGAGCAAACCAGAGAAGGTTGGAGCAAGCTAGACAAGGTGGCGGAAGCTAGGGAAAGGTTGAGTTATCCAGAGAAAGAGGGAGAAACCCAGAGAAAGGTGGGGCAAGCCAGAGAAAGGTGGAGCAAGCCAGAGAAAGGTGAAGCAAGCCAGGGAAACGTGAAGCAAGCTAGAGAAAGGTGGAGCAGGCCAGAGTAAGGTGGAGAAAGGCAGAGGAAGGTGGAGCAAGCCAGAGAAAGGTGGAGCAAGCTAGGGAAAGGTTAAGCAAGCTAGAGAAAGGGGGAGCAAGCCATGGAAAGGCGGAGCAAGCATGAAAAAGGTGGAGCAAGCCAGATAACAGTGGAGCAAGCGAGAGACAGGTGGGGCAAGCCAAAGAAGCATAGAGCAAGCCAGAGAAAGGTGGATCAAGCCAGAGAAAGGTGGATCAAGCCAGAGAAAGGTTGAGCAAATTAGGGAAAGATGGGATAAGGCAAAGAATGGTGGAGCAAGGCAGAGAAAGGTGGACTAAGCCAGAGAAAGGTGGAGCAAGCCACGGAAAGGTGGAGCATTCCAGAGAACAATGGAGCAAGCAAGAGAAATGTGGAGCAGACTAGGGAAAGGTGGAGCAAGCCAAAGAGCGGTGAAGCAAGCTAGAGAATGGTGGAGCAAAGCAGAAAAAGATTGAGCAAGCAAGAAAAATGTGGAGCAAAAAAGGGAAAGGTGGAGCAAGCCAGAGAAAGGTGGACAAACCCATAGAAATGTTGGAGTAATGCTTCTCACCATGGCAGGAGTGACGCCAAAAAAGAACTCCAAAAAGACACGCCTTAGTGGCTTAGTCGTTAATGGTGTCCACCTCTAGAGGTAGGGGGCCGGGCTCAAGCCCCACAAGATCAATTTCTGCCCTGCCTCAAGGGAGGTGAAAAATAGATGCCAGGTAGCTAGCTCAAACTCTAGAATTCCTCCTTGAGTTTCTTGAAGGCCAGGTGAGGGTCCACGAAGGTATCACACCCTCTAGAAGGGGTGACCTGTTTTACAAGGTATCTAGAGGTGGTCTTTTGGATACCTTCCCTCCTACTAAAAGCAGGCTGAGGAATCTAGGAAGGGACAAAAGCTTCTAGAGGGAGGACGGGATGCCTTCCTAGGTGGAAAAAGGACAGCCTACCAAGGGCCACTCTAGAAGCCACAGAATCTGCAAGGAAGCTCCAAATCTGGCATGTTTTGGTGTTCTGGAAAGCTTAGATCAGTGCCTATGAAATGCCACTGCTTGTGAGCCTTGATCAAGAGTTCATTCCCAGTCAATTCAGGCCAAAAATATTGCCTCACTATCTGACCAGTTTTCTGCCATCCTTGGAACCAGTTGCCTCCGCAGTTTCAGTCTCTCCAAAAACAGTTGGTGGTGTGAACCAGCCACTGCTAGGGACCCTCCAGGGTGCACACTCACCCTCAGGCCAACAAAGGGTTATGCGCCCATGCCTCTAAGGGGTTCCTAGCCTGCTTGAGTTCACGCTTCCAATAGCAAGACATTGCGACCAGCAAGCAAGAGAGCAGCCGTACTATCCTTAAGTTTGATGGGTCAGGCTTTGCCTTGTGGAGGTGGCAGTTTGAGGTCTTCCTCCACGACAAGGGACTGCTTGAGCTCATAAAGAGTGATGAGACTGCTCCGCCGGAGACAACAGCGGCTGAGGTGAAGGAGGCATACAAGAAGCGCAACAAAAAGGCGTTGGCGCTTCTTGTGCTCACGTTATGTCTGCCACAACTTGCGCACATCCAAGGATGCAAGCTGGCCGCAGAATCATGGTCAAACCTCTGCTCCATCTACCAGTCAGACAACCTCACAAATCAGCTCTTCATCTTCAAGGGGCTTGTCACCCTTCAAGCCAACGAAGGTGACAGCATCGTCGAGATCATGCAGCAGATTGAGTCACTCGCAGCGGAGTGCGTGGCCACTAGTTGGGAGGTTGACCCTCAGTTGCAAGCTATGATTCTCCTTCTTGCCTTGCCGGACAGTTGGAGTCCCATGATCACAGTCCTTGGTGGCTGGCCTTCCAACGAGCTGAAGTACCCAAAGGTTGTTGACCACATGCGTAATGAGTGGATGCGATGTGGCGGTCGAGAGAGTATAGCGGCATCAAGTTTAGCTTACACGGTTCATCCTCATAGTGGAGGCCGATGCAACAAGTGGAAGGGTGCCAAACAGGGCAGTGAGAAGGGTGACAAGAAGGGGGAGTGCTTGAACTGCAGCAAGGAGGGCCACTATGCGCACAACTACCGCAAGAAAAAGCCAGACCGGTCGTAGTGGGGTGGGAAGAAAGACGAGCAGGCCCTTATGGCGTACAACTCCACAAAGGTGAAGGATCCGAGAGTTGCCGTCATTGACTCCGGATCAGGCTGCCACACGCAATGGAACAAGGCGGTATTTGTCACCTACGGCGCCTCGGAGAGACGCATGACGGTGGCCATTGGCAAAACAGAGGTC
>SZWC01000322.1:329803-413145 GCA_023375785.1 Penium margaritaceum | reverse complement strand
GCACAACTACCGCAAGAAAAAGCCAGACCGGTCGTAGTGGGGTGGGAAGAAAGACGAGCAGGCCCTTATGGCGTACAACTCCACAAAGGTGAAGGATCCGAGAGTTGCCGTCATTGACTCCGGATCAGGCTGCCACACGCAATGGAACAAGGCGGTATTTGTCACCTACGGCGCCTCGGAGAGACGCATGACGGTGGCCATTGGCAAAACAGAGGTCGCTGCTGGTGAGGGAAATGTCCGCATTGAGTCCATTGTGGATGGCAAACCTGCCACGAGCACCATCCACGACGTGCTCCACATGCCCAACTTCAGGGCAAACCTGCTCTCCGTCAGCCGCCTTACCGACAAGGGACTTGAGGTGTTGTTCACAAAGAAGGATACCATCATCCGCAAGGAGGGCAAAGGCGAAGTTATTGCACACGCCAAGAGGGAGGAAGACTTATACCTGCTATGCCCAAAGACCCTCGGTAGCCGAGCGAGGTCCAACACTGCCTGTGTTGCAATGAAGGATGAAGGAGACCTGGACCTGTGGCACCGCCAACTTTGCCATGTTTCTCCATTGACGGTCAAAGAGATGGCAATGAGAGAGGTCGTGCAGGGTATCCAAATCAGTGGCCTTGATGGAACCAAGGAGACCGTGTGTAAGTCATGCGTTACCGGCAAATCAACGTGACAGCCGTTTGCGGCAAAGGGGACGCGTCCATCAACAAAGTTGGCAGTGGTACACACACATTTGTGTGGACCACTTGAGAGCTCCATCGGTGGAACTTGCTACTTCCTCACCTTCATCAACGACCACAGTCGCAAACTATACCCCTACCTCATGAAGCGAAAGAGCGAAGTCCTTACATGCATGCAAGAGTTTGTGGCAGATGTGGAGCGGCAGACAGAGTTGAAGTTGAAGGCGTTGTGGAGCATCAACGGCGGTGAATATGTGGGCTGCCTTGGGTGGATGAAGAGCAAGTGGATTGAGTGGCACAAAACAACTCCACACTCCTTGCAGCAGAATGGTGTCGCAAAGAGAGCGAATCGCACAATCCTTAACATGGTGCGATCCATGTTGAGCGACTCTGGCCTTCAACAACCGTATTGGGTGGAGGCAGCACGGAAAGCGGCATACATAATGAAGCTTATACCGACCAAGCCGTCGAAGGACAAGGAGAGCAAGGCGTGGAAGACGCCACAAGAGTTGTGGAGCAGGAGAAAGCCGGCAGTGGGTCACCTCCGCACGTTTGGTTGCATTGCACATGCGGTGGTACAGGCACGTGACAGGCGGAGCAAGCTAGACCCACAAACCCGCCGGTGTCTTTTCCTTGGGTATGAGAGCAGAAGCAAAGTGTACCGACTCTTTCACCCAAGTAGGCAACAGATTGTGAGCAGCCGTGATGTCACGTTTGAGGAGAAACGTTGTTGGACGGATTAGAATGCAGGTCTCTCCAAGAGGGGGAGTGGTTGCCACTCCTTAAGGGGGAGACGCCGGAGGACGTGAATGAGGGTGACGTCCTGGCAAGAGCACCAGCTGGAGAGGATCGCCCAAGGGATGGGCAAGCGGCATAATTTGTTTCAGCCAGTTTGGATGAGGAATCAGAAGCACCTGAGATGGACATGGAGGTGGGGAGGCGACTGATGTCTCCAAGGTCTCCAAGAGAGGGGGAGCAGGCGCTTGGAGAGGATGGCGCCAAAAGGGCACATCAACATCAACAACCGCTTCAAGAGCCCCGCACGAGCAGCCGTGTGCGAAGAAGGAAAAAAAGGTACAATGTGGGCAAGGGCATCTGGACTGGGTTTGCACAAGTCTTCTTCACGCAAGAGGAGCATGAAGGAGGCACTCCACCAGAAGGATGGGGCTGAGTGGGAGGGAGCAATAAATTGTAAGCTCACCTCCGATGAGGAGAAAGGCTNAAAGGGCACATCAACATCAACAACCGCTTCAAGAGCCCCGCACGAGCAGCCGTGTGCGAAGAAGGAAAAAAAGGTACAATGTGGGCAAGGGCATCTGGACTGGGTTTGCACAAGTCTTCTTCACGCAAGAGGAGCATGAAGGAGGCACTCCACCAGAAGGATGGGGCTGAGTGGGAGGGAGCAATAAATTGTAAGCTCACCTCCGATGAGGAGAAAGGCTCCTCAGTTGTAGGTTGAG
Organism: Penium margaritaceum; assembly: GCA_023375785.1. NCBI lineage: Eukaryota > Viridiplantae > Streptophyta > Zygnematophyceae > Desmidiales > Peniaceae > Penium > Penium margaritaceum. Next base: position 411,005 of record SZWC01000322.1, on the reverse strand, counting down.
CATGGAAGACTGCCATGGGTGATGCCCAAGGGGGAGAATGTTGGAAATATGCTCCTCAACATGGCAGGAATGACTCCAAAAAGGAACACCAAAAAGACAAGCCTTAGTGGCTTAGTGGTCAATGGTGTCCACCTCTATTGGGAGGGGCCCGGGTTCAAGTCCCACAAGATCAATTTCTGCCCTGTGTCAAGGGAGGTGAAAAATAGATGCCTGGAAGCTAGCTCAAACTCTAGAATTCCTCCCTGAGTTTCTAGAAGGCTTGGTGAGGGTGGAGGAAGGGAGCACACCCTCTAGAAGGGGTGACTTGTCCTACAAGGTATCTAGAGGTGTCTTGGTCTTCTGGATACCTTCCCTCCTACTAGAAGCAGGCTGAGGAATCTAGGAAGGGGCAGAAGCTTTTAGAGGAAGGAAGGGATACCTTCCGAGGTGGGAAAATGACAGCCTACCAAGGGCCACTCTAGAAGCCACATAATCTGCAAGGAAGCTCCAAATCTGGCATGCTTTGGTATTCTGGAAAGCTTATATCAGTGGCTATAAAATGCAACTGCTTGTGATCCTTGATCAAGAGTTCATTCCCAGTCAATTCATGCCAAAACTATTGCTTCACTCTCTGATCCGTTTTCTGCCATCCTTGGAACCAGTTGCCTTCACAGTTGCAGTCTCTCCAAAAACAGTTGGTGGTAGGAACCAGCCACTGCTAGGAACCCTCCAGGGTGCACAGTCACCCTCAGGCCAACAAGAAAGGGGGAGCAAGCCAGAGAACGGTGGAGCAAGACAGGGAAAGGTGGAGCAAGCCACTGAAAGATGGAGCAAGCCAAAGAAAGGTAGAGCAAGCCATAGAAAGGTAGAGTAAGCCAGGAAAAGGTGGAGCAAGCCAGGGAAAGGTGGAGCAAGCAAGTGAAAGGTCGTGCAAGCCAGAGAAAGATGGAGCAAGCCAGGGAAAGTTTTAGAAATCCTGAGAAAATAGGAAAAATCCAAAGAAATATGGAGCAAGCGAGAGACATGGGCAGCAAGCCAGAGAAATGTGGAGCAAGCCAAAGAACGGCGAAGAAAGCCAGAGAACAGTGGAGCAAGCCAGAGAACGGTTAAGAAAGCCAGAGAATGGAGGAACAAGCCAGCAAAGCAGAGGCAAGCCAGAGAAAGTTGAGACAAGCCAGGGAAAGGTGGAGCAAGTCAGAGAAATGTGCAGAAAGCCAGAGAATGATGGAGCAAGCTAGATAAAGGTGGAGCAAGTCAAAGAACGCCTGAGCAAGTCAGAGAAGGGTGGAGTAAGCCACAGAAAGGGAGACGAAGGTAGAGAAAGGTGGAGCAAGCCAGAAAAAGGTGAAGCAAGCCAGAGAAAGGCAGAGTATTCCAGAGAAAGGTGGAGGAAGCCAGAGAAAGGTAGAGCAAGCAAGGGAAAGGTGGCGCGAGCCAGAGAACGGTGGAGAAAGCCAAAGAAAGGTGGTGCAAGCCCAGAAATGTTGGAGCAAGCCAGGGAAAGGAAGAAAAAGCCAAAGAAATCTGGAGCAAAACAGGGAAAGGTGGATCAGGCAAGAGAAAGGTGGAGTAATCCAGAGAAAGGTTGAGCAAGCCAGGGAAAGGTGGAGCAAGCCAGAGAAACATAGAGCAGGTTAGAGAATGGCAGAACAAGCGAGAGAAAAGTGGAGCAAGGCAGAGAGTGGTGGAGGAAGCTAGAGAAAGGTGGACCAAGCCAGATAAAGGTTGGACAAGCCAGAGAAAGATGGACAAAGCCAGAGAAAGGTGGAGAAAGCCAGAGAACAGTGGAGCAAGCCATTGAACGGTTGAGCAAGCCAGAGAAAGTTGGAGCAAGCCAAAGAAAGGTGAAGCAAGCCAGAGAAATCTGTAGCAAACCAGAGAAAGGCGGAGTATGCCAGAGAAATGTGGGGCAAGCTAGGGAAAGGTGGGAAAAGCCTGAGAAAGATGGAGCAAGGCAGGGAAAGGTGGAGCAAGCCACAGAGAGGTGGATTAAGCCGTATAAAGGTGGAGACAGGGTGGGAAGGGAAGCAAGCTAGAGAAAGGTGGAGCAGGCCAAAGAAAGGTGGAATCATACAGGGAAAGGTGGTGCAAGCCCAAGAATGGTGAAGCAAGCCAGATAAAAATGGAGAAAGCTACAGAAAGGTGGAGCAAGCCTGAGAACGGAAAAGGAAGCCAGAGAAGTTAGGAGCAAGCCAGAAAAAGGTGGAGCAAGCTAGAGAAAGGTGGGGCAAGCCGGAGAATGGGGGAGCAAGCGAGAGAAAGGTGCAGCAAGCCAAAGAAAGGTGGAGCAAGCCAGGAAAATTCAGAGCAAGCTAGACAAGGAAGGAGCAATATAGAGAAATGTGGAGCAAGCCAAAGAAAGGTGGAGTAAGCCAGAGGGGTGGAGCAAGCCACAAAATGGTGGAGCAAGCCAGAAAAAGTTGGAGCAAGCCAAAAAAATTTGGAGTTAGCCAAGGAAAGATCGAGCAAGCCAGAGAAAGGTGGAGCAATCCAGGGAAAGGTGGAGCAGGACAGAGAAAGGTGGAGCAAGCAAGGGAAAGGTGGAGCAAGTCAGGGAAAGGTGGAGCAAGCCAGAGTAAAGGAGAGCAGGCCGGAGAATGGTGTAGCAAGCCAGAGAGTGGTGGAGCAAGCCAGATAACGGTGGAGCAAGCCAGATAATGGTGGTGCAAGAAAAATAAGTGTAGAGGTAGCCAGAGAAAGGTGGAGTAAGTCAGAGAAAGATTAAGCAAGTCAGAGAAAGGTATAGAACGAAAGAGAATGGGGGAACAAGCCAGAGAACGGTGGAGTAAACCAGAGAACAGTGGAGCAAGGCAAAAAAGTGTACAACAAGCCATAGCTAGGTGGAGAAAGCCAGAGAAAGGTTGAGTAAGTAAGAGAAAGGTGGAGTCAGCCAGAGAATGGTGGAACAAGCCAGAGTAAGATGGAGCAAGCCGGAGAAAGGTGGAGCAACCCAGGGAAAGGTGGAAAAATCTAGAGAACTGTGGAGCAAGCCAGCAAAAGGTTGAGCAAACCAGGGAAATATTGAGCAAGCCAGAGGACGGTGGAGGAAGCTAAAAAACGTTGGAGTTAGCCACAGGAAGGTGGAGCAAGCCAGAGATAGGTGGAGCAAGACAGAGAAAGGTGGAGCAAGCCACCGAAAGGTGGAACAAGCCAGAGAAAGAGGTGGCAAACCATAGAAATGTGGAGCAAGCAAAGGAAAGGTGGAGCATGCCAAGGAAAGGTGGAGTCAGACAGGGAAAGGTAAAGGAAGCCAGAGAAAGATGGAGAAAGCAATGGAAAGTTCGAGCAAGCCTGAGAAAATGGGAACAAGCCAAAGAAACATGGAGCAATCGAGAGACAGGGGGAGCAAGCCAGAGAAAGGTGGAGCAAGCCAAATCACGGTGGAGAAATCCAGAGAATGGTAAAGCAATCCATAGAACTGATGAGCAAGCCAGAGAACGGTGGAGCAAGCCAACAAAGTGAAGAGCAAGCCAGAGAAATGTGGAGCGAGCCAGAGAAAGTTGGAGCAAGTCAGAGAAATCTGGAGCAAGCCAGAGAATGATGGAGCATGCTAGATGAAGGTGGACTAAGTCAAAGAACGCTGGAACAAGCCAGAGAAAGGTGGAGCAAGCCAGAGAAAAGTGGAGCAAGTCAGAGAACAGTGGAGTTAGCCACAGAAAGGGGAAGGAAGCCGAAGAAAGGTGGAGCAAGCCAGAGAAAGGTGGACCAAGCCAGAGGAAGGGGAAGGCATCCAGAGAAAGGTGGAGCAAGCCAGAGAAAGGTAGAGCAAGCCAGTGAATGTTGGAGCAAGCAAGGGAAAGGTGGATCAAGCCAGAGAAAGGTGGAGCAAGCCAGGGAACAGTGGAGAAAGCCAAAGAAAAGTGGTGCAAAATTAAAAATGTTGGAGTAAGCCACAGAAAGGTGGAGCAAGCCAGAGAAGGGTGGAGCAAGCCAGAGAAAGGTAGAGCAAGAAAGAGAAAGTTGGAGCAAGCCAGAGAAAGGTGGAGCAAGCCAGAGAAAGAAAGAGAAAACCAAAAAAAGGTTGAGCAAGCCAGAGAAAGATGGGGCAAGTTAGGGACAGATGGAGTAAGCCTGAGAAAGATGGAGCAAGGCAGGGAAAGGTGGAGAAAGCAAGAGAAAGGTGGAGCAAGCCATAGAAAGGTGGATCCAGCCAGGGAAAGGTGAAGCAAGCTAGAGAAAGGTGGAGCAGGTCAAAGAAAGGTGGAACAATAAAGGGAAAGGTGGCGCAAGGCTGAGAAAGGTGAAGTAAACTGAGAACTGGAGCAACCTAGAGAAGGGTGAAGCAAGACTGAGAACGGCCGAGCAAGACAGAGAAGGAAGGAGCAAGCCAAAGGAAGGTGGAACAAGCAAGAGAAAGGTGAAGCAAGCTAGAGAACGGTGAAGCAAGCCAGAGAAAGGTGGAGCAAGCCAAAGAAAGGTGCAGCAAGGCAGGGAAATGCGGAGCAAGATAGACAAAGGTAAGGCAAGATAGACAAAGGTGGAGCAAGCCAGAGAAACGTTGAGCAAGACATACAAAGGTGGAGCAAGCCAAATAAAGTTTGTGCAAGCCAGGGAAAGGTGGAGCAAGCCAGAGAAAGGTCGAGCAAGCAAGAAAACGGTGGAGCAAGCTAGAGAAAGGTGCAGCAAACAAAAAAAAGATGGAGTTAGCCAGGGAAAGGTGGAGCAGGCCAGAGAAAGGTGGAGCAGGCCAGAGTAAAGTGGAGCAGGCCGGAGAATGGTGGAGCAAGCAAGAGAAAAGTGGAGCAAGCCAGAGAATGGTGCACCAAGTTTCGTAAAGGTAGAGCAAGCAAGATAAAGGCATAGAATGTTGAATATTTATGCCCCTTGTTCAGTGTTGTAGGACGGATCAGGAATGCTCTACCCCTTGTGGAGGTATGACCCCTAGATCTGTTGTAGTGTGACTCAACTATGCTCTGTCTCTTGTGAGATATGACCTGTGAGTACACCATGTGGGTGAGTGGTTACCTTGGCCATTTTGTTGATTTGGCCAAGTGAGAGGTCATGAGGTCGATCCTGGCCCCATGCATATCTTGTTTGCTGTGGAAGCTTCCAAGAAAGAAAGTCCGTAGCTTCTTGGACGCTACATGGTTGGTCTGTCACCTTGACACTAGGATGCTTATGTGTCAAGCCCACAGTGCAAGTCTATTGGTGACGTGGCTGGTTCAGGCCACTTCCCAGGAATGTGCTTTTGAGTTCTAGGACTGGACAGATAGCTATAAAAGGACTTGTCTTGCATGCTGATCAATCAACCCTTGCTTGATGCTCTCTTGCGTATTGACGACTTGAGCTCTTCTTGAGATGTAATGCTAAGGCGTTAGTACTCTTGAAGGTGAAGTGTATGCCTGATTAAGTTTGGGGTGTATGACACATACCTGCAAAGGAAGAAGGTGTAAGAACCTTTGTGAGCTTTTCGGTTTTGCGGCTTCTCTGCCGGAGGTGGTTAGCTCAGTAGCTAACATAGAAAGCAAGAGAAAGGTGGAGCAAGCCAGGGAAAGTACGAGCAAGCCAGAGAGCAGTGGAGCAAGTCAGAGAATGGTGGAGTAAGCCAAAGAAAGGTGAAGCAAGCTAGGAAAAGGTGAAGAAATCCAGAGAAATACGGAGCAAGCTAGAGAAAGGTGGAGTAAGCCATAGAATGGTGGAGCAAGCCAGAGAACAGTGGAACAAGCTATAGAAAGGTGGAGGAAGTCAGGGAAAGGTGGAACAATCCCGAGAAAGGTAGATCAAGCCAGAGAACGGTGGAGCAAGCTACAGAACAGTGGAGCAAGCCAGAGAGGTGGAGCAAGCTAGGAAAAGGTGGAGCAAGCCAGAGAAAGGTGGAGCAAGCCAGAGAAAGGTGGAGCAAGCCAGAGAACAGTGGAGTAAGCTGGAGAACGGTGAAGCAAGCCAGAGAAAGGTGGTGTAAGGCAGAGAAAGTTGGAGCAAGCCAGGGAAATGTGAAGCAAGCCAGGGAAAGGTGGAGCAAGAAAGAGAAAGGTGGAGAATGCCAAGGAAAGGCGGAGTAAGCATGAGAAAGGTGGAGCAAGACAGATGACAATGAAGCAAGTGATAGACAGGGAGAGCAAGCCAAAGAACCGCGGAGCAAGCAGAAGAAGCATAGAGCAAGCTAGAGAAAGGAAGAGAAAGCCAGAGAAAGGTTGAGCAAGTTAGAGAAAGATGGAGGTTATCCGAGAATGTTGGAGCAAGCCAGAGAAAGTTGGAGTAAGCCAGAGAAAGGTGGAGCAAGCCAGAGAAAGGCGGAGCAATGTAGAGAACGGTGGAGCAAGCGAGAGAATGGTGGAGCAGACTAGGGAAAGGTGGAGCAAGACAAAGAGCAACTAGGCAAGCTAGAGAGTGGTAGAGCAAGCCAGATAAAGTTGGAGCAAGCCAAAGAACGGTGGAGCAAGCCAGAAAATGATTGTGCAAGCCAGCGAAAGGTTGAGCAAACAAGGGAAAGGTAGATCAAGCCACAGAATGGTGGACCAACCCATAGAAAGGTGGAGCAAGCCAGGGAAATGTGGAGCAAGCCAGAGAAAGGCGGAGGAAGCCATGGAAAGGTGGAGCAATCCAGGGAAAGGTGGAGCACACCAGAGAAGGATGGAGCAAGCCAGAGAAAGATGGAGCAAGCCAAAGGTGGAGAAAATTACAGAAAAGTGGAGTAAGCCAGGGAAAGGTGGAGCAAGCCAGAGAAAGGTGGAGCAAGCCAGGGTAAAGTGTAGCAAGCTTGAGAATGGTGGAGCAAGCCAGAGAAGGATGGAGCAAGCGAGAGACAGGTAGAGCAAGCTAGAGAACGGTGGACCAAGCCAGAGAATGGTTGAGCAATCCAGAGAACGGTGGAGCAAGCCAGATAATGGTGGAGGAAGCCAAATAAGTGAACAGCAAGCAAGAGATTGGTGGAGTAAGTCAGAGAAAGGTTCAGCAAGTGAGAGAAAGGCAGAGAAAGCAAGAGAATGGTGGAGCAAGCTAGAGAACGGTGAAGCAAGCCAGAGAACGGTGGAGCAAGGCAAATAAGTGTAGAGTAAGGCAGAGATAGGTGGAGCAAGCAAGAGAACGGTTGATCGAGTCAGAGAAAGGTGGAGTAAGCCAGAGAACTGTGGAGCAAGCCAGAGTAAAATGGAGTAAGCCAGAGAAAGGTGGAGCAAGCCAGAGAAAGGAGGAGCAAGCTAGAGAACGTTGGAGTAAACCAGCAAAAGGTTGAGCAAACAAGGAAAAGATGGAGCAAGCCAGAGAACGGTGGAGCAAGACAGAGAAAGGAGGAGAAAACCACTGAAAGGTGGAGCAAGGCAGAGAAAGGTGGAGCAATCTAGAGAAAGGGGGAGCATACCGTAGAAAGGTGGAGCAAGCCAGAGAAAGGTGAAGCAAGCCATAGAAAGGTGGAGAAAGCCAGGCCAAGTTGGAGCAAGCCAGAGAAATGTGAAGAAAGCCAGAGAAAGGTGGAGCAACCCAGAAAACATTGGAGCAAGCCAGGGAAAGGTAGTGCAAGCCAAAGGAAGATGGAGCAAGCCATGGAAAGGTCGAGCAGGCCAGAGAAAGGGAAAAAAAGCCAGGGGAAGCTAAAGTAATCCAAGAAACGGTGGAGCAAGCCAGAGAAAACTGGAGAAGGCCAGAGAACGGTTGAGCAATCCAGAGAAAAGTGGAGCAAGCCAGAGAAAGGTGGAGCAAGCCAGATAAAGGTGGAGCAAGCCAGAGGAAGGTGGACCAAGCCAGAGAAAGGTGAAGAAACCCAGAGAAAGGTGGAGCAAGCCAGAGAAAAGTGGAGCAAGCCAGAGAAAGGTGGAGCAAGCCAGATAAAGGTGGAGCAAGCCAGAGGAAGGTGGACCAAGCCAGAGAAAGGTGAAGAAACCCAGAGAAAGGTGGAGCAAGCCAAAGAACAATGGAGCAAGCCAGAGCAATTTGGAGCAAACCAAAGAAATGTAGAGCAAGCTAGAGAAAGGTCAAGCAAACCAGAGAAAGATGGAGCAAGCCAGAGAAAGCTGGAGCAAGCCAGGGAAAGGTAGAGTAAGCCAGATAAAGACGGAGCAAGGCAGTGAAAGGTGGACCAAGCCAGAGAAAGGTGCAGCAAGCCATAGAAAGGTGGATCAAGGCAGGAAACATTGAAGCAAGCTAGAGAAAGGTGAAGCAGGCCATAGGAAGTTGGCAAAATCCAGGGAAAGGTGGCGTAAGCCTAACAAACGTAAAGCAAGCCAGAGAGTGCTGGTGCACACCAGAGAAAGTTGGAGCAAGCTTGAGAACGGTCGAGCAAGCCAGAGAAAGGTGGAGCAAGCCAGAGAAAGGTGAATAAAGCCAAAGAAGGGTGGAGCAAGCCAAAGAAAGGTAGGGCAAGTGTGGGAAAGGTGGAGCAAGCCAGAGAAAGGTAGAGCAAGCCAGATAAAGGTGGAGCAAGCCAAGGAAAGGTGGGGCAAAGCAGAGAAAGGTGGAGCAAGCCAGAGAACAACGGAGCAAGTCAGAGAAAGGTGGAGCAAGCAAAAACATGTTGGAGTTAGCTAGGGAATGGTGGAGCAAGCCAGAGAAAGGTGGAGCAAGCCGGAGAAAGGTGGAACAGGCCAGAGGAAGGTGGAGTGAGCTTAAAAAAGGTGGAGCAAGGCAGGAAAAGGTGGAGCAAGCAAGAGTAAAGTGGAGCAGACCAGAGAACGGTGGAGCAAGCCAGGGAAAAATGGAGAAAGCCACAGAGCGGTGGAGTATGCCAGAGAAAGGTAGAGCAATCCAGATAAAGGTGGAGCAAGGAAGAGAAAGGTGGAGCAAGCCAGAGAAAGGAGAAGAAAGCCTGAGAAAGGAGGAGCAAGCCAAGGAAAGGTCGAGCAAGCTAGGGAAATGTGGACAAAGCCAGTGAAAGGTGAAGCAAGCTAGAGAAAGGTAGAGTAAGCCAGAGAATGGTGGAGCAAGCAATGTAACGGTGGAGCAAGCCATACAGTGGTGGAGCAAGCCAGAGAAAGGTGGAGCAACCTACAGAAAGGTAGAGCAAGCCAGAGAACGGCAGAGCAAGCTTGAAACAGAAGAGCAAGCCAGCGAATAGTGGAGCAAGCCAGAGATTGGTAAAGCAAGCCAGGGAATGGTGGAGCAAGCCAGAGAAAGGTGGATTAAGCCGAAGAAAGGTGAAGAAATCCAGAGAACAGTGGAGCAAGCCAGCAAACAGTACAGTAAGCCTGAGAAAGGTGGAGTAAGGCAGAGAATGGTAGATCAAGCCAGAGAATGGCGGAACAAGCCAGAGAACGGTGGAGCAAGCTAGAGAAAGGTGGAGTGAGCAAGAAAATGTTGTATAAATCCAGGGAAAGGAGGAGCAAGCGATAGAATGGGGGATCAAGCCAGAGAATGGCGGAACAAGCCAGAGAACGGTGGAGCAAGCTAGAGAAAGGTGGAGTGAGCAAGAAAATGTTGTATAAATCCAGGGAAAGGAGGAGCAAGCAGAGAAAGATGGAACAAGCCAGGGAAAGGTGGATCAGTCCATAGAAATGTGGAGCGAGCCAGAGAAAGGTGGAGAAAGCCAGAAAAAGGTGGAACAAGCCAGAGAAAAGTGTAGTAGGCCAGAGAACGCTGGAGCAAGCGAGAGAAAGGTGGAGCAAGCCAGGGAAAGGTGGATCAGTCCATAGAAATGTGGAGCGAGCCAGAGAAAGGTGGAGAAAGCCAGAAAAAGGTGGAACAAGCCAGAGAAAAGTGTAGTAGGCCAGAGAACGCTGGAGCAAGCGAGAGAAAAGTGGAGCCAGCCGGAGAATAGCAGAGCAATCCTGAGATCTATGGAGCAAGCCAGGTAAAAGCGGAGCAAGCCATAGAAAGGAGGAGCAAGCGATAGAATGGGGGATCAAGCCAGAGAATGGTTGAGCAAGCTGGAGAAAGGTCGAGCAAGCTAAAGAAAGAATGAGAGAGCCAGAGAAAGGTGAAGCAAGGCAGAGAAAGTTGGAGCAAGCCAAGGAATGGTAGAGCAAGCAAAAGAACGGTGGAGTAGGCCAGAGAAAGGTGGAGCAAGCCAGGGAAATCTAGAGCAAGTGACAGAAAGGTGGAGCAAGCAAGCGAATACTTGAGCAAGCCAGAAATGGTGCAACAAGCCAGTGACCGATGAAGCAAGCCAGAGAAAGGTGGAGCATGCCAAGGAAAGGTGGAGCAAGCTAGAGAAAGATGGAGCAAGCCAGAGGAATTTGGAGAAAGCCAGAGAACGGTGGAGCAAGCCAGACAACGGTGGAGCAAGCCAGAGAAAGATGTAGTAAGAAAGAGAAAGGTGGAGCAACTACAGAATGCTCGAGGAAGCCAGGGAAAGGAAGAGCAAGCAAGAGAAAGGTGGAGCATGCCAGGGAAAGGTGGAGCAAGCCTGAGAATGCTGGAGAAAGCCAGAGAATGATGGAGCAAGCGACAGACAGGTGGAGCAAGCAAGAGAACGGTGGAGCAGGCCAGAGAATGGTGGAATAAGCCGGAGAACGGTGGAGCAAGCCAGAGAACGGTGGAGCAAGCCAAATAAGTCTAGAGCAAGCCAGAGAACGGAAGATCAAGCGAGGGAAAGTTCGAGCAAGCAAGAGAATGGTGGAGCAAACTAGAGAAAGGTGAAGCAAGCCAGAGAAAATTGGACCAAGCTAGGGAAATGTGGAGTAGGCCAGAGAAAGATGGAACAAAGTAGGGAGAGGAAGAGCAAGCCAGGGAAAGGTGGAGTGAGCCATAGAAAGGTGGATCAAGCCTTGGAAAGGTGGAAAAAGCTAGATAAAGGTGGAGCAGGCCAGAGAAAGGTCGAACAATCCTTGGAAAGGGCACGCACACATTAGAGAGATGAAGCAAGCCAGAGAATGCTGGAGCAAGTCAGAGAAAGGTGGAGCAAGCCTGAGAACGGTCGAGCAAGCCAGAGAAGGGTGGAGCAAGCCAGAGAAAAGTGGAGCAAGCCAAATATTGGTGGATAAAGCCAAAGAACAGTGGCGCAAGTTAGAGAAAGGTGGAGGAAGCCAAAGAAAGGTGGACCAAGCAAGAAAAATGCTGAGATAGCCAGACAAAGGTGGAGCAATCCAAAGTAAGGTAGAGCAAGCCAGAGAAACGTGGAGCAAGCCAGCAAAAGGTGGAGGAATCCAGGGAAAGGAGCAAGCTAGAGAAATGTTGAGCAAGCCAGAGAATGATGAAGCAAGCCAGAGAAAGGTGGAGCAAGCCAAAAAATGTTAGAGTTAGAGTGGGAAAGGTGGAGCAAGCCGGAAAAAGGTGGAGAAAACCGGAGAAAGGTGGAGCAAGCCAGGGAAAGATGGAGCAGGCCAGAGAAAGGCGGAGCAAGTGAGAGAATGGTCGAGCAAGACATGGAAGGTGGAGCAAGAAGTGATGAAGTGAAGCACGTCAGAGAACGGTGGAGCAAGCCAGAAAAAAGTGGAGCAAGCCAGAGAACGATGGAGCATGCCACAGAAAGGTAGAGAAAGCAAGTTAAAGGTGGAGCAAGCCAGAGAACGGTAGAGCAAGCCAGATAAAGGAGGAGAAAGCCAAAAAAAGGAGGAACAAGCCAGAGAACAGAGGAGCAAGCCAGAAAATGGTTGAGCAAGCGTGACAAAGACAAACCACGCTAGGGAAAGGTGGAGAAAGCCAGAGAAAGGTGAAGCAAGCTAGAGGAAGTTGGAGGAAGCCAGAGAATGGTGGAGCAAGACAGAGAATGGTGGAGCAAGCAAGGGAAAGGTGGAGCAAGCCAGGGAAATGTGGAGCAAGCCAGAGAAATGCAGAGCAAGCCAGAGAACGGCAGAGCAAGCTTGAAACGCTGGAGCAATCCAGAGTACAGTGGAGGAAGCCAGAGAAAGGTGGAGCAATCCAGGGAAAGGTGTAGCAAGCCAGAGGAAGGAGGGGCAAGCAATAGAAAGGTGGAGAAAGTCAAATAACGATGGAACAAGGCAGAAAAGGATGCAGTAAGCCAGAGAAAGGTGGATGAAGGCACAGAATGGTGGAGCAAGCCAACAAAGGGGTGAAGCAAGCCAGGGAAAGGTGGAGCATGCCAGAGAAAGGTGGAGCAAGCCACGGAAAGGTTGGGGAAGCTTGAGAAAGGTGGAACAAGCCTGAGAACAGTGGAGCAAGCAAGAGAACGGTGGAGCAAGCAATGTAACAGTGGATCAAGCCTAAGAAGCATAGAGTAAGCCAGAGAAAGGTGATGCAAGCCAGAGAAAGGTAGAGCAAGTTAGAGAAAGGTTGCGCAAGTAAGAGAAACATGGAGCAAGCCAGAAAACCGTGGAGCAAGCCAGAGAAAGGTGGAGAAAGCAAGAGTTTCAGGAATGCTGTCTTGGCGTGCCCTGAACTGCCTGAGTGTCCTTGGCTGCTTAGTGCAAAGAGACTTCCAAGGGAGGTGTGTGCTTTGGGTCGCCACAACACCAAGGGAGCAGAATGCTGGCAGAATACAGATTGCGGAAACTGAGAAAGGCTGGGAATCATCAATGGTTAGTTATTTTGGTGAGATTACATCAAATTCTTATAGCCTGTGATCTAAGCTTTCCAACGCATCCAAGAACACCCAAAACGGAGCAGTAGAGCCCCTGCTACGGCCGTTAGAGTAAGCCATGGTGGAGCTGAGCCGCCCACCATACCCACGAACGGGAATGACGGGAGGCGCTTCGACGGTGGCTTGTCGAAACGCCCTTCCTATCATCCCAACGTGGGGGGAGGCTCGCCCTGGTCCAGAAGAGCATCCACATCCCTTTTGTTCATGGCCCATGTGCCCTTGGAGCTCATTGAAGTCGAACTCGGATTACTGGTGGTGGAATTACTCCGTCACCAATGACGGAACCCAGATTCCACCCACCTACCACCCGAACTTCAGATGGGGCTATCTTTCTCAATTCTCAACCAAATCGAGCAACTGAAAGCTCGAAACTGCATGGCAAAATGCAAGGAGTCCAAATCTGCAGTCATATTATAGATCCAACCACTCCCTAGTGGTCGAACCAGGAAAATGGAATCCATGGCAGGGGCACTTTTAACAAAGAGAAGGTGGATCAAGGCAGAGAAAGGTGGAGCAAGCCAGAGAATGGTGGAGAAAGCGAGAGAAAGGTGGAGCAAACCAGGTAAAGGTGGAGTAAGCCAACGAGCAATGGAGCAAGCCAGAGAACGCTAGAGCAAGCCAGAGAAAATTGGAGCTAGCCAGAGAATGGTAGAGCAAGCCAGAGAAAGATGGAGCTAGTCAGAAATAGGCAGAGCAAGCCATGGAAAGGTGGAGCAAGTGAGAGAACGGTGGAGAATGCCAGAGAATGGTGGAGCAAGCCAGAGAACGGGGGATCAAGCGAGGGAATGGTGGAGCAAGCTGGACAAAGGAGGAGCAAGCTAGAGAAAGGTTGAGAAAGCCAGAGAATGGTGGAGCAAGCCAGAGAACGGGGGATCAAGCGAGGGAATGGTGGAGCAAGCTGGACAAAGGAGGAGCAAGCTAGAGAAAGGTTGAGAAAGCCAGTGAAAGGTGAAGCAAGGCAAAGAAAGGTGGATAAAGCCAAAGAATGGTGGATCAAGCCAAAGAATGGAGGAACAAGCCAGAGAAAGGTGGAGCAAGCAAAAGAAATGTGGAGCAAAGGAGAGAAAGGTAGAGTAAGGCAAAAAACGTTGGAGCAAGCCAGAAAAACTGGAACAGGCCAGAGAACAATGGAGTAAGCCTGAGAAAGGTGGAGCAAGCCAAGAAAAGGTGGAGCAAGCCAGAGACAGGTGGAGCAAGCCAGAGAAATATGCAGCAAGACAGAGAACGGTGGATCAAGGCAGACAACGGTGGAGCAAGCCAGAGAAAGATATAGTAAGCAAGAGAAAGGTGAAGCAAGCAATAGAAAGGTGGAGTAAGCCAGGGAAAGGTAGAGCAGGCCAGAGGAAGGTGGAGCAAGCCAGGGAAAGTTGGAGCAAGCCTGAGAATGGTGGAGAAAACCAGAGAACGATGGAGCAAGAAGAATACATGTGAAGGAAGCAAGAGAACGGTGAAGCAAGCAAAAGCATGGTAGAACAAGCCAGAGAATGGAAGAGAAAACCAGAGAACAGTGGAGCAAGCCAAATAAGTGTTGAGGAAGCCAGAGAACGGTTGAGAAAGCAAGAGAGAGGTGGAGCGAGTGAGAGAATTGTGGAGCAAGCCTGAAAAAGATGGATCAAGACAGAGAAAAGTGGGGAAATCCAGAGAAAGATAGAGCAAGCTATAGAACGGTGGAGCAATCCAGAGAAAGGTGGAGCAAACCAGGGGAGGTTTAAGCAAGTCAGAGAACGGTGGAGCAAGCTAGAGAACGGTGGAGCAAGACAAAGAAAGGTGGAGCAAGCGACTGAAAGGTGAAGCAAGCCAGAGAGAGGAGGAGCAAGCCAGAGAACGGGGGAGCTATCAAGAGAAAGGTGGAGGAAGCCAGAGAAAGGTGGAGCAAGCCGGGGAAAGGCGGAGCAAGCCAGAGAAAGGTGGAGCAAGCCAGGGAACAATGGAGAAAGCCAGTAAAAGGTGGAGCAAGCCAGAAAACATTAGAGCAAGCCAGGGAAAGGTAGAGCAAACTACAAAACATTGGAGCAAGCCAGGGAAAGATGGAGCAAGCCAAAGGAAGATGGTGCGAGCCAGGGAAAGGTTGAACAGGCCAGAGAAAGGTGGAGCAAGCCAGAGAAAGCTGAGGCAAGCCAGGAAAAGGTTGAGCAAGCCAGAGAAAACTGGAGCAGGAAAGAGAACGGTGAAGCAAGCCAGAAAAAAGTAGAAGAAGCCAGATAAGGGTGGTACAAGTGGGAGAAAGGTTGAGCAAGCTAGATAAAGGTGGAGAAAGCCAGAGAAAGGTGGACCAAACCAGAGGAAGGTGAAGAAAGCCAGAGAAAGGTGGAGCAAGCAAGAGAACGGTGGAGCAAGCCAGAGCAAGTTGGAGTAAGCTATAGAAAGATAAAGCAAGCCAAAGAGAGATGGAGAAAACCAGAGAAAGGTGGAGCAAGCCAGAGAAAGGTGCACCAAGCTAGGGACAGGTGGAGTAAGCCAGAGAAATGTGGAGCAAGCCAGAGCAAGATGGAGTAAGCTATAGAAAGATAAAGCAAGCCAAAGAGAGATGGAGAAAACCAGAGAAAGGTGGAGCAAGCCAGAGAAAGGTGCACCAAGCTAGGGACAGGTGGAGTAAGCCAGAGAAATATGGAGCAAGGTTGGGAAAGGTGGATCAAGACAGGGAAAGTTGGAGCAAACCATAGAAAGGTGGAGCAAGCTAGAGAAAGGTGGAGCAAGCTAGACAAAGGTGGAACAATCCAGGGAAAGGCGGCACAAGCCTTAGAAAGGTGAAGCAAGGCAGAGAATGCTCGAGCAAGCCAAAGAAAGGTGGAGCAAGCCAGAGAAGGGTGGAGCAAACCAGAGAACGGTTGAGCAAGCCAGAGAAAGGTGGAGGAAACCAAATAAAGGTTGATCGATCAAGGGAAATGTGGAGCAATCCAGACAAAGGTGGAGCAATCAAAAGAAAGGTGGAGCAAGCCAGAGAAATGTGGAGCAAGCCAGAGAAAGGTGGAGCAAGCCAGGAATTGGTGGAGCAAGCCAGAGAAAGGTGGAGCAAGCAAGAGAACGATGGAACAAGCCAGAGAAAGGTGGAGCAAGCCAAAACATGTTAGAGCTAGCTGGGGAAAGGTGGAGCAAGCCGGAGAAAGGTGGGAGAAGCCATGGAAAGGTGGAGCAGGCCAGAGAAGACTGGAGCAAGCGAGAGAACGGTCAAGCAAGGCAGGGAAGGTGGAGCAAGCCAGAATAAAGTGGAACAGGCCAGAGAACGGTGGAGCAAGCCAGAGAGAAGTGGAGCAAGCCTGGAGAACGGTGGAGTATGCCACAAAAAGGTAGAGAAATCCAGATAAAGGGGGAGCAAGCCAGAAAAAGGTAGAGCAAGCCATAGAAACAAGGAGAAAGCCAGAGAACGGTGGAGCAAGCTTGAGAATCGTGGAGCAAGGGGGAGAAAGGTGGAGGAAGCTAGGGAATGTTGGAGAAATCCAAGGAAAGGTGAAGCAAGCTAGAGAAAGGTGGAGAAAGCCAGAGAATAGAAAGCCAATGAACGATGGAGCAAGCCAGGGAAAGGTGGAGCAAGCCAAGGAAAGGTGGAGCAAGCCACATAAAGGTAGAGCAATCCAGAGAACGGTGGAGCATGATAGAGAACAATGCAGTAAGCTAGAAATGGGTAGAGTAAGGCAAAGAATGGTGGAGCAAGCCAGCAAATTGTGGAGCAAGCCAGGTAAAGGTGGTGCAAGCCAGAGAAATGTGGAGCAAGCCACAGAAAGGTGGAGCAAGGTTGAGATCCTCTAATCTAGATCAAGGTTGACATTCTCTAGCTTAGTCTAGCTTGCTCCACCGTTCTTTGACTTGCTGTACCTTTCTGTGGCTTGCTCCACCTTTCTCTGGCTTGCTCCACCTTTCTTTGTAATCCACCGACTTTCTGTTACTTGCTCCACCTTTCTCTGGCTTGCTCCATTGTTCTCTAGCTTGTTCCACACTTCTCTGGCTTGCTTCAGCTTTCACTCTCTTGCTCCACCTTTCTCTGGCTTGATCTACCTTTCTCTGGCATGCTGCACCGTTCTCTGGATTGCTCCAACGTTCTCTGACTTACTCAACCATTCTCCGGCCTTCTCCAACATTCTCTTGCTTGCTCCACCTTCCTCTGGCTTGCTGCACTTGTCTCTCGCTTGCTCAACTGTTCTCTGGCCTGCTCCTCTTTTCTCTGGCTTGCTCCACCTTTCCCTGGCTTGCTCCACCTTTCTCTGGCTTGCTTTACCTTTACATGGCTTGCTCCATCTTGCCCTTGCTTGCTCCAACTTTCTGGGGCTTGCTCCACCTTTCTCTTGCTTGCTCCATCTTTCCTTGGCTTGCTCCACCTTTCTCTGATTAGCTGCACCTTTTCATGGCTTGCTCCAGCTTTCTTTGGCTTGCTCCACCTCGTTTTGGTTCATTCCACTTTTCTCTGGTCGCACAGCCTTTCTCTGGCTTGCTCCACTTTTCTCTAGCATGCTCCACCTTTCTCTGGTCTGCTCTGCCGTTTTCTGGCTTGCTCCACAGTTCCCTGGCTTGCTCCATGTTTCTCTGGCTTGCTCCAATTTCTCTGTCTTGATCCACCGCTATCTGGCTTGCTCCACCAATATTTGCATTGCTCCACCAGCCCAAGGCTTCCTCCACTGTTCTCTGGCTTCCTCCACCTTCCACTAGCATCCTCCTCCTTTTCCTGGCTTGCTCCATCTTCCCGTGGCTTGCTCTATCTTTGTATGGCTTGCTCGATATTTTCCTGGTTTGCTCCACCTTTCTTTGTCTTGCTCCACCTTTCCTTGTCTTGCTCCACATTTCTCTGGCTTGCTCCTCCTTTCTCTGGCTTGCTCCACTGTTATCAAGCTTGCTTCACCTTCATCTGGCTTGCCCCATCTTTCTTTAGCTTGTTCCATGTTTCTCTGGCATTCTCCACCGTTCTTTGGCTTGCTTGACCGTTCTTCGTCTTGCTCCAGCGTTCTCTGGCTTGCTCCATTGTTCTCTGGCTTACACCACCGTTCTCTGGATTGCTCCATCTTTATTTGGCTTACACCACATGTCTATTGCTTGCTACTCTGGTCTCGGACTTGCTCCACCTTTCTCTTGCTTGCTCCACATTTTCCTTGGTTGGAGCAAGCCAGAGCAAGATGCTTCATCTTATCTGGCTTGCTCCACCTTTCCTTGGGTTGCTCCACCTTTCATTGGCCTGCTTCCCTCTTCTTTTGCTCGCTCCACCTGTCTCTGGCTTGCTCCATTGTTCTCTG
The DNA here is from genome assembly GCA_023375785.1 of Penium margaritaceum. Taxonomy (NCBI): domain Eukaryota; kingdom Viridiplantae; phylum Streptophyta; class Zygnematophyceae; order Desmidiales; family Peniaceae; genus Penium; species Penium margaritaceum. The sequence goes on along the minus strand of SZWC01000322.1, from coordinate 393,398 downwards.
GCTTTCACCACCGTTCTCTGGATTGCTCCATCTTTATTTGGCTTACACCACATGTCTATTGCTTGCTACTCTGGTCTCGGACTTGCTCCACCTTTCTCTTGCTTGCTCCACATTTTCCTTGGTTGCTCCAGCTTTCTCCAGCTTGCTTCATCTTATCTGGCTTGCTCCACCTTTCATTGGCCTGCTTCACTCTTCTTTTGCTCGATCCACCTGTCTCTGGCTTGCTCCATCTTTCCCTGGCTTGCTCCACCTTTCCTTGGCTTGCTCCACCTTTCTCTGGCTTGCTCCACCTTTCATTGGCCTGCTTCACTCTTCTTTTGCTCGATCCACCTGTCTCTGGCTTGCTCCATCTTTCCCTGGCTTGCTCCACCTTTCCTTGGCTTGCTCCACCATTCCTTGGGTTACTCCACCTTTCTCTGGCCTACTCCACCATTTGATGGCTTGCTCCGCTCTCTTCTTGCTTATTCAACTTTTCTCTTGGTTGCTGCACCGTTCTCCGGTGTGCTCTACATTTCAGTGGCTTGCTCCACCTTTATCCGGCGTGCTCCACCATTCTCTAGCTTGCCTCTGTTTCTGGCTAGCTATACCACTTTCTGGCTTGCTCCACCATTCTCTGGCTTGCTCCACCTTTCCCGGGCCTGCTTCACCTTTCTCTGACCTTCTGCACCTTACTCTGGTTCTCTCCACCTCTCCCTGGCTTGCCCCATCTTTCCCTGGCTTGCTCTACCTTTCTCTGGCTTGTTCCACATTTTGCTCGATTACTCCACCGTTCTCTGGCTTGCTCAACCTTTCTCTGGCTTGCTCCTGTTTTCTCTGGCTTGCTCCATCGTTCCCTGGCTTGCTCCACTTTTCTCTGGCTTACTCATCCTTTTTCCTGGCTTGCTACACCTTTCTCTGGCTTGGTCCGCCTTTTTCCAGCCTGGTCCGCCTTTCTGTCACTTTCTCCACACCTCTCTGGATTTCTCCACCTGGCTTGCTAAAATATTCTCTTGCGTGCTCCACCCTTCTCTGGTTTGCTCCACCGTTCTCTGACTTGCTCCACTTTACTCTGGCTTGATCCACCTTTCCCTGGCTTGCTCCACCTTTCTGTGTCTTGCTCTACCTTTCTTCATCCAACTTTCTCCAGCTTTCTCTGGCTTGCCACACCTTTCACTGGCTTGCTCCATGTTTCTCTTTGCTCCACCTTTATCTGGCTTGCTCCCCCGTTCTCTGACTTTCTCCACCTTTTTTTGGCTTGCTCCACCCTTCTCTGGCTTGCTCCACCTTTCTATGGCTTTCTCCACCGTTCTGTGGCTTGCTCCACCTTTCCCCGGCTTGCTCCACCTTCTATGGATTGCTCCACCTTTCTCTGGCTTGCTCCACCTTTCTCTCACTTGCTCCACCTTTCTATGGCTTGCTCCACCTTTCCCTGGCTCGAGCTACCTTTCTCTTGCTTGCTCCACCTTTCTCTTTGTTGCTCCACCTTTCTCCAGATTGCCGTACCTTTCTATAGCTTGCTCTAAGTTTCTCTAGCTTACTCCACCTTTCTTTAGCTTGCTTCACAGTTATCGGGCTTGCTCCACCTTTCTATGGCTTGCTCCACCTTTCCCTGGCTTGCTCCACCTTTCTATGTCTTGCTCCGCCTTTGGATGGCTTGCTCCACCTCTCCCTGGCCTTTTCCACCTTTCTATGGCTTGCTCCACCATTCCTTGGCTTGCTCCACTGTTCTCTAGCTTGCTGAGCCTTTTTCTGGGTTGCTCCAGATTTCCCTCGCTTCCTCTAACTTCCTCTTGCTCGCTCCACCTGTCTCTGGCTTGCTCCACCTTTCTCTGGCTTCTTCCACCTTTCTTTGGTTTGCTGCAACTTTCCTTGCCTTGCTCCACCTTTTGCTGGCTTACTCCACATTTCTCTAGGTTGCTCCAGTGTTCTCTGGCTTGTGCCGCCTTTATCTGGCTTGCTCCACCACTCTCTAGCTTGCTCTACCTTTCTCTGGCATGCTACACCTTTTCCTGGTTTGCTACACCTTTCTCTGGCTTGATCCACCTTCGTCTCGCTTTCTCCACATTTCCCTGGCGTGCTCCAACCTTCTCTGGCTTGCCCCTCCTCTCTCTGGATTGCTCCCCCTTTCTCTTGCTGAATACTTTTCTCTGGCTTGCTCTACTGCTCCGTGGCTTGCTCCACATTTCTCTGGCCTGCTCCACCTGTCTCTGGCTTTTTCCACCTTTCTCTGGCTTGCTCCACCTTTCTCTGGCTTGCTATACCTTTTTCTAGTTTGCTCAACCTTTCTCTGGCTTGCTCCACCATTCTCTGGCTTGCTCTGCCATTCTCTGGCTTGCTCCACCATTCTATGGCTTGCTCCACCTTTCTCTGGCTTGCTCCACTTGTCTCTTGCTTGCTCCACCGTTTGCTGGCTTGCTCCACCCTTCTCTTGCTTGCCCCACCTTTCTCTGGTTTGTTACACCTTTCTCTGGATTGCTCTTCTGCTCTATGGCTTGCTCCGCCTTTCTCTGGCTTGCTCCACATGTTTTGGCCTTGCTCTGACTCTCTCTGACTTGCTCCACCTTTCTCCGGCTTGCTCTACCTCTCCCTGCCTTATTCCACCTTTCTATGGCTTGCTCCACAATTCTCTGGCTTGCTCAACCGTTCTATGACTTGCCCCACCTTCCTCTGGCTTGCTGCACCGTTCTCTGCTTTGCTCCACCATTCTCTGGCTTGCTCCACCTTTCTCCGACTTGCTCCACCATTCTCTAGCTTGCCACCATTTCTGGCTTGCTTTACCGTTCTCTGCCTTGCTCCACCTTTCTATGGCTTGCTCCACCTTTCACAGGCTTGCTTCACCTTTTTCTGCTTTCCTCCACCTTTCTCTGGCTTTGTCTTCCTTTCCCTGGCTTGTCAGACCTTTCTCCGGCTTGCTCTACATCTCTCTGGCTTTCTCCACATTTCTCTGGCTTGCTCCACCGTTTTATGAATTGCTCCACCTTTCTCTGGCTTGCTCCACCGTTCCCTGGCTTGCTCCACATTTCTTTGCCTTACTCCACATTTTCCTGGCTTGCTCCGCCGTTTTCTGGCTTCCTCCACCTTTCTCTGGCCTGCTCCACCTTTCCCTGGATTTCTCAACCTTTCTCTGGCTTGCTCCACCTAGCTTGCTCCAACGTTTTCTTGCTTGCCCCACCCCCTCTGGCTTGCTGAACGGTTCTCTGACTTGCTCCACCTTCCTCCAGCTTGCTCCACCTTTCCCTTGCTTTCTTCACCTTTCTTTGGCTTGCTCTACCTTTCTTCATCCAACTTTTCCGGCTTGCTCCACCTTTCTCCAGCTTGCTCTACCTTTCCCTGGCTTACTCCACCTTTTTCTCACATGCTCTAACTTCCTCCGGCTTGCTCCGCCGTCCTCGGACTTGCTCCACCTTTCTCTGGCTTGCTACACCTTTCTCTGAGTTGCTCCACCTGTCTCTGGCTTGCTCCACCGTTCTCTGGCTTGCTCCACCTTTCTCTGGTTTGCTCCAACATTCTGTGGCTTGCTCCACCATTTTCTCGCTTGCTCCGCCTTTCCTTGGATTGATCCAAAGTTTTCTGGCCGGCCCCACTGTCTTTGGCTTGCTCCACCTTTCCCTGGCTTGCTCCACCTTCTCTTGATTACTCCACCTCTCTGTGGCTTACTCCACCGTTGTCTCGACTACTCCACCTTCCCCTGGCTTGCTCCGCCTTTCCCTGGGTTGCTCCATGTTTGTCTGGCCGGCTCCTCCTTCCTCTGAAATACACCACCTTTCTGTTGCTCACTCCGCCTTTCTCTGGCTTGCTCTACCTTTGATTGGCATGCGCCACTCTTCTCTTGCTCAATCCACTGTTCTCTGGCTTGCTTCGCCGTTCTCGGGCATGCTCCACTATTCTCTGGCTTGCTCCACTTTTCTCTGGCTTGCTGTAAATGCTCTCTCTTGCTTGCTCCACTGTTCCATGGCTTGCTTTACCTTTCTCTGGCTTAGTCCAGCTTTCTCTAGCTTCCTCCACCTTTATCTGGCTTGCTCATTTGTTCTCTGTCTTGCTCTACCTGTCTCTTGCTTGCTCCATCATTTTCTTCCTTGGTCTAACTTTCTCTGACTCGCTCCACCTTTCTCTAGCTTGCTGCACCTTTCTCTGGCTTGCTCTTCCTCTCCCTGACTTACTACACCTTCTATGGCTTGCTCCACCGTTCCCTGGCTTGCTCCACTTTTCTATGACTTGCTCCACCTTTCTATGGCTTGGTCCACCTTTCCCTGGCTTGGTCCACCATTATCAAGCTTGCTCCACCTTTCTCTGGCTTGCTGCACCGTTATCTAGTTTGCTCCACCATTCTCTGGCTTGATCCACCTTCATCTGGCTTGCTCCACCGTTCTCTGGCTTACCACTGTTTCTGGCTTGCTCCGCTGTTCTCTGGCTTGCTCCACCATTCTCTGGCTTGATCCACCTTTCTCTGGCTTGCTTCACCTTTCCCTGACTTTCTCCACCTTTCTCTGGATTTCTCCATCTTTCCCTGGCTTGGCTAATATTTCTCCGGCTTGGTGTACATTCCTCTGGCTTGCTGAACATTTCTTTTGCTTGCTACATTGATCTTTTACTTGCTCCACCTTCCTCCGGCTTGCTCCACTTTTCTCTGGCTTGCTCTACCGTTTCCTGACTTTCTCCACCTTTCTCTGGCTTACTCCATCTTTTCTTGTCTTTCTCCACCTTTCTCTGGCTTGCTCCCCCTTTCTTTGGCTTGCTCCACCTTTCCCTGGCTTTCTCCACCTTTCCCTGGCTTGCGCCACCTGGCTTGCTCCAACGTTATCTTGCTTGCTCCACCCTTATCCGGCTTGCTCCACCATTTTCTGATTTGCTCCACCTTTCTCTTCCTTGCTCCACCTTTTCCTAGCTTGCTCCACCTTTCAATGGCTTGCTCCACCTTTCACTGCCTTGTTCCACCTTTCTCTGGCTTGCTGCACCTTTCTCTGCTTTGCTCCGCTGTTCTGTGACTTGCTCCACCTTTCTTTGTCTTACTACACCTTTCTCTGGCTTGCTCCACCTTTCTCTGGCTCTATCCACCGTTTTCTGGCTTGCTCCACCTTTCTATGGCTTGCTCCAGCGTTCTCTTGATTACTCCTCCTTTCTTGCTGAAATCTGGGGCAGCCCTCAGGGAATTGATCAGGCTCACTAAGAGCTGCCTTGGCATGACCAACTGTTTGTGAGAGGATGTTGCAGGCTGCACAGACAGCATATTTGCAGGCCAATGCAGGAACACAGAGAATGCGAATGTCAGAGTTGACTCTTGAGTGAGAAAGAACATGATCACAACTTTCTAGAAAACCCTTATATCCCTCATTTGGCCAAATGAGCACTGAGATAAACTCTGTCAAAGCTGACCCTCTACTTTACTCCTACTCTTGCATAATGAGTGGCAGTCACACTGTCATGCATTAAAATTATGTCTCCTACGGCCTGCATAGCCAATAGTCCTCGAATGCTTCTTCCTTGAAGTCTCTTGAAGGCCCTCCAGCCGCCTTTTCTCCTTGAAGGCCGCTCCTTGCCGTCCTGGTCAATAATCTTGGCTGCCATTTGAGTTGAAAGTGCTATGGTTGCCACTGAACCATGGTATCAAAACTTAGAAAACCCATATCTCACTCAATCTGTCTTCAAATTGAGTTCTGTAAAGTGCATTGGAACCTGAGAACATTTCTCTATTAATCTGTGCTGTCAGATGATTTTTATCCAGCAACATTTTTTGTTTCACTTTCTGGCAATCTCGTATCCACAATTTCTTTTGTTTGCTCCACCTTTCCCTGGATTGCTCCACGTTCCTCTGGATGGCTCCACCGTTCCCTGCCTTGCTCCACCTTTCCATGGCTTGCTCCACCTTCTCTGGGTTGCTCCACCTTTCTCTGGCTTGCTCCACCTTTCTCGCGCTTGCTATACCTTTCTCTGGCTTGCTCCACCTTTCCCTGGATTCGCACACCTTTGTGTGGCTTGCTTCACCTTTATAAGGTTTCCTCCATCTTTCTCTGCATTTATAAACCTTTCTCAGCCCCGTTCCAGCTTTCTCTGGCTTATTCCACCTTTCTGTGGCTTGCTCCACCGTTCTCTGGCTTGCTCCGCCTTTCTCTGGCTTGCTCCAATTTTACCTGGCTTGCTCCACTTTTCTATGTCTTACTCCACCTTTCTCTGGCTTGTCCCACCTCTCCCTGGCTTGCTCGACCTTTCCATGGCTTACACCACCGTTCTCTAGCTTGCTCTACCATTTTCTGGCTTGCTCCACCATTCCACGGCTTGCTCCACCGTTCTCTTGGTTGCTCCACTTGTCTCTGGCTTGCTCCAATTTTATCTGGCTTGCTTCACCTTTCTCTGGATTCCTCCAACTTTCTCTGACTAAAAACAATCTTTTGCTGGCTTACTCCACCTCTCTCTAGCTTGCTCCGCCGTTCTCTTGGTTGCTCCACTTGTCTCTGGCTTGCTCCATGTTTGTCTGGCTTGCTCCACCTTTTCCTGGTGTTCTCCGCATTTCTCTGGCCTGCTTCACCTTTCTCTTGCTTGCTCCACCTTCCCCTGGCTTTCTTCAACTTTCTCTGCCTTGCTCCACCTTTCTCTGGCTTACTCCATCGTTTTCTGGCTTGCTCCACCTTTCTTTGACATGCTCCACCGTTCTCTGGCTTGCTCCACCGTCCTCTGGCCTGCTCCGCCGTTCCCTGGTTTTGTCCACCATTCTCTGGCTTGCTCCACCTTTCTCTGGCTGGCTCCACTTGTCTCTTGCTTGCTCCTCCAATATCTGGTTTGCTCCACCTTCCTCTGGCTTGCTCCACCTTTCTCTGGCTTGCTTCACCTTTCTCCGGCTTGCTCCGCCGTTCTTTTGCTTGCTCCACCTTTCTGATGCTTCCTCCGCCTTTTCCTGCCTTGCTCTAATTTTCTCTAGCTTGCTCCACATTTCTCTGGCTTGCTCTACCTCTCCCTGGCTTATACCTCCGTTCTATGGCTTCCTCCAATGTTCCCTGGCGTGCTCCACCACTCTATGACTTGCTCCACCTTTCTCTGGCCTGATCCACCTTTCCGTGGCTTGCTCCACCATTATGAAGCTCGCTCCACCTATTTCTGGCTTGCTCCACCTTTCTCTGGCCTGATCCACCTTTCCGTGGCTTGCTCCACCATTATGAAGCTCGCTCCACCTATTTCTGGCTTGCTCCACCTTTTCCGGCTTGCTCCATCTTCCTCTGGCTTGTTCCACCTTTCTCTGGCTTGCTCCGCCTTTCTCTGGCCTGCTCCAACTTTCTCTGGCTTGATCCCCCTCTCTCTGGCTTGCTCCACCTTTCTTGGGCTTGCTCCATCTTTCCCTGGTTTGATCCACCTTTATGTGTCTTGCTCAACCATTCACTGGCTTGCTCCACATATCTCTAGCTTGCTCCACCTTTCCCTGGCTTACTCCAGATTTCTCTGGCTTGCTCCAACTTTCCCTGGCTTGCTCCACCTTTCCATGGATTTCTCCACCTTTCTTGGACATCCTCCACCTTTTTTCTGGCTTGCTCCTCCTTTCCTTGGCTTGCTTCACCTTTCTCTGGCTTGCCCTACTTCTCTCTGGCCTGTTCCCTCTTTCTCTGGCTTGCTTCACCTTTGTTTGGCATGCTGATCCATCCTCTACCTTGCTCCGCCATTCTCTGGCTTGCATCGCTGTTCTCTTGCTTTCTCTACCCTTCTCTGGCTTGCTCCACCCTTCTCTGGCTCGCTTCACTTGTCTCTCTCTTGCTCCACCATTCTCTGGCTTGCTCCACCTTTCTCTGGATTGCTCTACCTTTCTCTGGCTTGCAACATCTTTCTCTGGCTTGCTCCAACGTTCTCTTGCTTGCTCCATATTTCTAATTCTTCCTCCCCCTTTTCCTGCCTTGCTCTCATTTTATCTGGCTTTCTTCACATTTATTTGGCTTGCTCTACCTCTCCCTAGCTTATTCCACCTTTCTATGGCTTTATCCAATGTTCCCTGGCATGCTCCACCGCTCCATGACTTGCTCCACCTTTCTTTGGCATGGTCCACCTTTCCGTGGCTTGCTCCACCATTATCAAGCTTGCTCCACCTTTCTCTGGCTTGCTCCACCGTTTCTTGCTTGCTCCATCTTCCTTTGGCTTGCCCAACCTTTCTCTGGCTTGCTCGGCCTTTGTCTGGCCTACTCCACCTTTCTTTGGCTTGCTCTACCATTCTCTGCATTGCTCCCCATTTCTCTGGCCTTCTCCACCGTTATCTCCCTTTCTCCACCTTTCCCTGGATTGCTCCATCTTTCCCTAGTTTGCTCCACCTTTATCTGGCTTGCTCCACCATTCACTGGCTTGCTCCACCTTTCTCTAGCTTGCTCTTCCTTTCCCTGGCTTACTCCAGCTTTCTCTGGCTTACTCCAACTTTCCCTGGCTTGCTCCACCTTCTCCTGGCTTGCTCCACCTTTCTTGGACTTGCTCCACCTTTATCTGGCTTGCTCCACCCTTTTCTGGCATGCTCCATATTTCTCTTGTTTGGTCTACCTTTCCTTGGCTTGTTCCACATTTCTTTGGCTCGTTCCACCTATTTTTGGCTTGTTCCGCCTTTCTCTGGCTTGCTCCACCTTTCTTTGTCATGCTCAACCGTTCTCTAGCTTGCTCCACCGTTCTTTGGCTTGCTCCGCCGTTCTCTGGCTTTCTCGACCGTTCTCTGCCTTACTCCATCTTTCTCTGGCTCACTCCACTTGTCTCTTACTTGCTCCACCATTCACTGGCTTCCTCCACCTTTCTCTGGCTTGCTCCACCTTTATCTGGCTTATTCCACCTTCCTCTAGTTTGCTGCGCCGTTCTCTTGCTTGCTCTACCTTCCTAATGCTTCCTCCACCTTTTCCTGCCTTGCTCTAACTTTCTCTGTTTTGCTCCAAATTTATCTGGCTTGCTTCAACTCTCCCTGGCTTATTCCACCTTTCTATTGTTTTCTCCAATGTTCCCTGGCGTGCTCCACCGCTCTATGACTTGCTCCACTTTTCTCTGGTTTGGTCCACCTTTTCGTGGCTTGCTCCACCATTATCAAGCTTGCTCCACCTTTCACTGGATTGCTCCACCTTTTCTGGCTTGCTCCATCTTCCTCTGGCTTGCTCCACCTTTCTCTAGCTTGCTCCACCTTTGCCTGGCCTGATCCATATCTCTCCAGCTTGCTCTAACATTCTTTGGCTTGCTCCCCCTTTCTTTGGCTTGCTCCACCGTCATCTCCCTTGCTCCATCTTTCCCTGGTTTGCTCCACCGTTATGTGGCTTGCTCCACCATGTACTTGCTTGCTCCACCTTTCTCTAGCTTGCTCCACCTTTCCCTGGCTTTCTCCAGATTTCTCTGGCTTTCTCCAACTTTTGCTGGCTTGCTCCACCTTTCCCTGGCTTGCTCCACCTTTCTTGGACTTGCTCCACCTTTCCCTGGCTTGCTCCACCTTTCTGTGGCATGCTGCACCTTTCTCTCGTTTGCTACACCTTTCCTTGGCTTGCTCAACCTTTCTATGGCTTGCTCCACCTCCCTCTGGCTTTTTCCGTGTTTCTCTGGCTTGCTCCACATTTCTCTGCTTTGCTTTGGCTTTCTCTGGCTTACTCCACCTTTCTCTGGCTTGCTCCACCTTTCTCTGGGCTGCTCAACCTTTCTCTGGCATGCTCCACCTTTCTCTGGCCTGGTCCACCTTTCTCTGCCTTGCTCCACCGTTCTTTGGCTTGCTCCACTGGTCCCTGGATTGCTTCACCTATCTCTGGCTTTCCCCACCTTTCTCTAGCTTGGTGCAACTTTCTGTGTCTTGCTCCAACGCTCTCTGGCTTGCTCCACCATTCTGTGGCTTGCTCTACCATACTCTGGGTTGCTCCACCGTTCTCTGGCTTGCTCTACTCTTCTCTGGCTTGCTCATCCCTTCTCTGGTTTGTTCTTCATTTCTTTGGCTTGCTCCACTGTTCTCTGGCTTAGTCCACTGCTGTCTTTCATGCTGCAATTGTCACTGGGTTGCTCCATCATTCTCTGGCTTGCTCCTCCATTTTATGCCTTTCTCGACCTTCCTCTGGATTTCTCCACCTTTATTATGCCTGCTCCACCTTTCTCGGGCCTGCTCCACCTTTCTCTTGCTGGCTTGAACTTTCTCTGGCTTGCTCCACAGTTCTCTTGCTTGCTCCACATTTCTCTGACTTGATCCACCATTCTTTGGCTTTCTCTTCCTTTTCTCTGCCTTGCTCCACCATTCATTGGCCTGCTTCACCTTTCTCTGGCCCTCTCCACCTTTTTTTTTGCTTGATCCAAATTTAGCTGGCTTGCTCTGCCTCATTCTGGCTTGCTCGACCTTCTCTCATTTTTTCTACCTTTCTCTGGCTTGCTCCGCCGTTCTCTGTCTTATTCCACCATTCTCTGGCTTGCTCCACCATTCTCTGGCTTGCTCCACCATTCTCTGGCTTGCTCCACCTTTCTCTGGCTTCCTCCACCGTACTGTGGCTTGCTCCACCATTCTCTGGATTGCTTCACTGTTCTCAGGCTTGCTCCACATTTCTCTGGTTTGCTCCACCTTTCTCTGGCTTGTTCCACCGTTCTTTGGCTTGCTCCAGCCTTCTATGGCTTGCTCCACCATTCTCTAGCTTGCTCCTCCTTCCTCTGGCTTGCTTCACCTTTCCCTGGTTTGCTCAACCTTTTTCTGGCTTGCTCCACCATTCATTGGCTTGCCCCACCTTTCTCTAGCTTTCTCCTCCTTTCTCTAGCTTGCTCCACCTTTCCCTGGCTTGCTCTGCCTTTCTCTGGCTTTCTTGACCTTTCTCTGGCTTGCTCCACCTCTCCCTTTCTTACTCCATCTTTCTTTGGCTTGACACACCTTTCAGTGGCTTGCTCAACCGTTCTCTGGCTTGCTCCACCATTTTCATGATTTATCCACCACTATCTGGCTTGCTCCAACTTTATCTGGCTTGCTCCACATTTTTCTGGCTTGCTCCACAGTTCTCTGGCCTGCTCTGCCTTTTGCTGGCATGCTCCACCGTTCTCTGGCTTGATCCGCCTTTCTCTGGTTTGCTCTACCATTATCTGGCTGGCTCCACCATTCTTTGGCTTGCTCAAAATTTATTTGGCTTGGTCCACCTTTCCCTGGCTTGATCCACATTTACCTGGCTTGCTTCACCTTTCTTTGGATTACGCCACCTTTCTCTGCTTGCTCCACCTTTCTCATGCTTGCTCCACCTTTCTCTGTCTCGCTCCATCTTTCTCTGGCTTTCTCACTGTTCTCTGGCTCGCTCACTGTTCTCTGGCCTGCTCAACCTTTCTCTTGCCTGCTATATCTTTCTCTGGAATACTCCACCTTTCTCTGGTCTGCTTCACCTTTCTCTGGCCTGCTCCACAGTTTCCGGCTTGTTCCACCGTTCCCTGTCTTGCTCCACCTATCTCTTGCTTGCTCCACATTTTCAGGCTTGCTCGACCTTTTTCTGGCATACTAGCTATCAACTAGCAAGTACAAAGACCTTCAATAAGTGGCGGTAAGGTGTGGCTAGCACACTCAATGACCGATCAAAGTATGCATATGGCACTGACATGACCAAAGAGTTTTACTATGTGTGGTCATTGTTGACAGTTCTGAACACGAGTCACAAATGGGCACAGGGGGGAACAATGGTTCGGGAATACTGGTTACCGAATACCAAGTACAACAAATTTCAATAAGTAGTGGTACGCAGTGGCTACCATGCACAATGACCAACCAAAGTTGGCATATATCACTGACCTTGACCAAATAATTGCACTGTGTGTAGTCATCATTGACAACCCAAAATACGGGTCACAAGTGGGGAGAGGGGGAAACAAAGGTTTGGGAACACTAGGTATCTTCTAGCAAGTATAAGACGTTCAATGAATGGTAGCACGGTGTGGCTACCATGCACACTAACCAACCAAAGAAGACATATGTCACTGAATATAGCCAACAACTTTCACCGTGTGTGGTCAACATTTTCAACTCATAATAGAAGTCACTTATGGTAAAAGGAGAAACAATGGTCTTGGAATAATATGTACCGACCAGCAAGTACAAAGACCTCCAATAAGTAGTGGCATGTTGTGGCTACCATGCACAATGACAAACCAAAGTAGGCACTTGTCACTGACCTCGAACAAAAAATTTCACTGTGTGTGGTCAACGTTGATAGCTCATAATATGAGTCGCTAGTCAGAGGGAGAAACAGTGTTTTGGCAACACTGTGTATCCAGTAGCAACTACAACTACCTTCAATAAGCAGTGGCACAGTGTGGCTGCCATGCATTTTGACCAATAAAGTAAGCATATGTCATTCACCATGACCAAAGAATTGCACTGTGTGTTGCCTATGTCAACAACCCATAACACGAGTCACAAATGGTAAGATGGGGAAACAATCATTTGGATATAGTAGTTTTAAACTAGCAAGTGCAAAGATCTTCAGTACTTATTGGCACATTGTGGCTACAATGCACAATGACTTACCAACGCAGTCATATGTCACACATCATGACCAAATAATCTCACTACATGTGGTCAACATTGACAACTCAGAACACGGGTCACAAATGGTCCAAGGATAAAACAATGGTTTTGGAATGCTAGTTATCAACTAGCAATTACAAAGACATTCAGTAAGTAGTGGCACAATGTGGCTACCATGCAACATGACCAACCACAGTAGACATATGTCACTGACCATGACCAACAAATTTCACTACGTTTGGTGATCATTGACAACTCATAACACGATTCACAAATGGTCAGAGGGAGAAACAATGGGTTACAAATATCAGTTATCAACTAGCAAGTACGAAGACCTTTTATAAGCAGTGGCACGGTGTGGCGTCCATGCACAATAACCAACCAAAGTAGGCATATGTCATTCACCATTTCAAAACAGCTTAACTATGTGTGGTCAACGTTGACAACTCATAACACGAGTCACAAAGGGTCAGAGGAGGAAACAATGGTTTGGAGGTACAAGTTATTCACTAGCAAGTATAAAGACCTACACTAAGCAGTGGTACGGTGTGGCTACCATGCATAATGACCAACCAAAGTAGGCATATGTCATTGACCATGACGAAAGAGTTTCAATATATGTGGTCAATGTTGACAACTCATAAAACAAGTCACAAATGGTCCAAGGGGCAAACAATGCTTTTGAGATACTAGTTATCAACTAATAAGAACACAGATCTTCAGCAAGTATTGGCACAGTGTGGCTACCACGAAGAATGACCAACCTGAGTTGGCATGTGTCACTTCCCATGACCAAAGAATTCCACCGTGTGGTGTCAATGTTGGCAACCCGTTATACATGTCACAAATGGTCTAAGGGAGAAACAATGGTTTTGGACTTTTAGTTAATGAAGTAGCAAGTACAAAGATCTTCAATTCGTGGTGGCACGGTATGGCTATCATGCCAAATTAAAGATACGTCACTTAACGTAACCAAGGAGTTCCACTACGATGGGTCAATGTTGACAACTCATAACACGAGTCAAAAATGTTCAGAGTGGGAAACAATGGTCTGAAAACACTATTTATCCACTGAAAAATACAAAGATCCTTAATACGTTGTGGCACGATGTAGCTACCTTGTAGAATGACCAACCAAAGTAGGCATGGTCTACTGATCATGACCGAAGAATTTCACAGTGTGTTGTCAGCGCTGATAACTCATAACACGAGCTGTAGAAGGTCAGAGCGGGAACAATATTTTGGGAATTATAGTTATCAAGTAGCATTTATAAAAAAATTCAATAATTAGTTACTTGGTATGGATACCAAGCAGAATGACCAACCAAAGTATGCAGTTGTCACTGACCATGACCAAATAGGTTCATTATGTGTGTTCAACATTGACAAATCATAACACAAGTCACGAATGGTGAGAGTGAGTAACAATGGTTAGGTAATACTAGGTATTAACTAGCAAGTACAAAGATCTTCACAACGTAGTGACAGTGTGGCTACCATGCACAACGACCAACCAAATAAGGCATATGTGACTTATCATGACCATATATTTTTACAGTGTGTGGACAACATTGACAGCTCATAATACGAGTCTCAAATGGTAAGAGGAACAGCCAATGATGTTAAAATAATAGGCATTGACTAGCGAGTAAAAAGAACTTCAATAAGTAGTGGCATGGTGTGGCTACCATGCACAATGACCATGAACAGAGAATTTCCTTTTGACATGTGTCCCTGACCATGACCAAAGAATTTCACATCAAGACATGAAGAATTTTACATCAACACATGCCTACTTTTGTAGGCATGTGTTGATGGCATGACACATCAAAAAGGTGGAAAATTCAGGTATTCTGGGGTTTTTTAATTACTACCATTCATTTGTAAAGGACTAAGCCCTGTTCTCAGCACCTTTCTCTGATCTAATCCAGAAAATCACTGAGTGGGATTGGGGGGACAACAACCAAGAAGCGATCAACTCTTTGAGAGACACTCTGACCTTGGCATCGGGCTTACAAATTGCAAGTCCAAAAGTTGACAAAGTCATGGGAACCGATGCACGCGATCGTGCAATCAAAGTCGTTCTCCTAAAATCAAACAGCAGTGGATAAGAACCGATTGTGTACATGTCGCAAGACCTATGTGGGCTTGAAATAAAGTATGCGGTGTACAACTAGGTGATGCTTTTAGTTGTGCACATGTTCAAGACATGGCGGTGCTACTTGGAATGTCAGGAATGAATCATCTGCACTAACCATCACGTCCTGAAGCATTTAAAGACCCGGCCAAATCTAAGCCGTTGACTCAATGGATGGAGTTCCTCACATCCAAATTTGACAACAAAATTGACTACCAACTCGGAAGAACAAATGTTGCGGATGCTCTGAGTCATCAACGAGATGCTTTTGCCAAGATCAGCACGTTGCTCACCAAACAAGACCTGTTCCTTGCAAGGCTGTTTGCAAAAGGTCACGAGGGGCTCAAGAGGCATGACACATCAAGAATTTCACATCAACACATGCCTACTTTTGTTGGTGAAAAGTAGGCATGTGTCCCTGACCATGACCAAAGAATTTCATTTTGTGTGGTCAACGTTGACAACTTATACAAGACACACATGGTCAGAGGGAGAAACAATGATTTGGGAACACTAGGCATCTTCTAGCAAGTACAAAGACCTTCAATAAGGGGTAGCACAGTGTGGCTGCCATGCATACTGACCAACCAAAGTAAGCATATGTCACTGACCATGACCAAAGAATTTCACTATGTGTGGTCTGTCAGAAACAAATCTGGCAGCAAGAAGGAGCACCTCTTGGTTGACCCCGAGAACAGAATAACGGTTATGGCAAATCACCAAACCAACTTTACCAACCGCCTGTAAGGTCTGTGACCGTTCGACCGACAGTCAAGACATCCCCTAATAATGTGACAAGTGTCACCCGCGTGCGGAATAAAGCCATTGCTCAGTTGCTTTGTCCTGCCCTTTCCTTTTATATAAAGGATGTTCATTCCCTTGAGTTAACTAGAACAGGTCTTTGCATCCTGTTCCACATTTGGTTTCGCTGCTTTGCCGTTGTGTCCCCGATCTGCTTGCTTCATGCCTCCACCTCCTTCGCCAACTATTCCCAGTTCACTCCGTATTTGCTGTGCTGTCCTTCGCTGAGCACACATCAACCCGTCATTTGCATTGCCTCACATCTCTCTCATCAGTGCCTATCTAACTTGTGTCTCCGGTGCCTTGCCCTTTCTCAAGCTCTGCGACTACCTACTTGAAGCGGCTCAAGCATTTCTGTTTTCGTCAAAGTTCGTGACGCAGTTATGATTGTCCCGTTCCTTCTGCTTGCTTCTGCTGCTGCTGTCTCCGCCTTGCATTCTTCTAACATGGTATCAGAGCATCAGGCAACATCATCTGGTTCCCCATAACCCATTCATTTCTCTGCCGCCACCATCATTTTACTTCTATGATCTGCCTTCTCCACCGCTGGTACAGCCATTTTGCGTCTCTCTGCTCCACCAGCAGCTGACATCAGTAGTACCGCTTGAAGTGTTCCTCATGCTGAAGAAACGTCTCGTCATCCCGAGAAGGCACTGCACCCACCCCGCAACCGTGGCCGACAATTGGTGACTCATCGTCAGCAACAATCGCAAGTACCTCTCGAGCTACCATCTGTCGTCNGCAACATCATCTGGTTCCCCATAACCCATTCATTTCTCTGCCGCCACCATCATTTTACTTCTATGATCTGCCTTCTCCACCGCTGGTACAGCCATTTTGCGTCTCTCTGCTCCACCAGCAGCTGACATCAGTAGTACCGCTTGAAGTGTTCCTCATGCTGAAGAAACGTCTCGTCATCCCAAGAAGGCACTGCACCCACCCCGCAACCGTGGCCGACAATTGGTGACTCATCGTCAGCAACAATCGCAAGTACCTCTCGAGCTACCATCTGTCGTCATCTTCCTGGAAGCTTCCTGCCACCTGCCACTTGCCTTCCATCACCATCCCAGCATTTGCAAGTGCTTCTGCCTTCCTCTTTCCCATCGTCAACATTATCTACTCCATCCACATTGCCTACCTCAGCTCTCTCGCAGTCATCGTCTTGACCCCCCTTCTCGCATTGCCTCTGCTTGCCGTCAGGAAAAGCAGCTTGCCTTCCGCCATCAAGATATCGGACACCACCAGTCTTCTTGCTCGTCGGTCTTGGGCCAACTGGGGAACAAGCCGTCACTCTCCTGAATTCCACGGACCGGCATTACTGTGCATCTCACAACTTGCCCCGCTGCAGCTGACTTCCTTATGCTGTCAAGATATCGGATACCACCGGTTTTCCTGCCCATCGGTATGGGGCCAACTGGGGAACAAGCCGTCACTCTCTTGATAACTGAGGAACTAGCTGCCTTGCCCGCGTCCACTACCGCCTGTTTCATCGCTTCCCCCCATTCCCTGCCTAATGCTCCTACTCCTCCATCACCATCATCACAACATCATCATCCTCCTCCTACCATCGCCTCTTCATCTCTCTCCCTGCACCATTACCATCCTCCTCAGTTTCCTTCACCATCTGTCTCTACACATTCTCCTCATTCTCCGCTTGCATTTATCAGTCCATCCTTGCATCAGCCTCCTCCCAGTTTCTTCCGCTTCCTCTGAGCTGCCTTTTTTGTCAGCTTCTGCTTCACCCTCATCAGGACTACCGCACAGCGTACCTGGTTTTGACCCTGCGCCCACTCAATCATCAATCATTTCTCCACTTTCCACATCTCTCTCTGCTCAGCACAGAGATCTGCCCAGTCGCATCGCCCGTTCTGGGACGACCTGCGCCCACACCGAAATTGCCGCTGCGCATGTGGTTTTGCCCCATCCGCCCATTCAATCAATAATCATTCCTCCGCTTTCTGCATCACTCTCCCCTCGGCATAAGGATCCGTTGGGTCGCATTGCCCGTTCCGCGACAACCTGCACCCACGCCGAAACATCCGCAGCGCACGTGGTTTTGCCCCCGCGCCCACCTCCTCATCCTCAGCTTCCGGCTCATCAGAAATCATCAGCATCTACTGATGGCACAAGGATCTGCATGAGCTAGCTGCCCGGTTTGCAGCAGCCTGCACCCACGCCAGCAGCAGATTTCTTACGGCACGCTGGCAATTCCCTTCCCCTTGCCGCATCCTACTTGTTTATTTCGCAGCGCACGTGATTTTGCCCTTGCTCCCACTCCGCCATCCATCGCTCCTCCGCCATCATTTGTCTTTCATCCGCTCGGCACAAAACTCCGCCCGGTCGCATGGCCTGTTTTGCGACAACCTGTGCCCACGCCAAAACTTCCGCTGCGCACGTGGTCTTTGCCCATGCGCTCAGATCCTTATAATCAGTTTCCCCTTCCTTGGTGATCATCAGCATCTATCCTTGCTGCGTCCTATCCCCATTTCTCAGCACTCGGACTCACCTTACAGTCTGACCACTCCTTCATCATCATCTGCATCATCGTCTGCACAACACCCCCTGACCATTCCATTTTCTCCTATCAGCAGCATCAAGTGCATCACCTGAGCATCTCACTTTAAGGATGCAATATTTCCATAGATATCTTCCTCAACCATCTTGGCACGCAACCCTCGAGTTCCCCATGGCACAACCGGGTCCGCAACTTCCCATCCTGGCTAATTTCGGAGAAAATACAACAACATGGACAGAAGTGACTCTCCTGCAAGCCACGAACCAGAACACGCAGTCAGAGTATAGCGCCAAATCACTCCTACTCGGACAATACAAACAACAACCACTTCCCCATCCACATTTCCCATCATACCAGCAAACTATTTGGGTTGTATGCACACATATCCAACCCCTCCTACACCCGTTGTACCATCACCTGCTCTCAGAGGCACGCACAGGTCCTCTGCTCTGGCATAACATATGCAAGCAGGCATGGTGGAAGAACTGGATCAACAGCACCTTCAACAATCACATCGTTCTTCCCACAACCCAGAGACTATGGACCGATGGGTTGCTGAAGTCCTGTATGTTGGCCTGAGGATGAGTGTGCACCTTGGAGGGTCCCTAGCAGTGGCTGGTTCACACCAAAACCTGCTTTTGGAGAGAATAAAACTGTGGAGGCAACTGGTTTCAAGGATGGCAGAAAACTGGTCAGAGATTGTGACAATGGTTTTGGCCTGAATTGACTGGGAATGAATGCTTGATCAAGGCTCACAAGTAGTGGAATTTTATAGCCACTGATATAAGCTTTCTTGAACACCAAAGCATGCCAGATGTGAAGCTTCATAGCAGATTCTATGGTTTCCAGAGTGGTTCTTGGTAGGCTGTCCTTTTCCCACCTAGGAAGGCTTCTACCCCTTCCTATGTTCCTTAAGTTGCTTCTAGAAGGAGGGAAGGTATCCACAAGACCAGGACACCCCTAGACACCTTGTAGAATAAGTCACCCCTTCTAGAAGGTGTGCCACCTTCCTCGACCCTCACCAGGCCTTCTAGAACCTTAAGGAGGAATTCTAAAGGTTAAGCTAGCTTCTTGGCATCCATTTTCACCTCCCTTGAGGCATGGAATAAGTTGATCTTATGGGACTTGAACCCGGGCCCCTGCCTCTAGAGGTGGACACCATTAACCACAAGCCCACTTGGGCTTGTCTTTTTGGTGTTCCTTTTTGAAGTTACTCCTGCTATGGTGAGGAGCGTCACTCCAACAATCTCCCCCTTGCGCATCACCAATGGCAGTTGTTCATGCTCAACCTGCAACTAAGGAGCCTTTCTCCTCATGGGAGGCGAGCTTATCTTTTATTGCTCTCTCTCACTCAGCCCCATCCTTCTAGTGCAGTGCCTCATTCATGCTCCTCTTGCGTGACGAAGACTTGTGCAAACCCAGTCCAAATGCCCTTGTTGGCATTGTACCTCTTTGTCCTTCTTTGGACACGGCTGCTTGTGCGGGGCTGTTGAGGCGGTTGTTCGTGTTGCTGTACATTTTGGGTGCCATCCTCTCCAAGCGCCTGCTCCTCCTTTCTCGGAGACATTGGAGACATCGGTCGACTTCCCGCCTCCACATCCATCTCCGGTGCTTCGGATTCTTCATCCAAACTCACTGGAACAAACTCTGCCATTCACCCATCCCTTCGGCGATCCTCTCTGGCTGGTTCTGCTGCGAGGACGTCACCTTCGTTCACATCCTCCGGCGTCTCCCCCTCGAGGAGTGTCAGCCACTCCCCCCTTTTGGAGAGACCTGCCTCCTCATCCGTCCAACGGCTTTTCTTGTCAAACGTGACGTCGCAACTCCGCGCAATCTGCTGCCTCCTTGGGTCAAATAGCCGGTACGCCCTGCTTCCACTCTCATACCCAAGGAAAACACACCGGCAGGTTGGTGGGTCCAGCTTGTTCCGCCCCTCACGTTCCTGCACAACCGCATGTGCAACACAACCAAACGTGCGGAGGTGACCCACCGCTGGCTTTCTCTCCACTCCACGCCTCTTGTGGCGTCTTCCATGCCTTGCTCTCCTTGTCCTTCAACGGCTTGGTTGGTGTAAGGTTCATTATACATGCCGTTATCCGTGCCGCCTCCGTCCAATACAGTTGTTGAAGGCCGGCGTCGCTCAACATGGATCGCACCATGTTAAAGATTGTGCAATTTGCTCTCTCTGCGATGCCATTATGCTGCGAGGAGTGTGTAGATGTGTTTTGCCACTCAATCCCCTCGCTCTTCATCCACCCAAGGCAGCCCGCATATTCGACGCCGTTGTCGCTCCGGACTCCTTCACCTTCAACTCTGTCTGTTGTTCCACATCTGCTACAAACTCTTGCATGCATGCAAGGACTTTGCTCTTCTGCTTTATGAGGTAGAGCTATAGTTTGTGGCTTTGGTCTTCGATGAAGGTGAGGAAGAATTGAGCGTGGCCGATGGAGCTCTCAAGTGGTCCACACACATCTGTATGTACCATTGCCAACTTTATTCATGCACGCGTCCCCTTTGCCACAAACGGTAGCTGCGTTGATTTGCCGATAAGGCATGGCTCACACACGGTCTCCTTGGTTCCATCAAGGCCACTGATTTGGAGACCCTGCACCACCTCTCTCTTTGCCATGTCCTTCACCGTCAATGGAGGAACATGGCAAAGTTGGCGATGCCACAGGTCGAGGTCTCCTTCATCCTTTGTTGCAAGACTGGTGGCATTGGATCTCGCTCGGCTACCGAGGTTCTTTGCGCATAGCAGGTACAAGTCATCCTCTCTCTTGGCGCATGCAATAACCTGGCCTTTGCCCTCCTTGCGGATGATAGCTTCCTTCTTTGTGAAAAGTACCTCAAGTCCCTTGTTGGTAAGGCGACTGACGGAGAGCAGGTTTGCCCCAAAGTTGGATTGTGTTCGTGACAGGTTTTCCATCTACAATGGACTCAATGCGGATGTTACCCTCACCGGCGGCCACCTTTGTTTCCCTGTTGACCACCGTCATGTGTCTGTTTGAGGCGCCGTAGGTGACAAATGCTGCCCTGTTGCATTTCCTGTGGCGGCCTGATCCAGAGTCAATGACGGCAATTCCTGGATCCTTCACGTTGGTGGTGTTGTACGCCATAAGGGCCTGCTCATCTTTCTTCCCGCCCCGCTGCGACCGTTTTGGCCTCTTCTTGGGGTAGTTGCATGTACAGTGGTCCTCCTTGTCGCAGTTGAAGCACTCCCCCTTCTTGTCACCCTTCTTGGTGCCTTGTTTGGCACCCTTCCACTTTTTGCCTCGGCCTCCACTGTGAGGGTGAACGGTGTAAGATGAACTTGATGCCGCCTCACTCTCTCGACTGCCACATCGCATCCACTTGTTGCGCATGTATTCAACAACCTTTGGGTACTTTAGCTCGTTGAAAGGCCAGCCACCAAGGACTGTGATCATGGGACTCCAAGTGTCCGGCAAGGCCAGAACGAGGATCATAGCTTGCAACTGAGAGTCAACCTCCTGACCAGTGGCCACACACTGTATTGCAAGTGACTCAATCTGCTGCATGATCTCCATGATGTTGTCACCTTTGTTAGCTCGGAGGGTGATGAGCCGTTTGAAGATGAGGTTTTGATTGGCAAGGTTGCTTGACTTGTAGATGGAGCAGAGTTTTGACCATGCTTCAGCGGCCAGGGTGCATCCTTGGATGTGCTGAAGCTCTATTGGTCATCATGCGGACACAAGAAGCGCCACCACCTTTTTGTTGCGCATCTTGTATGCCTCCTTCACCTCAGCCGTTGCAGCCTCCGGCGGAGCAGTCTCATTACGCTCTACGAGCTCAAGTAGTCCCTTGTCATCGAGGAAGACCTCAAACTGCCACCCCCACAAGGCAAAGCCTGTCCCAACAGACTTAAGGACAGTACGGCTTCTCTCTTGCTTGTTTGTTGCCATGTCTTGCTTTTGGAAGCGTGAACTCAAACTGGCTTGGAACCCCTTAGAGGCGTGGGCCCATAACCCTTTGTTGGCTTGGGGTGAGAGTGCACCCTAGAGGGTCCCTAACAGTGGTCGATTCATACCAAAAATTGGTCTTGGGGAGACTAAAACTGTGGAGGCAACAGGTTCCAAGGATTACAGAAAAGTGGTCATAGAGTGTGGCAAAAGTTTTGGCCTGAATTGTTTCGGAATGAATACTTGAACAGGGCTCATATGCAGTGGAATACTATAGCCACTGATATAAGATTTCCATAACACCAAAATATGCCATATTTGAAGCTTTCTGGCAGATTCTATGGCTTCTAGAGTGGCCCTTGGTAGGCTGTCCTTTTCCCACCTAGGAAGGTATCCCTTCCTTCCTCTAGAAGCTTCTGCCCCTCCCTAGATTCCTCAACTTGCTTCTGGTAATAGGGAAGGTATCCAGAAGACCAAGACACCCCCAGATGCCTTGTAGAATAAGTCACCCCTTATAGAAGGTGAGCCACCTTCCTGGATCCTTACCTGGCCTTCTACAACCTCGAGGAGGAATTCTAGAGTTTGAGCTAGCTTCCTGGCATCTGTTTTTCACCTCCCTTGAGGCACGGCAGAAATTGATCTCATGGGACTTCAACCCGGGCCCCTACCTCTACAGGTGGACACCATTCACTTGGGCTTGTCGTTTTGGTACTCCTTTTTGGAGTCACTCCTGCCACGGTGAGGAGCATCACTTCAACACTGGAAATCCTCTTTCCTAAGTTTCTTCATGGATTTGGAGTGAGAGATGCCCTCCTTGGCTATCCTATGTACAATGGGCCTCCCATTACCATTGCAGACAAGAATCGGAGGTATGCAAATATCAATACCCAAGTTGGTGCAGCACTCCAGTACGTTTTGGCACAGTGTGGCTACCATGCACAATGATTAACCAAAGTAAGCATATGTCACTTATCATGACCACAAAATTTCACTGCATGGTCAATGTTGAAAAATCATAACACAAGTAACAAATAGTCAGAGGAAGAAACAACCTTTTGGAAACAGAAGTGATCAACTAGCAAGTACAAAGATATTCAGTAAGTAGTAGCACTGCGTGGCTACCATGCACAATGACCAACAAAAGTAAGCAGATGTCACTGACTATGACCACAGAATTTCACTGTGTGTGGTCAATGTTGACAACTCATAACACGAGTCACAAATGATCGCAGTGGAAAAAAATGGTTTAGGAATACTAGTTATCAAATACTAAGTACAAAGGTCTTCAATAAGTAGTGGCACAATATGGCTACCATGCACAATGACCAACCAAAGTAGGCAGATGTCACTTATCATGACCAAAAAATTTCACTATGTGAGGTCAACGTTGACAACCCATGAAACGAGTCACAAATGGTAAGAGGGGAAAAAATGGTTTAGGAGTACTAGTTATCAACTAGCAAGTACAAAGATCTCCAGTAAGTATTGGCAAGGCGTGGCTACCATGCAGAATGACCAACCAAAATAGGCATATGTCACTTATCATGACCAAAGAATTTCATTATGTGTGGTCAACGTTGACAACTCATAACACGAGTCACAAGTGGTCAAAGCGGGGAGCAATGGTTTGGAACTACTAGTTATCAACTAGCAAGTGCAAGTACCTTCAATAAGTAGTGGCTCCCTGTGGCTACCATGCAAAATGACCAGCCTACGTAGGCATATGTCACTGACCATAACCAGATAACTTCATTATGTGTGGTCAGTATTCATACCTCATAACACAATTCACAGATGTTCAGAGGAGGAAACGATGGTTCAGGAATACTAGTGATCAACTGGCAAGTACAAATATGTTTAGTACATCACCAACCAAAGTAGCCACAGTGTGGCTACCCAGCACAATCACCAACCAAAGTAGGCACATGTCACTGACCATGACCTCAGATTTTCATTATGGGTGTTCTACGTTCATAACTCAATACACAAGGCACAAATGATAAGAGGGGGAACCAATGATTTAGAAATACTTGTTATGGACTAGCAAGTACAGAAATCTTCAAGAAATAGTGGCACGGTGTGGCTATCGTGAGATGTTTTGGTCATGGTGGGTGACATATGCCTACTATTGTTGGTCATTGTGCCATGACTTATTGAAGGTCTTTGTCCTTCCTAGAGAATAGCTAGTACTTCCAAACAATTGTTTCCTCCTATGACCATCTGTGTCTTGTTGTATGAGTTTTCAAAGTTATCCACACATAGTGAAAGTCTTTGGGATTGGTCAGTGTCATATGCCTAGTTTGGCTGGTCATTGTGCATGGTAGTCGCACCGTGCCACTACTTATTGAAGAACTTTGTAATTGCTGGTTGATGACTAACATTACCAAACCGTTGTCCTACCCTCGGACCATTTGAGACTTGTGTTGTGAGTTGTCAACTTAGACCACACATATTCAAATTATTTGGTCATGGTCAATGACATATGCCTACTTTTGTTGGTCATTGTGCATGGTGGCCACACTGTGCCACTACTTATTCAAGGCATTTGAACTTACTGTTCAATAACTAGTGTTTCCAAATATTTTTTCCCTCTCGGACCATCTGTGGCTCGTGTTATGAGTTGTCAACGTTGACCACATAAAGTGAAATTCTTCTGGTCATGTTCAGTGACACATGCCTACTTTGGTTGGTCATTGTGCTTGGTAGCCACTACGTGCCAGTACTTACTGAAAGTCTTTGTACTTTCTAGTTGATAGCTAGTATACCCAACCCATTGTTCCCCCCTCTGACCATTTGTGACTCCTAGTATGGACTGTAAAAGTTGGCTAGACATAGTGAAATTATTTGGTCATGGTCAGTAACATATGCCTGCTTTGGGTTGTCATTTTGCATTGTAGCCACAGCGTGCCAGTACTTATTGAAGGTTTTTGTACTTGCTAGTCAATACCTAGTGTTCCCAACCAATTGTTTTCCCCTCTGATCATTTGTAACTCGTGTTATGAGTTGTCGACGTTGACCACACACAATGAAATTCTTTGGTCATGGGCAGTGAAATATGACTAGTTTGGTTGGTCATTGTGCATGTCAGCCACACCGTGCTACTACATATGGAAGGTCTTTGTACTTGCTAGACGATACCTAGTATTCCCAAGTTATTGTTTCCCCCTCTAATTATTTCTGAATCATATCATGGGTTGTGAACGTTGACCACATAAAGTGAAATTCATTGGTCATGTTCAGTGACATATGCATACATTTGTTGGTCATTGTGCATGGTAGCCAACACGTGCCAATATGTATTGAAGATCTTTGTACTTGCTTTTTGATAACTAGTGTCTCCAAATATTTTGTCCCCCATCTGCCATTTGTGACTCGTAATATGAGTTGTTAATATTCACCACATATAGTAAAACTCTTTGGTCATGTAGTACCATATGCCTACTTTGATCTGTCATTGTGCATGGTAGCCACACCATGCTACTACTTCTTGAAGGCCCTTGTACTTGCTGGACAATACCTAGTGTTCCCAAACCATTGCTTCCCTCTCGGACCATTTGTGACTCATGTTATAGGTTTTCAACATTGACCACACATAATGGAACTCGTTGGTCATGGTCAGTGACATATGCCTAATTTGGTTGGTCAGTGTGCATGGCAACCACACCATGCCACTACTTATTGAAGGTCTTTGTACTTGCTAGTCGATACCCAGTGTTCATAAATCATTGTTCCCGCGTCATGACCATTTGTGATTTGTGTTGTGAGTTGTCAACGTTGACCGCACGTAATGGAATCATTTGGTCATGATTAGTGACATATGCCTTCTTCGGTTGGTCATTGTCCATGGTAGCCACACCGTGCCACAACTTATTGAAGGTCTTTGCACTTGCTAGTCAATAACCAGTGTTCTCAAACGATTATTTCCCCCTCCAACCATTCGTGACTTGCATTATGACTTGTGAACATTGACCACACATTGTGAGATTTTGTCATGGTTAGTGACACATGCAAACTTTGGTTGGTCATTGTGCATGGTAGCCACACCGTGCCACTACGTTTTTGAAGATGGTTGTACTTGCTAGTCAATAAGTAGTATACCCACATCATTTTTTCTCCCTCTGACAATTTGTGAGTCATATTGTGGGCTGTCAACATTGACAACACATTATGACATTCTTAGGTCATGGTCCGTGACATATGCCTATGTTGGTTGGTCATTGCGCATGGTAGCCACACCGTACCGCTACATATTGAAGATCTTTGTATTTTCTAGTTGAAAACTAGTATTCTTAGGCCATTGTTTACCCCTCTGATCATTTGCGACTCGTGCTACAATTATTCAATGTTGGCCATGCACGGTGAAATTCTTTGGTCATGTTCAGTAACATATTTCTGCTTTGGTTGGTCATTATGCATGGTAGCCACACCGTGCCACTACTTATTGAAGGTATTTGTACTTGCTGCTTGATACGTAGTTTCTCCACACTATTGATTCCTTCTTTGACAAATTGTGTCTCGTTTGATCTGTTGTCAGCATTGGCTACACATAGTGAAAATCTTTGGTCATGGTCAGTGACATATGCCTAATGTGGTCGGTCATTGTGCATGGTAGCCACATCCAGCCAGTAATTGTAGAAGGTCCTTGTTTTTGGTAGTTCATAACTAGCATTCCCAAACCATCCCCCCCCCCCCCTTGACCATTTGTGACTTGTATTATGAGTTACAAACGTTGACCACATAAAGTGGAATTATGTGGTCATAGTCAGTGACATATGCCTACTTTGATTGGTCATTGTGCATGGTAGCCACACCGTGCCACAATGTATTGAACTTATTTGTACTTGCTGGACAATAAATAGTGTTTCCAAACCATTGTTTCCCCATTTGAGTATTTGTGCCTCGTGTTATGAGTTGTCCACGTTGACAACACCTAGTGAAATTATTCGTTCATGGTCAGTGACATAGGCCTACTTTCGTTGGTCATTATGCATGGTAGCCACACTGTGCCACTACTTATTGAAGATTTTTGTATTTGCTAGTCGATCACTAATATTCCCAGACCATTGTTCCCCCCTCTGACCACTTGTGAAACGTGTTATGAGTTGTCAACGTTGACCACACATAGTGAACCGTTTTGGTCATTACAACTAACATGTACATACTTTGGTCCATCGTTGTGCATGGTAGCCACATCGTGCCACTACTTATTGAAGATATTTGTACTTTCTAGACGATAACTAGTATTTCTAGAAAATTTTTTCTCCCTCTGACCACTTTGTGACTCGTGTTTCAGTTTTCAATGTTGACCATATAAAGGTCTTTGTAGCCACACCGTGACACTACTTCTTAAAGGTTTTTGTAGTTGCTAGTTTATAACTAGTATTTCTAGAAAATTTTTTCTCCCTCTGACCACTTTGTGACTCGTGTTTCAGTTTTCAATGTTGACCATATAAAGGTCTTTGTAGCCACACCGTGACACTACTTCTTAAAGGTTTTTGTAGTTGCTAGTTTATAACTAGTAGTTCTAAACCTTTGTTTCCCCCTCTAACCATTTGTGATGTGTATCATGAGTTGTGAACATTGACCCACCGTAGTGGTACTATTTGGTCATGGTCAGTGATATATGCTTACTTTGGTTGGTCATTGTGCATGGTGTCCATACCGTACCCGTACTTATTGAATGTATTTTTACTTGCTAGTTGATAACTAGTGTTCCCAAACCATTACTCTCCCTCTGACAAGTGTTGACTTGTGTTATGAGTTGTCTGCGTTGACCCATCACAGTGAAGTTATTTGGTCATAGTCAGTGACATATGGCTACTTTGGTTAGTCATTGTGCATGGTAGCTACACCATGCCATTACTTATTGAAGATCTATATACTTGCTAGTTAATACGTAGTGTTCCAAACCATTGTTTCCCCCTCTGACCATCTGTGAATCGTATTATGAATTGTCAACATTGGCCGCACACAGTGAAAGCCTTTGGACATGGTCAGTGACGTATTATGCTTACTTTGGTTGGCCATTGTGCATGCTAGCCACACAGTGCCAGTGTTTATTAAAGTTCATTGTAGTTTCTAGTTGATAACTATTATCCCCAACCCTTTGTTTACCCCTCTGGCCATTTGCAATTTGCTTTATGAATTGTGAATGTTGACCCAACAAAGCGGAATTCATTGGTCATGATCAGTGACATATGCATACTTTGGTTGGTCATAGTGCATGGTAACCACACCGTGCCACTACTTATTGAACGTCTTTGTACTTTCTAGTTGATAACTAGTGTTCCCAGAAAGGTTTTTCCCCTCTGAGTATTTGTGATTCGTGTTATGAGTTGTCAACGTGGACCCATTATAGTGAAATTCTTTGGACATAGTCACTGAAATATGCCTACTTTGGCTGGTCGTTGTGCATGGTAGCTACACAGTGCCACTACGTGTTGAAGATCTTTCTAATTGCTAGTTGATACCTAGTGTTTCCAAACCATTGCTTCCCCCTCTCACCATCTGTGACTCGTGTTATGAGTTGTCAACATGCGCCACACATAGTGAAATAATTTGGTCATGGTCAGTGGCATATACCTATTTTTCTTGGTCATTGTGTATGGTAGCAACACAGTGCCACTACTTAGTACGGATATTTGTACTTTCTTGTTGATAAGTATTATTCCCAAACCATTGTTTTCCCCTCTGACCATGTGTGACGTGTATTATGATTTGTGAATGTTCATCCATCATTGCAAATTCTTTTATCATGATCAGTGACATATGCATAATTTGGCCGGTCATTGTGCATGGTAGCCACACCGTGCCACTACTTATTGAAGGTCTTTGTACTTGCTAGTTGGTACCTAAACTACTAGTGTTCTGAAACTATTGTTTCCTCATCTGACCACGTGGGACTCGTATTATGAGTTGTCAACGTTGACCTGTCATAGTGAAATTCTTTGGTTATGGTCGGTGACATATTCCTACTTTGGTAGGTCACTGTGCATGGTAGCTACACTGTGTTACTACTGGCTGAAGGTATTTGTACTTACTAGTTGATAAATAGTATTCCTAAACCATTTTTTCCCCTCTTTATATTTGGGACTAGTATGATGGGTTGGCAACATTGACCGCACATGGTAAAATTATTTGGTCTTGATTCGTGATATATGCCTACTTTGATTGGTCATTGTGCGTGGTAGCCACACTGTGCCACTACCTATTGAAGATCTTTGTACATTCTAGACAATAACAAGTATTCCTTAACCAATGTTTCTCCTTTTGATCATTTGCGACTCATGTTATGAGTTGTTGACGTTGACGATGTAAAGTGAATTTCTTTGGTCATAATCAGCGACATATGCCTAATCTGGCCGGTCATTGTGCATGGTAGCCACACCGTACCACTACTTATTATAGGGCTTTGTACTTGCTAACATATAACTAGTAGTCTCAAACTACTTTGTCCACCTCTGACCATTTGTGACTCGTGTTATGAGCTGTCAACGTTGACCACACAATGTGAAGTTATTTGGTTATAGTCATTGACATAAGCATACGTTGGTTGGTCATTGTGCATGAAAGCTACACCGTGCCCCTACTTATTGAAGGTATTTGTACTTTCTAGTCAATAACTAGTGTTTACAAACCATTGCTTCTCCCTCTGCCCCCTTTTGACTCGTACTATGAGTTGTGAACGTTGACCCCTCATAGTAAAATTATTTGCTCATGATCAGTGACATATACCTGATTTGGTTGGTCATTGTGCATGGTAGCCACACTTTGCCATTCATTATTGAAGATATTTGTACTTTCTAGTTGATAAAGAGTATTCTCAAACCATTGTTTCTCGCTCCGACCATTTGTGACTTGCTTGATGAGTCCTCAACGTTGACCGGCCATAGTGAAATTCTTTGGTCATGGTGAGTGACATATTCCTACTGTGGTTGGTCATTGTGCATGGTAGCCACACCGTGCAAATACTTATTGAAGGTTTTTGTACTTGCTTTTCCACACCTAGTGTTTCCAAACCATTGATTCCCCCTCTGACTATTTGTGACTTGTGCCATCAGCTATCAACATTGGCCACACATAAAGAAATCATCTGGTCATGGTCACTGACATATGCCTAATAAGGTTGGTCATTGTGCATGGTAGCCACATGCAGGCACAAATATTTCAAGGTCTTTGTACTTGCTTGTTGATAACTTGTATTCCCAAACCATTGTTTCCCCATCTGACCATTTGTGACGTGTATTATGAGTTGTCAACGTTGTCCACATAAAATGAAATTCGGTTGTCATAGTTGGTGACATATGCCTACTTTGGTTGGTCATTGTGCATGGTAGCAACATCATGCCACTAATTAATGAAGGTCTATGTACTAGCTAGAAGGTAATGAGTGTTTCCAAACCATGTTTTCCCCATGTGACCTCTTGTATCTCGTATTATGAGTTTTCAACATTGGCCATACATAGTGGAATTTGTTGGTCATGGTAAGTGACAGATGCCTACTTTGATTGGTCATGGTGCATGGTAGCCATACCGTGCCATTCTTATTGAAGGTCTTTGTACTTCCTAGTTGATAAGTAGTATTCCCAGAGAATGTTTTCCCCCTCTTACCATTTGTGACTCGTACTATGAGTTGTCAACATTGACCACACATAGTGAAATTCTCTGGTCATGATCAGTGACATCTTCCAACTTGGTCATTGTACATGGTAGCCAGACCGTGCCATTAATCATTGAAGGTCCGTGTACTTGCTCATTGATAGCTATTATTCCCAAATCATTGTTTCTCCTTATGACCATTTGTGACTCGTACCATGTGTTAACGTTGGCCACACATAGCAAAATTCTTTGGTCATGGTCATTGACATATTCCTTCTTTGGTTGGACACTGTGCATGGCAGCCACACCATGTCACTACTTACTGAAGGTCTTTGTACTTGCTAGATGAGAAATAATATTCCCAAACTACGCCCCCTCCCCCCCCTCTGACCATTTGTGATTCATGTTATGAGTTGTCAACAATGACCACCCATTGTGAAATTCTTTGGTCATGGTCAGTGACATTGCCTACTATATTTGGTCTTTGTGCATGTAGCCACATCGTACCACTACTTACTGAATGTGTTTTTAGCCAGTATTTCTAAAACATTGCTTCCCCCTCCGACCATCTGTCAATTGTATTAAGAGCTATCAACGTTGACCACCCATATTGAAGTGATTTCGTCCTGGTCAATGACAAATGCATACTTGGATTGGTCATTGTGGATGGTAGCTACACCGTGCCTCTACTTATTGAAGGTATTTATGCTTGCTAGTTGATACCTATTATTTTCAAACCAATGATTCACCATCTGAACATTTGTGACTCGTGATTTGAGTTTTCAATATTTGCCAAACATAGTGAAGTTCCAAGGTCCTGGCCAGTATACATGCCTAGTTTGGCTGGTCATTGTGCAAGGTAGCCACACCGCGCCACTTCTCATTGAACTTCGTTGTACTTGTTAGTTGATAAATAACATTCCCAAACCATTGTTGTCCCCTCTGACCATTTGTGAGTCGTGTTATGACCTTTTTGTGGTGGTTGTACAGATGGTGGTTTCACTTTATGTGGTCAACATTGATCACATAAAGTAAAATACTGTGGTTATAGTCAGTAACATGTGCCTGATTTCATTGGTCATTGTGCATGGTAGCCACGCTGTGCTACTATGTACTGGATGTCTTCATAATTGCTAGACAATACCTAGTTTGGTAACCACACCGTACCATTTTCATCTCCAATAACTGATTCGGTGATTGGAATAGAACACATGTGGTAACGGAGCATAACATAGGGCAAAACAGAACACTGTATCTGTGTCATTTCCAGTCACTTAAATAGGTTGGAACACAACACTGGAATCTGGTAACACTGTTATCCATGTCATTTGCAGTCACTGAATTAGGGTGGAACACAACACAAGCATGGATTGAAATGGACGCAAACATATACTGGGTCAAGAGCGTGGAAAACAACATGTTTCAAAACATGTCAAAACATGACTAGTTCATCTCCAGAACATCATCATCATCATCATCATCCCCCATGACAAAGCTGCCGTCTTTATCATCATTCCCATCCTCGTCGTTCTCATTTTCCTCCTAGTCCTCTGAACTATTGTCATCTTCCTCATCTTCATCTTTGTCTTCATCGTCATGCGCATCCTCTGCTGTAGCATCATCCCCATCTGCGCCAGCCTTTTCCTGCTTCTCTGTTGCTTTCACGGCTCTCCTTGCTGCTTTCCTTGCTGCCTTCTCCTTCTCCTTTATCTCTACCGGCTCCTCAGCCATAGTAGAATTGGGTGCCACTAGAAAATGCCAGAGTGCTGGATTGTTGATCCACGTTTTGTGGCACAGAAAATCCTGAACAGTCAGCTGGGACAAAGAATGTCGGAAGTCTGTCACAACCCTGCCCCCGAGCGAGAACATGCACTGTCAGGGTATGCTTGTCGTTGATAAGGCAAGCACATCCTACACTACAAAGACAAATGTAGGGTAGTTGGTGTAGTTCTCCTTGTAAATTTGCAAGACGTTGCAACACCGGCCGCCTCCTGCCTCCTTATACAATTCAATATCTTCTTCGATTGTGTTCGGCACCACCGCTTGGAAAGCATGCTCTGGCTCTTCAAATAGCTTGTCCATCGGGTCTAGTAGTGCGGCCTCCAGCATGCTCTGTCACCTCTGCTTCCTGCGCCCCTTCTTTGCGGCTGCTGCAGGACCAGCCACCTGTTGGCTGCTGCTGCTNCCTCCTTATACAATTCAATATCTTCTTCGATTGTGTTCGGCACCACCGCTTGGAAAGCATGCTCTGGCTCTTCAAATAGCTTGTCCATCGGGTCTAGTAGTGCGGCCTCCAGCATGCTCTGTCACCTCTGCTTCCTGCGCCCCTTCTTTGCGGCTGCTGCAGGACCAGCCACCTGTTGGCTGCTGCTGCTTCCAACTAATGCTGTTGCAGGTATGTTGGTAGACATCGCCATCATGTCATCATCGTTGTCAGCATCTGCTCCTGCTACCTCTACTGCCGGTGCTGAGGCAGCTGCCTCTGCTGCTGCAGCCATAGCCCTCCGCTCGTCCTGTACCTTGGTAAAGTATGGCTTGAAAAAAAAAAAGCACCTTGACCTTGAGCTCCATTGTTGACTTGATTCCCATCTGCTGCATAAAGCACATGATTGGAAAGAATGAAAGACAAGTTGATTCACACAAGGATGGTGAAAGTACATTTTGAATGCAGAGAATCACCGCCACCACCACCACCACCACCACCACCACCACCACCACCACCACCACCACCACCATCACCACCACCACCACCACCACCACCACACACCACCGCGATCACCACCCTCTGACTTAGTTTACTTTGTGCACCCGGATGAGGAATTGGGACCAGAGCCGTGGATCGATCACCATCGTAACCACATAGCCGATGCTATGCTTCTTCACATATTTCTCGAGCTGCACTACCACAAGCTCAAGAACATACGAAAACAACCATAAGCAACAGCACACAAACCTACAGAAACTGAGCACAACCACAAACAACACCAGCAAAAGCAACATCACCACCACCCGTTTCTCACCTTGTCAACTGTACTGGCCAGCCCCGGCTGCAGCGTTATCAGTAGCTTATCCGTGCTGTCAAGACTTGCCTTACTACACGTCTTCTCTGCTGCTTTGGTAGCATTAACACACCAGATGTGGAGTTTTTGCAAGATGGTGCTAAACAATGGCACCACGAGTGAGAGGGTATGGTACTCCTGCCCAATGAGGCCTTCAGTGAAGCCCTTGAACGGCTTCAACATTGCAATCACCATGCCCAGTAGCTCCCAACCCTGCCATCTGGGAATCAGGGCAGGATCCCGGGACTGGAGCCAGTTGTCAAGCACCTCTCTTATCTTCACCACCCTTTCACACATTTCAAGCATACTGTTCCATCTTTTGGATGTGTCAAGGTGTAAGGATGGGTAGTTGACGCTGCGGGCCTGACAAGCATTGACCAGTGACTGTTCATGCTTTGCAGACCTGCTCACATGATTCACTATGTCTCGGGCCACCCGAAGGTGCTCCTTCACCTGCTCCACTTCAATCATGTGAGGAAACAGATGGATTGTTGCCCAGTTTGCTTGAGACACGAGCAAGAAGACTTGTGGTTTCCGATGTCCTGATGGCAGACGGAGCTCTGCTGCAATGAGGATGCAACAGTAGAGGATGGTGAAGGTGAGGAGGGAGAGGAAAGTGAACGAAGAGGCCAAAGGAGGATAGAAGGGTGAGCACTCTGTGGGAAGGCAAGAATGTGGGCGATATGAAGCTTCGAAGAAGATGGCAACAGGCGGCGGCTCGAGTGCGGCTTGCGGTTGTTGTCGAAAGAGAGACACCGGACGTTTGTCACTGGCACGTATTCTGTCTAAGGCTTGCTCCCAATTGCTAGATGTCAGTCCAGCTTGCGAGGCAGTTGAGGTAGATTTTCTGACGCCAGCTGTTGGTGAAGTAGTGAGGTGAAGGAAGACGGTGGTGGCAGATGAATGCTTAACAGAAAGGTGCGGCGATTGTGGCAGTGAAGCGATTACTTCGTTAAGAGGAACCGGGTGATGTTTCCTGACGCTCTGATACAATTTCAGTAGAATGTAGCAAATGAAGAGAGCAATGACAGAAGGGGCCAGAAGCAATGAGATATGCAGAGTCACAAAAGACAGATAACGGTGGCAAAGACATGTGAGACATCGTGAAGAGTTGGTCCCAGGAGCTTTGAGCAAACTGATGTGCCGAATAGAGTAGCAAGGTAGACAAGTAGCCATTGGCAGAGAGTGGAGACAGAGGTAGAGTGATGGGCTGATGAGTGCCCAGCAAAGGAATGAGAGTGACAGAGAAAGGGGTCAAGAGTTCAGAGTGGATGGCCAGGGAAGACGGGGTGAAGAGTGAGCAAAGCAAAGACAAAGTGGCAAACCTGTGGAACCAAAGGTAAACAGGATGAAAAGGATTGTTCTATGTTGATNGGAGACAGAGGTAGAGTGATGGGCTGATGAGTGCCCAGCAAAGGAATGAGAGTGACAGAGAAAGGGGTCAAGAGTTCAGAGTGGATGGCCAGGGAAGACGGGGTGAAGAGTGAGCAAAGCAAAGACAAAGTGGCAAACCTGTGGAACCAAAGGTAAACAGGATGAAAAGGATTGTTCTATGTTGATTTGAGAAAGGTGGCGCAAGCCATAGAATGATGCAGCAAGCAAGAGAACGCTGGAGCAAGCTAGAGAAAGGTGGAGAAAGCCAGAGAACGGTGGAGAATGCAATATAATGGTGGAGCAAGCCAGATAACAGCGACGTAATCCAGAGAACGGTGGAGCAAGCCAGAGAACGATTGAGTAAGCCATAGACCGGCGGATCAATCCAGGGTAAGGTTGAGCAAGTCAAAGGACGGTGGAGCATGCCAGAGAACCGTGGAGCAAGCCAGAGAACGGTGGAGCAAGCCAGAGAGAGGTAGAGCAAGCCAGAGAGAGGTGGAGTAAGCAATTGAAAGGTCGAGAAAAACACGAAAAGATGGATCAAGGGAGAGAACGGTGGAGCAAGCCAACAAAAGGTGGAGCAAGATAGAGAAAGGAAGAGCAAGCCAGAGAATGGTGGAGCAATCCAGAGAAGGGTAGAGTGAGCCAGAGAACGATGGAGAAAGCCAGCGAACGGTGGAGAAAACAAGAGAGCGATGGAGCAAGCCAAAGAAAGGTGGAGCAAGCCAGAGAACGGTGGAGCAAGCCACAGAACGGTGGAGGAAGCCAGAGAATAATGGGGCAAGCCAGAAAAAGGTGGAGCAATTGAGAGAACGGTGGAGCCAGCCAGAGAACGATAGAGCAATCCAGAGAAAGGTGGAGCAAGCCAGAGAATGGTGGAGCAAGAGAGAGAACGGTGGAATATGCTAGAGGAGGGTGGAGCAAGTCAGAGAAGAGTGGAGTAAGCCAGAGAATGGTGGAACAAGCCAGAGAACGATGGAGCAAGCCAGAGAACAATGGAGCAGGCCAGAAAACAGTGGAGCAAGCAAGATAACGGTATAGTAAGCCAGGGAAAGTACAGCAATCCAGAGAATTTTGGAGCTAGCTAGACAACAGCAAAGGAATCAAGAGAATGGTGGATAAAGCCAGAATACGGTGGAGCAAGCCAGAGAACGGTGGAGAAATCCAGGGAAAGGTTGAGGTAGTCAGAGAACGGTGGAGCAAGCCAGAGAATTGTGGTGCAAGCCAGAGAATGGTGTAGTAATCCAGAGGACGGTGGAGCAAGCCAGAGACAGGAAGAGCAAGCCAGAGAGAGGGGGAGCAAGCCATGGAAAGATCGAGCAAGCCATGGAAATATGGAGCAAGGCAGAGAACGGTGAAGCAAGCCAACAAAAGGTGGAGCAAGCCAGAGAAAGGTGGAGCAAGCCCGAAAACGCTATAGGAAGCCAGTGAAAGGTGGATCAAGCCCGATAATGGTGGATAAATCCAGAGAACACTGGAGCAAGCCAGATAATACTGGAGCAAGCAAGAGAATGCTGACAAAAGCCAGGAACAGTGGAGCAAGCAAGATAACACTGGAGTAAGCCAAGAAACGTTGCACAAGCAAGTGAATGGTGGAGTAAGTCAGAGAATAGTGGAGCAAGCCAGAGAACGGTGGAGCAAGCCAGAGGAAGGTGGAGCAAGCCAGAGAACGGTGGAGCAAGCCAGAGGAAGGTGGAGCAAGCCACAGAATGTTAAAGCAAGCCAGCGAATGGTGGAGCAAGCCAGAGAAAGGTGGAGCAAGTTGGAGAACGGTGGAGCAAGCCTGAGAACACAAGAGCAAGCCACAGACAGGTGTAGCAAGCCAGAGGAAGATGGAGCAAGCCAGTGAGAGGTCAAGCAAGCCAGATAATAGTGGATTAAGAGAGAGAAAGGTGGATCAGCCAGAGAAAGGTGGAGCAAGCCAGAGGAAGATGGAGCAAGCCAGTGAGAGGTCAAGCAAGCCAGATAATAGTGGATTAAGAGAGAGAAAGGTGGATCAGCCAGAGAAAGGTGGAGCATGAAACAAAACTGTTGAGAAAACCATAGGACGGTAGAGCAAGTCAGGGAACGGTAGAGCGAGCCAGAGAAAAGTGGAGCAAGTCAGAGAAAGGTGAAGCAAGCAAGAGAGAGGTGGAGCAAGCCAGAGAAAGGTGGAGTAAGCCACAGAAAGGCAAAGCAAGCCAGAGAATGATGGAGCAAGCCAGAGAATGGTGGAGCAAGCCAGAGAACCACTAGAGCAAGAAAAAGAAAGATGGAGCAAGCCACGGCGAGTTGAAGCAAGCCAAGTAAAGATGGAGCAAGCCAGAAAAAGGTGGAGCAAGCAAGAGAACAGTGGAAAAAGCCAACGATAGGTGGAGCAAGGCAGAGAAAAGCGGAGCAAGCAAGGGAAAGGTGGAGCAAGCAATAGAACAGGGAATCAAGCTAGACAACGGTGGAGCAAGCCAGAGAAAGGCGGAGCAGGTCACAAAACGGTGGAGCAATCCAGAGAACGATGGAGCATTCCCGGGACCGGTAGAGTAATCCAGAGAACGATTGAGCAAGCTGCAGAATGGTGAAGCAATCAAGAGAATAGTGGAGCAAGCCAGGCAATGGTGGAGCAAGCCAGAGAACGATTGTGCAAGCTAGAAAACAGCAGAGCAAGCCTGAGATAGGTTGAGCAAGCCAATGAATGGTGGAAAAAGCTAGGGAATGGTGGAGGACGCCAGAGAATCGTGAAGCAAGCCAGAAAAAGGTGGAGCAATCCAGAGAACGGTGGAGCAAGCTATACAACAGTGGAGCAATCCAAAGAACAGAAGAGTAAGCCAGAGAACGGTGGAGCAAGCAAGAGAACGGTATTGCAAGCTAGAGAACAGTGGAGGAAGCCAGAGAACAATATAGCAAGCCAGAGAACGGTCCAGCAAGGTACATAACTGTGGAGTAAGCAAGAGAACGATGGAGCAAGGCAGAAAAAGGTGGAGCAAGTCGGAGAACAGTGGAGCAAGATAGAGAGCGGTTGAGCCAGCCAGAGGGTGGTGATGAAGTCATAGAACAGTGGAGCAAGCCAGAGAATGGTAGAGGAAGCCGAGGAATGATGGAGCAGGCCAAAGAACGATGGAGCAATCCAGAGAACAGTGGAGCAAGCAAGAGTATAGTGGGGCAAGACAGGGAAAGTAGAGTGAGCCAGATAATGTTGGAGCAAGACTCGGAACACTGGAGCAAGCCAGCGGACGGTGGAACAAGCTAGAGAAAGGTGGATCAAGCCAGAGAACGGTGAAGCAAGCCAGAAAACGGTGGAGCAAGCGAGAGAATGGTGGATCATACCAGAGAATGGTATAGCAAGCCAGAGAAGGGTGGAGCAAGCCAAAGAAAGGTTGAGTAAGCCAGGGAAAGGTGGAGCAAGCAAGAGTAAGGTTGAGCAAGAAAAATACTGGTGGAGCAAGCAAGGGAAAGGTGGAGTAAGCCGGAGAAAGGTGGTATAATCCAGGGAAAAGGTGGAGCAAGCCAGAGAAAGGTGTCACAAGCCAGAGAAAGGTGGATCCAGCCATGGATTGCTGGAGTAAGCCAGACAAAGGTGGAGCAAGCCAGAAAATGGTGGAGCACTCCAGAGAAAGGTGGAGAGAGCATGTGAACGGTGGAGAAAGTCAAAGAAAAGTGAAGCAATCATGCGAAAGGTGGAGCAAGACAGAGAAAGGTGGAGGAAGCCAAAGGAAGGTAGAGCAAGCCAGAGAAAGGTGGAGTAGGTCGGAGAACATTGGAGCAAGCCTAAGAGAGGTGGAGCAAGCCAGAGAAAGGTGGAGAAAGCCTAGGAAAGGTAGAGCAAGCCAGAGAACGGTTGAGCAAGCTCGACAAAGGTGGAGCATGCCAAAGAATGGTGGAGCAAGCCAGAGAACGGTTGATCAAGCCAGAGAAAGGTGGAGCAAGCCATAGAAATGTGGAGCAATTGAGAGAACAGTGGAGCAAGCCAGAGAAAGATGAAGCAAGGCAGGGAAAGGTAGAGCAAGCCAGTGAAAGGTGGAGGAAGCCGGAGAAAGGTGGAGTAAGCAAGGGGAACTAGAGCAAGCCAAGGAAAGGAGGACCAAGCCAGAGAACGGTTCAGCAAACCAGATAAAGGTGGAACAAGCCAGAGAAAGGTGGAGCAAGCCAGAGAAAGGTGGATCTAGCCATGGATAGCTGGAGTAAGCCAGAAAAAGGTGGAGCAAGCCAGAGAATGGTGGAGCATGCCAGAGAAAGGTGGAGAGAGCATGTGAAAGGTGGAGAAAGTCAAAGAAAAGTGAAGCAATCATGCAAAAGGTGGAGCAAACCAGAGAAAGGTGGAGCAAGCCAAAGGAAGGTAGAGCAAGCCAGAGAAAGGTGGAGTAAGTCGGAGGACATTGGAGCAAGCCTAAGAGAGGTGGAGCAAGCCAGAGAAAGGTGGAGCAAGCCTAGGAAAGGTAGAGCAAGCCAGAGAACAGTTGAGCAAGCTCAACAAAGGTGGAGCATGCCACAGAATGGTGGAGCAAGCCAGAGAACGGTTGATCAAGCCAGAGAAAGGTGGAGCAAGCCATAGACAGGTGGAGCAATTTAGAGAACAGTGGAGCAAGCCAGAGAAAGATGAAGCAAGGCAGGTAAAGGTGGAGCAAGCCAGTGAAAGGTGGAGGAAGCCAGAGAAAGGTGGAGTAAGCGAGGGGAACTAGAGCAAGCCAAGGAAAGGAGGACCAAGCCAGAGAACGGCTGAGCAAACCAGATAAAGGTGGCGCAAGCCAGAGAAAGGTGGAGCTAGCCAGAGAAAGGTGGATCCAGCCATGGATAGCTGGATTAAGCCAGACAAAGGTGGAGCAAGCCAGATAATGGTGGAGCATGCCAGAGAAAGGTGGAGAGAGCATGTGAAAAGTGGAGACAGTCAAAGAAAAGTGAAGCAATCATGCGAAAGGTGGAGAAATTCAGGGAAAGGTGGAGCAAGCCAAAGGAAGGTAGAGCAATCCAGAGAAAGGTTGAGTAAGTCAGAGAAAATCAGAGCAAGCCAGGAAAAGGTGGAGCAAGCCAGGGAAAGGAAGAGCAAGCCAGAGAACTATGGAGCAATCCAGAGAAAGGTGGAGCAAAGTAGAGAAAGGTGGAGCATGCCATAGAAAGGTGGAGCAAGCCAGTGAGAGGTGGAGCTAGCCAAAGAATGGTGGAGCAAGCCAGAGCAAGGTGGAGCAAGCCAGAGAAATTTGGAGCAAGCCCGAGAAAGATAGAGCAACCCAAAGAAAGGTGGAGCAAGCCAGGGAAAGGTGGATCAAGCTAGAGAAAGGTGGAGCAAGTCAGAGAACGGTGGAGCAAGCAGGGAAAATGGAGCAAGCAAGAGAAATGTGGAGCAAGACAGGGAAACGTGGAACAAGCCAGAGAAAGGTGGATCAAGCTTGAGAAAGGTAGAGCAAGCCAGGGAAAGCTAAAGCAAGCCAAACAAAGATGGAGAAATCCAGAGAACAGTGGAGCACATCAGAGAAAGATGGAGAAATCCTGATAAACAGTGGAGCAAGCCAGAAAATGGTGAAGCGTAGAGCAAATCGAAGCTCGGTGGAGCAAGCCAGACAAAGACGGGTCAGGCCAGAGAAAGGTGGAGCAAATAAGAGAAAGGTGGAGCAATCCATGGAA
Source organism: Penium margaritaceum (assembly GCA_023375785.1). Lineage (NCBI taxonomy): Eukaryota > Viridiplantae > Streptophyta > Zygnematophyceae > Desmidiales > Peniaceae > Penium > Penium margaritaceum. The sequence goes on along the minus strand of SZWC01000322.1, from coordinate 352,972 downwards.
AGGTGGAGGAGGCCAGAGAAAGTAGGATCAAGCAAGAGAACGGTGGAGCAAGCCAGCAAACTGTGGAGCAAGCCAGAGAAAGGTAGAGCAAGCCAGAGAATGGTGGAGCTAGCCAGAGAAAGATGTTATCTGGTTTGCTCCACTGTTCTGTGGCCTACTCAATCTATCTCTAGCTTGCTGAAACTTTCCCTGGATTGCTCCATCATTCTCTGGCCTGCTCTGCCTATCTCTACCTTACTGGTCAGTTTGCTGGCTTGCTCCACCTTTCTCTGGCTTGCTCCCACTTTCTCTTGCCTGCTCTACCCTTCTCTTCCCTGCTCCACCATTCTCTGGCCTGCTCCACCGTTGTCTGGCTTTCGCCACCAGTCTTTGACTCGGTCTACCGTTCTTTGGATTGCTCCATATTTCTCTTTCTTGCTTCACCTCTCTCATGACCATCTCACCTTTCTCTTATGTGCTCATCCGTTCTCTGCCTTGCACCATCTTGCTCTTCCCTGATCCACCTTTCATTGGCATACTCAGCCTTTCAATGGCCTGCTCCACCTTCTGGCTTGCTCCACCTTTCTATGGCTTGCTCCACCTTCCTGTGGATTGCTCCACCATTCTTTGACTTGCTCCTCCATTATCTCGCAAGCTCTCATGTTCTTTAGCTTGCTTGAACGTTCCATGACTTGCTCCACCGTTCTCTGGCTTGCTCCACGTTTCTCTGGCTTCCTACACCTTTCTTTGCCTTGCTCAACCTTTCTCTGGCTTGCTCTATTGTTCTTTGGCTTGCTTCACTGTTCTCTTGCTTGCTCCGCCGTTCTCTGGCTTGATCCACCATTCTCTTGCTTGCTCCACCGTTCTCTGGCTCGCTCCACTTTTCTGTTGTTTTCTCTGCCTTTCCCTGTCTTGCTCTACCTTTCTCTCCCCTGTTCTACCCTTCTGTGGCTTGTCCCACCATTCTCTTACTTGCTCCACCATGCTCTAGCTTGCTCCATCATTTTTTGGCTTGCTCCACCATTCTCCTGCTTGCTCCCCTATTCGTTGGCCTGCTCCACCGTTTTCTGACCTGCTCCAGCTTTCTCAGACCTGCTCCAACCTTCTCTGGCTTGCTCCACCTTTCTCTGACTTGCTACACCATTCCATAGCGTGCTCCACCTTTATCCGGCTTGTACCACCTTTCTGTGTCTTGCTTCACTATTCTCTGGTTTGCTCCACCGTTATGTGGCTTGTTCCCCTGTCTCTTACTTGCTTCACCGTTCTCTATCTTGCTCCACTGTTCTCTGGCTTGCTCCACCATTCTATGGATTAATCCACTGTTATCTGGTTTGCTCCACCTTTCTCTGGCTTGCTTTACCTTTCTCTGGCTAGTTCTACCACACCCTGGATTTCTCAAGCATTCTCTGGCTTGCTCCACCGTTATCTGGCTTACTTCATCTTTCTTTGGCTTGCTCCACCTTTTTCTGGCTTGCTCCACCTTTCTCTGTCTTGCTAGACCATTCTCTGGCTTGCCCCACCTTTCTCTCACTTGCTACATAGTTCTATGACTTGCTCCACCTTTCTCTAGCTTTCTCCACATTTCTGTGGCTTGCCCCACCTTTCTCTGGCTTGCTCCACTTTTCTATGGCTCGCTCCACCGTTATCTAGCTTGCTTGACATTCTCTGGCTTGCTCCACCTTTTTCTGGCTTGCTCCACCTTTATCTGGTTTGCTGAACCGTTCTCTGGCTTGGTCCTCCTTTCCTTGGCTTGCTCTAGTTCCCCTTGCTTACTCCACCTCTCTCTGGCTTTCTCCACCTTTCACTGGCTTGCTCCACCTTTCCCTGGCTTGCTTCATCTTTCTCTGGCTTGCTCCACTGTTCTCTCAACTGCTCCACCTTTCTCTGGCTTTCTCCACCTTTCACTGGCTTGCTCCACCTTTCCCTGGCTTGCTTCATCTTTCTCTGGCTTGCTCCACTGTTCTCTCAACTGCTCCACCTTTCTATGGCTTGCTCCACCTTTCTCTGGCTTGATCAACCGTTCTCTGGCTTGCTCCACCTTTCTGTGGCATGCTCTACCTTTGTCCAGCTTGCTCAATTGGTCTCTGGCTTGCTCTACCTGTCCTAGGCTTGCTCCACCTTTCTCTGGCTTGATCAACCGTTCTCTGGCTTGCTCCACCTTTCTGTGGCATGCTCTACCTTTGTCCAGCTTGCTCAATTGGTCTCTGGCTTGCTCTACCTGTCCTAGGCTTGCTCCACCTTTCTCTGGCTTGCTCCACCTCTCTTTGGCTTGCTCCAATGTTCTCTGACTTGCTCCACCTTTCTGCTTTGCTCCACCTTCCTCTGGCGTGCTCGACCTTTCTTAGGCTTGCTCCACCTTTCTATGTCTTGCTCTACCTTTCTTGGGCTTGCTCCACTATTCTCTGACTTGCTCAACCTTTCTCTGCCTTGGTTCACCGTTCTCTGATTTTCTCCACCTTGCCCTTGCTTGCTCCACCTTCCTCTGGCCTGCTCCACCTTCTGATGGCTTGCTCCATCTTTCCATGACTTGCTCCACCTTTTCTGGCTTGCTCCACCTCCCTGGCTTGATCCACCTTTTCCATGCTTGCTCCACCATTCTCTGGCTTGCTCCACCTTTTCCTTGCTTGCTCCATTTTTCACTGGCATGCCCCACCTTTCTCTGATCGATCCACCTTTCTCTGGCTGGCTTCATCTTTAACTGGCTTGCTCCCTCTTTCTCTGGCTTGCTCTACCATTCTCTGGCTTGCTCCACCATTCTCTAGCTTGCTCCACCTTTCTCTGGTATTTTTCACCTTTCTCTGGCTTGCTCAACCATTCTTTGGCTTACGCCACTTATCTCAGTTTTGCTCTGCCTTTCCTTGTCACGCTGCACCTTTCGCTAGCTTGCTCCACCTTACTCTGCATTGCTTGACATTTCACTGGCTTGATCCACCTATCCATGTTTTCTCTATCCTTCTATTGCTTGCTCTCAAATTGCCTGGCTTGCTCCACCTTTCTGTGGCTTCCTCCTCCTTTCTCTTGCTCGTGCTATCTTTCTCTACCTTGCTCCAAATTTCTATGGTTTGATCCACCTGTCCCTGGCTTGCTCAAAGTTTTGTTGGCTTGCTTTGCCTCCCTCTGGTTTGCTCCTCCTTTGTTTTGCTTGCTCCACCTTTCTCTAACTTGCTCCACCTTTTTTTGGATTGCTCCACATTTCCCTGGCTTGCTCCACCTTTCAGTGGCTTGCTCCACCATCCTCTGGCTTGCTCCTCCTTTCTCTAGCTTGCTCCACCTTTCTCTGTCTTGCTCCACCTTTCTTTGGCTTGCTCCACAATTCTTTGGCTTGCTCCACCTTGCTCTGGACTGCTCAAACCATCTCTAGCTTGCTTTACCCTTCTCTGCCTTGCTCCACCTTTTGCTGTTTTGCTTACTCAATTTCTGGCTTGCTCCATCATTATCTTGTTATCTCCACCGTTATGTGGCTTGCTCAACCATTCTCTCAGTTGCTCCACCTTTCTATGGCTTGCTCCAACATTTTCTGGCTTGCTCCACCTTTCCCTGGCATTTTCCACCTTTCCCTGGCTTGCCCCACCTTTCTCTGGATTTCTCCACCTTGCCCTGGCATGCTCTACCTTTCTCTGGCTTGCTCTACCATTGTCTGCCTTGGACCATCTTTCCCCGGCTTGCTACACCTTTCTCTTCCTTGCTCCTCCTTTCCCTGGCTTGCTCCACCTATCTCTGGCTTGCATCACTGTTCTCTGGCTTGCCCCATCCTTTTCTGGATTCCTCCACCTTTCCCTGGCGTGCTCTATCTTTCCCTGGCTTGCTCCACCTTTCTCTGGCTAGATCCACCTTTCCCTTGCTTGTTCCACCTTTCTCTGGCTTGCTCCACCTTTCTTTGGCTTGCTCCACCCTTCCCTGGCTTGCTCCACCAATTTTCTCCTTGCTCCACTGATTTTTGGCTTGATTCATCATTCTCTTGATTTCTTTACTGTTTCCTGGCTTGCTCCACTATTCTCTGAGTTTCCTTGTTGTTCTATAGCTTGCTCCACCGATCTCTGGCTTGCTCCATTGTTCCCTAGCTTACTCCACCCTTGATCTGGCTTGCACCATGGTTCTATGGCTTGCTCCGCCATTATCTGGCTTGCTCCACCATTCTCTGGCTTGCTCCACCATTCTATGGCTTGCTCCACTATTCTCTGGCTTGCCAATAGTTATCTGGTTTGCTCCACTATTCTCTGACTTGCTCCACCGTTCACTGGCTTCCTCTACCGTTCTCTGGCTTGCCCCACTATTCCATGGCTGGCTCCACCATTCTCTGGCTTGCTCCACCGTTCTTTGCCTTGCTCTACCATTATTCGGCTTGCTCCACCTTTATCTGACTTGTAATATTGTTCTCTGAATTGCACCTCCTTTTCTGGCTTCCTCCACCTTTAACTGGCTTGTCTCATCTTTCTGTGGATGTTTCCACCTCTCTCTGGCTTGCTCCTCCTTTCTTTGGCTTGCTCCACTGCTCTCTGGCTTGCTCAACAGTTCTCTGGCTTGCTTCACTCTTCTTTGCAATGCTCCATCGCTCTTTGGCTTTCTCCAGAATTCTCTGGCTTGCTCCACGGTTCTTTCGATTGCTCCACCGTTCCCTGGCTTGCTCCAACCTTCTCTGGCTTGCTGTACCGTTCTCTTGCTTGCTCCACTTTCCTATGGCTTGCTTCACCTTTATATAGCTTGCTCCAGATTTTTCTGGCTTGCTCCACCATTCTCTGGCTTAGTGCACCTTTCTCTGGCTTGCTCCACCATTCTCTGGCTTGCTCCATCGTTTACTGGCTTGCTCCACCTTTCTCTGGCTTGCTTTACCTTTCTCTCACCTGCGCTTCCTTTCTCTGGCTTGCTTCCCATCTCTCGCTTTCACTTCCTTTCCATGTCTTGCTCCACTCCTCTCTGGCTTGCTTCACCTTTCTCTGGCTTGCGCTACTGTTCTTTGGCTTCCTCTACCTTTCTTTGGCCTGCTTCACAGTTCTCAGACCTGTTATATGTTTCCCATGCCTGCTCCACCTGTCTCTGTCTTGCTCCACCTTTCTCTGGCTTGCTCCACCTTTCTCCAGCATGCTCCACATTTCTCTGGCTTGTACCACCTTTATCTGGCTTGCTCCAAGGTTATCTAGCTTGCTCCACCGTCCTCTGGCTTTCTCCACTGTTCTCTGACTTGCTACACTATTCTCTGGCTTTCTCCACAGTTCTCTAGCTTGCTCCATTATTCTATTGATTGTTCCACCAATCTCTGGCTTGGTCTACCCTTTTCTGGCTTTCTCTAGCCTTCTCTTGCTTTGTCCACCTTTCCCTGAGTTGCTCCACCTTCTCTAGCTCGGTATACCACCCTGTGGCTTGCTCCAGCATTCCCTGGCTTGCTCCACCGTTCTCTGGCTTCCTCCATCTTTCTTTGTCTTGCTCCATATTCTCCTGGCTTGCTCCACCTTTCTCTGGCTTGCGCCACCTTTCTCTGGCCCTCTCAGCCTTTTCCTGGCTTGCTTCACATTTCTCTGGCTTACTATACCTTCCTCTGGCTTGCTCCATGGTTCTTTTGCTTGCTCCACCTTTCTCTGGCTTGCTCCACCTTTCTCTGGCTTGCTCCACCTTTATCTGGCCTGCTCCACCTTTCTCTGGCTTGCTCTACCCTTCTCTGGCTTGCTCAACCGTTCTCTCCCTTGCTCCATGTTTATCTGGCTTGCTCCACCTTTCCTGGATTGCTCCATCTTTCTGTGGATTTTCCAACTTTCCTTGGCTTGCTCCTCCTTCCTCCGGCTTGCTGCACCGGTCTCTAGCTTGCTCCACCTTTACATGGCTTGCTCCACCTTTCCCTAGTTTAGTGCACTGTTATCGTGCTTGCTCCACCTTCCTCTGGCCTGCTCCACGTTTCTATGGCTTGATCAACCGTTCTCTTGCTTGCTCCTCCTTTTTCTTGCTTGCTCCATCATTCTGTGGCATGGTCCACCGTTCTCAGGCTTGCTCCACCTTTCCTTGGCTTGCTCATCCTTTCCCTGGCTAACTCCAACTTTCTTTTGCTTGTTCCAGCTTTCCTTGGCTTGCTCCACCCCTCTCTGACTTGCTCTACCGCTCCCTTGCTTGTTGCACAGTTCATTGGCTTGCTCCACCTTTCTCTCGCCACCTCCACTGTCATTTGGCCTGCTCAGCTTTATCTGGCTTGCTCCACCTTTCCTTGGCTTGCTCTACCTTCCTATGGCTTGATCCGCCTTTATCTGGCTTGCTCCACCTTCGTCTGGCTTTTTCCACCTTTCTCTGGCTTGCTCCACCTTTCTCTGGCATGCTCCACCTTTCTTTGGCTTGCTCCACATTTATGTGGCTTGCTCCACTATTCTCTGGCTTGCTCCACTGTTCCCTTGCTTGATAAATCGTTCTTTGTCTTGTCGCACTGTTCTCTTGCTTCCTCCCCCTTTCTCCGGCTTGCTCCACCTTTCCCTGGCTTGTGCCACCTTTCCCTAGCTTGCTCCACCCTTCTCATGCCTGCTCCACCTTTCTCTGGCTTGCTCCACTGTTCTCTTGCTTCCTCCCCCTTTCTCCGGCTTGCTCCACCTTTCCCTGGCTTGTGCCACCTTTCCCTAGCTTGCTCCACCCTTCTCATGCCTGCTCCACCTTTCTCTGGCTTTCTCCACCTTACCCTAGCTTGCTCCACCTTTTCTGGCTTGGTCCACCTTACTCTGGCTTTCTCCACCTTTTCAGGCTTGCTCCACTGTTCTCTGGCTTGCCCCACCTTTTCCTGGCTTGCTCCACCTTTTTCTTGCCTGCAGCGCCTTTCTCCTAATTTATCCACCTTCTCTTGCTTGCTCCACCATTCTCTGGCTTGCTCTCCCTTTCTCTGGCTTGCTCAACCTTTCTCTGGCTTGTTCCAATTTTCTCTGGCTCGCTCCACCTCTCTCTTCCTTGCCGCACCTTTCTCACGCTTGCTTAACCGTTCTTTTATTTGCTCCACTTTCCTCTGGCTTGCTCCACCTTTCCCTGTCTTGTTCCACCTTTCTCTACATTGCTCAACCTTTCTCTGGCTTGCTCCATCTTTTTCCTAGCTTACTCTGCCGTTCCCTGGCTTGATCCATCGTTTTCTATCTTGCTCCACCTGTCTCTGCCTTGTCCCATCCTTTCCAGGCTTGCTCCACTTTTCTCTGGCTTGCTCCTCCTTTCTCTGGCTTGCTCCATCTTTTTCTGGCTTGCTCCACCTTTCCCTGGCTTTCTCCACCTTCTCAGGCTTGCCTCACCTCTCCCTGGATTGCTCCACCTCTCCCTAGCCTGCTCCACTGTTCTCTGGCTTGCTCCACCTTTCTCTTGCTTGCTGCACAGTTCTCATTCTTGCTCCACCTTTCTCAGGATTGCTCCACGTTTCTCTCACTTTCTCAACCTTTCTCTAGCTTGCTTCACCATTCTCTAGCTTGCTCCACGTTTTCCTGGATTGCTCCACCTTTCTCTGGCTTGCTCCACCTTTTTCTGGCTTGCTTCACCTTTCTTTGGTTTTCTCCACAATTTCCTGGCTTGCTCAACCATTTCCTTGCTACCACGGGCGTTCTCTGGCTTTCCATACCATTCTCTAACTTGCTCCACCTGTCTCTGGCTTGCTCCATATTTCTCTTGTTTGCACTACCATTCTCTGGCCTGCTCCATCTTTCTATAGCTTGCTCAACCTTTCTCTGGCTTGCTCCACCTCCCCTTGCCTGCTCCACCTTTCCCTGGCTTGCTCAACCTTTCCATGGCTCTCTCCACCTTTTTTCTGGCTTGCTTCACCATTCTGAAACTTGTCCCACTTTTCTTTGGCTTGGTTTACCATTCCCTGGCTTGCTTGACCTTTCTGTGGCTTGCTCAACCTTTGTTTTGCTTGCTCCACCTTTCCCCGGCTTGTTCCATATTTCTCTCGCTTGCTCCACCATTCTCTGGCTTGCTTCAGTATTCCCTGTCTTGCTTCAACTTTCTCTGGCTTGCTTCACCTTTCCCTGGCTTGCTCCACCTTTCTCGGGCCTTCTCCACTTTTCTCTGCCTTGTTCCACTATTCTCTGGCTTGCTTCTCCTTTCTCTGGTTTGCCTCATCTTCCTCTCGCTTGCTCCACCGTTCTTTGGCTTGCTCTACCTATTTCTGTCTTGCTCTACCGTTCTCTGGTCTGTTCCACTGTTCTTTGGCTTGCTCCACCATTTTGACTTGCTCCACCATTCTCTGCCTGCTCTACCGTTGTCTAGCTTGCTCCACCGTTCAATGGATTGCTCTACCATTCTCTTGATTGCTCCACTGTTCTCTGATTTATCCACTGTTCTCTGGATTTCTGCAATGTTTTCTGGCTTGCTCCTCCATTCTCTAGCTTGCTCCATCGTTCTCTAGCTTGCTCCACTGTGCTCCGGCTTGCTCCACTGTTCTCTGCCTTGCTCCACCTTTCTCTGGCTTGCACCATCGTTCTCTGACTTGCTCCACCATTATTTGGCTTGCTGCACCATTCTCTGGCTTTCTCTACCATTCTCTGGCTTGCTGTACCGTTCTTTGGCTTGCCCACAATTACATGGCTTGGTTAACCGTTCTCTGGCTTGCTCTACGATTCTCTGGCTTGCTCCACCATTCTTTCAATTGCTCTATTATTCTCTACCTTGCTCCACCGTTCTCTGGCTTGCTCCGTCACTCCCTGGCTTGCTCCACCCTTTCTTTGGCTTGCACCATTGTTCTCTGTCTTGCTCCATCATTAGCTGGCTTGCTCCAATATTCTCTGGCTTGCTCCACCGTTGGCTGACTTGCTCCACCTTTATTTGGCTTGCTCCACCTTTCTCTGACTTGCACCATTGTTCTCTGACGTCCTCCACCTTTTCTGGCTCCCTCGACCATTCTCTGGCTTGGTCCACCTCTCTGTGGCTTTCTCCACCTCTCTCTTGCTTGCTCCTCCTGTTTCTGGCTTGCTCCAGCGTTTTCTGGCTTGCTCAACCGTTATCTGGCTTGCTTCACCTTTCTCTGCTATGCTTCACCGTTCTATGGATTTCTCCACCATTCTCTGGCTTGCTCCATGGTTCTCTGGATTGCTCAATCGTTCCCTGGCTTGCTCCACCTTTCTCTGACTTGCTCCTCTGTTCTCTTGCTTGCTCTACTTTTCTATGGCTTGCTTCACCGTTCTTTAGCTTGCCCCTACCTTTTCTGGCTTGCTCCACCGTTCTCTGGCATACTACACCTTTCTTTGGCTTGCTCCACCGTTCTCTAGCTTGCTCCACCGTTTACTGGCTTGCTCCACCTTTTTGTGGCTTGCTCTACCTTTCTCTGGCTTGCTCTACCTTTCTCTGGCTTGCTCCCCCTTCCTGGCTTTCTCGTCCTTGCCCTGTCTTGCTCCACCTTTCTCTGGCTTGCTCCACTGTTCTTTGGCTTGATCCACCTGTCTTTGCACTGCTTCACTGTTCTCTGACCTGTCCCACCGTTCTCGGGCCTGCTCAAAGTGTCACTGTCTTGCTGCACCTTTCCTTAGCTTGCTCCACCTTTCTTTAGCTTGCTCTACCTTTCTCTGCCTTCCACCACCTTTATCTAGCTTGCTCCAAGGTTATCTAGCTTGCTCCACCACTCTCTGGCTTTCTCCACCATTCTGTGAGTTGCTTCTTTAGCTTTCTCCACAGTTCCATAGCTTGCTCCACCATTTTATGGATTGTTCCACCAATCTCTGGCTTTGTCCACCTTTTCTGGATTGCTCTACCTTTCTATGGCTTTCTCCGCCTTTCCATGAGTTTCTCCATCTTATCTGGCTTGATCTACCACTCTCTGGCTTGCTCCAGCGTTCTCTGGCTTGCTCCACTGTTATCTGGCTTGCTCCATCTTTTGTTGGCTTGCTCCGCCTTTTCCTGGCTTGCTCTACCTTTCTCCGGTTTGCTTCACCTTTCTCTAGCTTGCTCCAGATTTCCCTGGCTTGCTTCACCTTTCTGTGGCTTGCTCTACCTTCTTTTGGCTTGCTCCATCGTTCTCTTGCTTGCTCCACCTTTCTCTGCCTTGCTCCACCTTTCTCCAGCTTGCTCCACCTTTCTCTGGCTTGCTCCACCTTTCCCTGGCTTGCTCAACCGTTCTCTGCTTTCTCCATATGTATCTGGATTGCTCCACCTTTCCTGGATTTTCCCACCGTTCTCTGGCTTTCTCCAACTTTCCTTGGCTTGCTCCTCCTTTCTCTGGCTTGATCAACCTTTCTCTGGCTTGCTCCACCTTTCTCTTGCTTGCTCCACCATTCTCTGGCTTGCTGCACCTTTCTCTGGCTTCCCCCACCTTTCCCTGGCATGCTCATCCTTTCTCTGGTTTACTCCAACTTTCTCTTGATTTCTCCACTCTTCCTTTGCATGCTCCATCTTTCTCTGGCTTGCCCCACCATTCCCTTGCTTGTTGCAAAAGTTATGTGGCTTGCTCCACCTTTCTCTTTCATCCTGCACCGTTCTTTGGCTTGCTCACCTTCCTCTGGCTTGCTCCACCTTTCACTGGCTTGCCCCACCTTCCTCCGGCTTGCTCCACCTTTCTCAGGCTTGCTCTACCTTTCTCAGGCTTGCTCTACCTTTCTCAGGCTTGCTCCACCGTCCTTTGGCTTGTTCCACCTTTCTCTTGCTTACTCCACCTTCCTCTGTCGTGCTCCACCTTTCTTTGGCTTGCTCCACGTTTCTGTGGCTTGCTCCACTATTATTTGGCTTGCTCCACCGTTCTCCGGCTTGCTCAACTGGTCTCTGCCTTGCCCAACTGTTCTCTGGCTTGCTCCACCTTTCTTTGGCTTGCTTCACCTTTCCCTGGCTTGCTCCACCTTTCCCTAGCTTCCTCCTCCTTTCTCAGGCCTGCACCAAATTTCTTTGGCTTGCCCTGCCTTAACCTATCTTGATCCACCTTAGTCTGCCATGCTCCACCTTACTCTGCCTTTGTCCACATTTTCAGGCTTGCTCCACTGTTCTCTGGCTTGCTCCACCTCTTCCTGGCTTGCTCCTCTTCTCTCTTGCTTGCACCAGCTTTCCACGACTTGATCCACCTTTCTTGGGCTGGCTCCACCTTTCTCTGGCTTCTTCTCCCTTTCTCTGGCTTGCCCCACCTTTCTGTGGCTTGCTCCACCGTTCTCTGGCCTGCTCCACCTTTCTCTGGGTTGCTCCACCTTTCTCGGGCTCGCTCAACCGTTCTCTAGCTTTCTCCACTTTTGTCTGGCTTGCTCCACCTTTCCCTGTCTTGCTCCACCTTTCTCTACCTTGCACCACCTTTATCTGGCTTGCTCCATCTTTTCCTGGCTTACTCTGCTGTTTCCTGTCTTGATCCACCGCTCTCTATCTTGCTCCACCTTTCTCTGGCTTGCCCCATCCTTTCTTGGCTTGCTCCACCTTTCTCTGGCTTGTTCCTCCTTTCTCTGGCTTGTTCCATCTATCTCTGGCTTGCTCTACCTTTCTCTGGATTGCTCCACCTTTCTCTGGCTTGCCCCATCCTTTCTTGGCTTGCTCCACCTTTCTCTGGCTTGTTCCTCCTTTCTCTGGCTTGTTCCATCTATCTCTGGCTTGCTCTACCTTTCTCTGGATTGCTCCACATTTCTCAGGCTTGCTCCACCTTTCGCTGGATTGCTCCACCTCTCCCTAGCTTGCTCGACCTTTTTCTGGCTTGCTCCACATTTCTCTGGCTTGCTGTGCCATTCCAAGGCTTGCTCCACCTTTCTCAGGCTTGCTCCACCTTTCGCTGGATTGCTCCACCTCTCCCTAGCTTGCTCGACCTTTTTCTGGCTTGCTCCACATTTCTCTGGCTTGCTGTGCCATTCCAAGGCTTGCTCCACCTTTCTCTCGCTTGCTCAACCTTTCTCTGGCTTGCTCCATCGTTCTTTTGGTTGCTCCACCTTTCTCTGAATTGCTCCAAATTTCTCTTGCTTGCTCAACCTTTCTCTGGGTTGCTCCACCTTTCTCTGGTTTGCTCCACAAATCTCTGGCTTGCTCCACCATTTCCTTGCTACAACCGCCGTTCTCTGGTTTTCTCAGCTGTTCTTAAACTTGCTCCACCTGTCTCTAGCTTGTTCCATATTTCTCTGGTTTGCATCACCATTCGCTGGCCTGCTCGACCTTTCTATAGCTTGCTCAACCTTTCCCTGGCTTGCTCTACCTTTCCCTGGTCTGCTCCACCTTTGTCTGTCTTGCTCAACCTTTCCATGGCTTGATACACCTTACTCTGGTTTGTTCCACCATTCTGTGGCTTATCCCACGTTTCTCTTGCTTGCTATACCCTCCCCTGGCTTGCTCCACGTTTTTCTGGCTTGCTCAACCTTTCCATGGCTTGATACACCTTACTCTGGTTTGTTCCACCATTCTGTGGCTTATCCCACGTTTCTCTTGCTTGCTATACCCTCCCCTGGCTTGCTCCACGTTTTTCTGGCTTGCTCAACCTTTCTCGGGCTTGCTCTACCTTTCCCTGGCTTGTTCCACCTTTCTCTGGCTTGCTCCACCATTATATGGCTTGCTTCACCTTTCTCTGGCCTGCTCCACCTTTATTTCGCTTGCCTCACCTTTCCCTGGCTTGCTCCACCTTTCTCTTGCTTGCTCCACCTTTCTCTGGCGTCCTCTACCATTCTCTGGCTTGCTTCGCCTTTCTCTGGCTTGCCTGACCTTTCTCTGGGTTGCTCCACCGTTCTCGTTCTTGCTCCCCCGTTCTCTGGCCTTCTCTAATGTTCTATGGCCTGCTCCATTGTTCTCTGGCTTGGTCCACTGTTTAGTGGTGCTCCACCGTTTGCTGCCTGCTCCACCGTTCTCTGGCCTGCTCCACTGTTTTCTGCCTTGCTCTACCACTCAATGGCTTTTTCCACCATTCTCTTGATGGCTCCACTGTTCTCTGATTGCTCCGGTCTCTTCTGGCTTGCTGGGACGTTCTCTGGCTTGCTCCAATTTTCCCTGGCTAGGTCCACTGTTCTCTGACTTGCTGAATTGTTCTCTAGCTTGCTCCACCATTCTCTGGCTTGCTCCGCTGTTCTCTGGCTTGCTCCATCTTTCTCTGGCTTGCACCATCGTTCTCTGACTTGCTCCCCCATTTGTAGGCTTGCTCGACCATTCTCTGGCTTGCTCCATCGTTACATGGCTTGCCTCATTGTTCTCTGGCTTTCTCCACCATTATCTGGCTTGCTCCACCGTTCTCTGGGTTGCCCACAGTTATCTGGCTTACTCAGTTGTTCTCTTGCTTGCTCCACCGTTCTCTGGCTTACTCTACCGTTATCTGGCTTGCTCCACCATTCTCTGGCTTAATCCACCGTTCTCTGGCTTGTTCCACCTTTCCCTGGCTTGCACCATCGTTCCCTGTCTTGCTCCACCTGTCCCTGGCTTGCTCTACCTCTCTTTATGGCTTGCTCCACCTTTCTCTGGATTGCACCACCTTTCACTGGCTTGCTCCACCGTTCTCTGGCTTTCTCAACCGCTCACTGGCTTGTTTCCATCTTGTCAGGATTTTGAATTAAGTTCTTGAACCAGGACAGGATCTGAACCATTGGTTAGGCATGTGTCAGAAGCAACGCAGAACCTGCGTGCAGCTGACAAGGTGCTGATGTCAGTTGAAAAATAGAGTACAACGCCTGAGTGGAGCGATGAGGATTTCGAGAAAAGAAGCAAAAGGGACCAATGAGTGCAATGCAAAATGTATGAGCCAATCCGGGGGCGGAACTTGACGAGTGATGATAGTGATTGCCACAGCACCAAGGTATGGGCTGCTGGTAAAGCTAGCCACAGCAACCAGGAGTGGGCAGTTGAGTATGAAGTGAAGCAAGTAATTGAAGCAAATAAGCAAGGCCACAGCCAGAGATGCCGGGCACAGGTCAATGATGTAGGATAAAGATGAATATTGATTGGTGCGCCACAGCATGGAAGCTGGCAGCCGGAATAGATGAATGGGAAGTGGTGGAATGGATAAAGGCAGCAAATGAATGATTAGCTCAGGCAAAACATACAGAGTTATACTACAACTAGTTAATTACTACATATTTCTGCATCTAGAACTATCAATAAGACATTTATCACAGTGGGCGTTGCAAGGCGTGAAGCCTCAGCCACCGGGAGCTTGGTGTGAGGTGCGGAACCGCTCCGTGGTTCTGCACAGGTCTTGGTCCCTTGTTTCGGCAGACCCACGATGTCAGCTTTGCAGTGGGTTGTTGTCTTGGGCTTCTCCGCATAGTTGGTTGTGGTTGCAGGGAGCGCATTATTGGCACGTTGCGAGGACTGCAGCGCATGGACGTGACCAGCCATTTGTCGGTATGTGAGCTCTCAGCCATCGATGTGGACCGGTTTCTCGCAATGGGCCGGAGCTTCATTGTTTGTGCGGAGATGCTAGCTGGCTGTTGTTTCACGCATGAGGGGTGAACCGGTTTCTTGGTCAAATACCGGCAGATTTTCTCATAGGATGAATTAACGGAAACACGCTGCGTGCCGATATCACATGTCATCACATGCGAAACGATTAGTGTGTTCTTGCTGATGCTGTTGCGGGGATAGATGTGATGTTGCCGCAAGAAAAAAAGACTGATGGGCATATGCAAGCTGATGTGTTGATGAGAGATTTGTTGCTGTTGCTGCTACGGCTGCAACTGCTGTTGTTGACTGTGTGTAGCACCTTCACTGAGCCGTGTCCACACACGGTTTAGCCATGGTGTTGGCACAACCTTGGAGGATGTTGAGGTACGAAGAGTCTGAAAGTGCTGCTGCTGCGGAAGGCGATGCAGCTACTGATGACCAAGGCGAGCTTTGGCGACAACCTTGAGGTGTCAGGAGGAGACTGACTTGGTTGATGAATGCTACAATGGTTTTGAATGCTGTGCCCATACACAGCGTTGTTTGACCTTGCAGCTGAGGAAAGAAGGGAGCGACGGTGGTTTGACTGGTTTGCAGGGATGGCGCGGCGCGAGTGGGCGGTTCAGGCATCAACGATGGCTAGGGAGCAGGGACGAGAGCCAGGAATTTTCTCTGTGCTCTGATGCAACGTCAGGACTTTGAGGCAAGTTCTGGAACCAAGACAGTAGTTGAAATAATGGCTAGGCATGTGGCGGAAGCAACACAGAAGCTGCGCGCAGCTGACGCAGTGCTGACGTCACTGGACAAATAGAGTAAACCTTCTGAGTGGAGTGCTGAGGAGCATGAGCGACAAAGCATTAGGAACCGACAAGGGCAATGCCAGAGGTACGAGCAAATCCGGGGGCGGAACTTGCTGAGTGATAGTAGTGATTGCCACAGCACCAAGGTGCGGGCTGCTAGTGAAGCTAGCCACAGCAACCAGGAGCAGACAGTTCAGTATGAAGAGAAGCGAGTGAGCAAAGCAAACAAGCAAGGCCACAGACAGAGATGGCGGGCACATGTCAACGATGTAGGATAATGATCAAGATTGATGGGTGTGCCACAGCATGGAAGCAGGCAACGGGAAGAGATGAACGGGAAGCGGAGGAACTGATGAAGGCAGTGAATGAATGATTATTTGAAGCAAAAAATACAGAGGTCTATTACAACTACTCAAGTACTACCTATGCCTACATCTAGAACTAGCACTAAGACATTTGTCATGGTGGATGTTCCAAGGTGTAAAGCCTGAGCCACCAGAAGCTTGGTGTGAGGTGCAGAACCGCTCCGTGGTTCCGCACATGTCTTGGTCCATTGCTTCGGCAGACCCACGATGTCAGCTTTGCAGTGGGCTGTTGTCTTGGGCTTATCTGCAGAGTTGGTCGTGGTTGCAGGGAGGGGGTTGTTGGCAGGTAGCGAGGACCGCAGTGCCTGGACGTGACCGGCCGTTTGTCGGTCTGTGAGCTCTCAGCCGTCAATGCGGACCGGTTTCCCGCAATGGGCCCGAGTTTCACTGTTCTTGCGGAGATAGTGGCTGGCTGTTGTTCCACGCATGAGGGGTGAACCGG
Source organism: Penium margaritaceum (assembly GCA_023375785.1). Taxonomy (NCBI): domain Eukaryota; kingdom Viridiplantae; phylum Streptophyta; class Zygnematophyceae; order Desmidiales; family Peniaceae; genus Penium; species Penium margaritaceum. The sequence continues at coordinate 337,142 of SZWC01000322.1, read as the reverse complement.
TTTCTCGGGAAAATACCAGCAGATTTTCTCATATGTCCGCTGGTCTTGAGGGAGTGGGTCGACCAGTAGATGATAGATAATAGTCGAGCCGAGTGCAACATGGGTAGTTTCCAACACATTGTTCTTTGCCTTGCTCCACCGTTCCCTGGCTTTCAACACCGTTCTCTTGCTTGCCCTACAGTTCTCTGGCTTGCTCCTCTGTTCGCTGGCTTGCTCCACCATTCTCTGGCTTGCTCCACCGTTCTATGGCCAGCTTCACCGTGCTCTGGCTCGCCCCATTGTTTTATGGCTTGCTCCACTATTCTCAGGATTGCTCCACTGTTCTCTGGCTTGCTCCACCGTTCTATGGCTTGCTCCACCAATCTCTGGCTTGCTCCACCATTATTTGGCTTGCTCCTTTGTTCCCTCGCTTGCTCCACCGTTCTCTGAATTGCTATATCGTTCTCTAGCTTGCTCCACCGTTCTCATGCCTGCTCCGTTGTCCAGTGGCTTGCTCCACCCTTTCTCTGCCTTGCACCATCATTCTCTGGCTTGATCCACCATTCTCTGGCTTGCTCCACCATTCTCTGCCTTGCTCCACCATTACCTGGCTTGCCCCACCGTTGTCTGGCTTGCTCCGCCGTTCTCTGGCTTGCTACACCGTTCTCTTGGTTGCCTATAGTTCTCTGGATTGCACCACCATTCTCTGGCTTGCTTCACTGTTCACTGGCTTGCTCCACCACTCTCTGGCTTGCTCCACCATTTTATAGATTGCTCCACCGTTCTCTGGCTTGCTCCACCGTTCTCTTGCTCGTTCCACCAATCTTTGCCTTGCTCCATCTTCCTCTGGCTTGTACCATTGTTCTCTGAATTGCTACATATTTTTATGGCTTGCTGCACCTTTCTCTGGCTTGCTCCACCTTTCTATGGCTTGCTCCATGTTTCTCGTGCTTGCTCCACCTTTCTTTGGCTTGCTCCACCGTTCTCAGACTTGCTCCACCGTTCTATGGCTTGCATCACCTTTCTCTGCCCTGTTCCACAGTTCTCTGGCTTTCTCCACCGTTCTGATCCTTGCTCCACTGTTCTCTGGCTGACTCCACCTTCCTATGGGTTGCTTCACATTTCTTTAACTTGCTCCACATTTTTCTGCCTTGCTCCATCTTTCTATGGCTTGCTCCACTGTTCTCTGTCTTGCCCCACCTTTCTGTGGCTTGCTCTACTGTTCTATGTCTTGATTCACCTTTTGCTGGCTTGCTCCATCTTTATGTGGCTTGCTGCACCTTTCACTAGATCCATCCATCTTTCTCTGGCTTGCTCAACTTTTCTCAGGCTTCCTCCACCTTTCTCTAGCTTGCTCCATTTTTCTTTGGCTTGCTCCACCGTTCTCTGACTTGCTCCACATTTTACTAGCTTACTCTAACCTTCTCTGGCTTGCTCCACCTTTATCTGCCTTACTCCACCTGTCTCTAACGTGGTCAGCCTTTCTTTGGCTTGCTCCATCATTCTCTGACTTGCTCACCTTTTACTGGCTTGCTGCACCTTGCTCTGGCTTGCTTCAAATTTCTGTGGCTTGCTACATCTTTCTATGGCCTGCTCCACCTTTCTCTGGCTTTCTCCACCTTTCCCTGACTTGCTCCATCTTTCTCTGGCTTGCTGCACTGTTCTTTGGCTTTCTTGACCATTCCCTAGCTTGCTCCCCTGTGCTTGGACTTGCTCCACCATTCTCTGGCATGCTACACAGTTCTTGAGCTTGCTCCACTGTTCTCTGGCTTGCTCTACCTTTCCTTGGCCTGCTTCAACGTTCTCTGACCTGTTCCCCCTTTCCCAGGCCTGCTCCACCTGTATCTGGATTGCTCCACCTTTCTGTACCTTGCACCATCTTTCTCTGGCTTGCTCCACCATTCACTGGTTTGCCTCACTGTTCTCTGGCTTGCTCCACTGTTCTCTGGCTTGCTCCACCGTTTTCTTGCTTGCTCCACATTTTGATGCCATGCTCCACCTTATTCTAGCTTACTGCACCGTTATCAGGCTTGCTCCTCCTTCCTCTGGCCCTCTCCACCATTGCCTGGCTTGCTCAACTGTTCTATGACTTGCTCCACCTTTCTCCAGCTTGCTCTACCATACTCTGTCTTGCTGCAACTTCCTCTAGCTTGCTCTACCTTTTTCTGGCTTGCTCACTCTTTCTCTGGCTTACTCCACCTTTCTTTGGCTTGCTCCACCATTCCCTGGATTTCTCCACTTCTTTGGCTTGCTCCACATTTCCCTTGCTTGCCGCACCGTTCTGTGGCTTGCTCCAACTTTCTCTGGCCTGCTCCACCATTTTCTGGCTTGCTCTCCTTTCTTTGGCTAACTCCAACTTTCCCGGGCTTCCGTGGCCTTTCTCCGGTTTGCTCCCCCTCTCTCTGGATTGCTCCAGCATTTGCTGGCTTCCTCCACCTTTCTCTGGCTTTCTCCACCTTCCGCTGGCATGCTCTTTCGTTCTCTTGATTTCTCCGCCTTTCTATAGCTTGCTCCACCTTTCTATGGCTTGCCCCACTGTTCTCTTGCTTATTCAACCCTTCTCTGCCTTGCCTCATTGTTAGTTTACTTGCTCCACCTTTCTCTGGTTTTCTCCACCTTTCTCTGTCTTGCTCCATCTTTCCCTGGCTTGCTCCACCTTTCTCTAGCCTGCTCCACATTTCTCTGGCTTGCTCCACCTTTCCCTGGCTTGCTCCACCTTTTTCTGGCTTGCTCCACCTTTATCTGGCCTGGACCTCATTTCTATGACCTAATCCACCTGTATCTGGCTGGCTCCGCCTTTCTCTGGCTTGCTCCTCTTTTCTCTGGCTTGCCCTGCCTTTCTCTGTCTTGCTCCACCAGTCTCTGGCTTGCACCACCAATCTATGGCTTGCTCCACCATTATGTGGCTTGCTAAATTGTTCCATGTCTTGCTCCACCGTTCTCTGAATTGCTCTAGCTTTCTCTGACTTGCTCCACCGTTTTCAGGCTTGCTCCGCTGTCCGCTGGCTTGCTCCACCCTTTCTCTGGCTTGCACCATTGTTTTCTGGCTTGCTCCACCATTCCCTGGCTTGCTTTACCATTCTCTGTCTTGCCCCACTGTTCTCTGGCTTGCTCCACCGTTTTCAGGCTTGCTCCGCTGTCCGCTGGCTTGCTCCACCCTTTCTCTGGCTTGCACCATTGTTTTCTGGCTTGCTCCACCATTCCCTGGCTTGCTTTACCATTCTCTGTCTTGCCCCACTGTTCTCTGGCTTGCCCCACTGTTCTCTGGCTTGCTCCACCGTCCTCTGGCTAGCTCTACCATTCTCTTGCTTGCCTATAGTCTTCTCGCTTGCTCCACCACTTTCTGACTTGCTCGACCATTCACTGGCTTGCTCCACCTTTCTCTGGCTTGCTCCACCGTCCTCTGGCTAGCTCTACCATTCTCTTGCTTGCCTATAGTCTTCTCGCTTGCTCCACCACTTTCTGACTTGCTCGACCATTCACTGGCTTGCTCCATCATTATCTGGCTTGTTCCACTATTCTCTGGCTTTCTCCACTGCTATCTGGCTTGCTCCACCGTTCTCTGGCTTGTTCCACCGTTCCCTGGCTTGCTCCACCTTTCTTTGGCTTGTACCATTGTTCTCTGACTTGCTGCATCTTTTCTCGCTTACCCCATCTTTCTCTCGCTTGCTCCACATTTCTATGGCTTGCTTGTCCTTTCTCTGGCTTGCTCCACCTGTATGTGGCTTGCTCCACGGTTCCCAGACTTGCTCCAGCGTTCTTTGGCTTGCTTCACCTTTCTATGACTTGCTCCACCGTTCTCTGGATTTTCCCGTCGTTCTCTAGCTTGCTCCGCGTTCCCTGGCTTACTCCACCTTTCTATGGCTTTCTTCACCTTCCTTCAACTTGCTCCACCTTTTTGTGGCTTGCTACAATTTTCTCTGGCTTCCTCCACTTTTCTCTGTCTTGCTCTACCTTTGTGTGGATTGCCCTACTGTTCTCTGTCTTGCTCCACTTTACGCTGGCTTGCTCCGTCTTTATATGGCTTGCTGCACCTTTGACTAGCTTCCTCTTTCTCTCCCTGGCTTGCTCCACTATTCTCTGGCTTCCTCCATCTTTCTCTTTCTTGCTGCACCTCTCTTTGGATTGCTCCACCGTTCTCTGACTTGCTCCAGATTTTACTAGCTTGCTCTAACCTTCTTTGGCTTGCTCCACCTTTCTCTGGCTTACTCCACCTGTCCCTGGCTTGCTCCACCTTTCTTTGCCTTGCTCCACCATTCTCTGGCTTGCTGCACCTTTCTGTGGATTACTCCACTGTTCTCTGTCATGCTCCACCGTTCTCTGGCTTGCTGCACCTTTCTCTGGCTTACTCCACCTTCCTCTAGCTTGCTCCACCTTTCTTTGGCTTGCTCCACCTTTTCCTTGTTGTTCTACCTTTCTCGAGTTTGCTCCACCTTCCTATGGATTGCTCCACCTTTCTCTGGCTTGCTCCACCTTTCTCTTGCTTGCTCCACCTTTCCCTGGTTCGCTCCACAAATCTCTGGCTTGCTCCACCGTTTTCTTGCATCCTCCACCATCCTCTGGCTTGCTCAACCGTTCTCTGACTTGCTCAACCTTTCTCTGGCTTGCGCTGCCTTTCTCTTGCATGCTTCACCTTTCTCTGGCTTGCTCTACCTATCTCTAGCTTGCTCCATTGTTCTCTAGCTTGCGCCACCTTTCCCTGGCTTGCTCCACCTTTCTCTCGCTTGCTCCACCTTTTTCCGGCTTGTTCCACCTTTCCCTGGCTTGCTCCACCTTTCTCCAGCTTGCTCCACCATTCTCTGTCTTGCTCCACCTTTCCCTTGCTTGCTCCACCTTTCAATGGTTTGTTCCATCTTTCCCTGGATTGCGTCACCTTTCTCTGGCTTGCTCCACCCTTCTGTGGCTTGGCCCACCTTTCCCTTGATTGCTCCACCTTTCGCTGGCTTGCTCCACCTTTTTCTGGCCTGCTTCACCTCTCTTGGCTTGCTCCACCATTCTCTGCCTTGCTTCACCTTTCCTTGGATTCCTTCACGTTTCTCTGGCTTGTTCCATCTTTCCTTGGCTTGCTCTGCGTTTCTCTGGATTTCTTCACCCTTTTCTGGCTTGCCTCAACTTTCTCTGGATTGCTCCATGGTTCTCTGGCTTGCTCCTCCATGCTATGGCTTGCTGCACTGTTCTCTGCCTTGCTCCACCATTCTCTGGTCTGTTCCACCATTCTCAGATATGCTGCACCGTTCTCTGGCCTGCTCCACCATTCCCTGGCTTTATTCACTGTTCTATGGCTTGCTTCACCGTTCTCTGGATTTCTCCACAGTTCGTTGGCTTGCTCTGCCGTTCTCTGGCTTGCTGCACCGTTCTCTGGCTTGCTCCGTCATTGTCTGGCTTGCTCCACTGTTCCCTGACTTGGCCCACTCTTCTCTGACTCGCTAAATTTTTCTCTAGCTTGCTCCACCGTTCTCTGGCTTGCTCCACCTCTTTCTGGCTTGCACCATCGTTCCCTGGCTTGCTCTACCATTCTCTGGCTTGCTCCATCACTCTCTGGCTTGCTCCACCATTACCTGGCTTGCCCCACCGGTTTCTAGCTTGCTCCACAGTTCTTTGGCTTGCTCTACCGTTCTCTGACTTGCCCACAGTTCTCTGGCTTGGTGCACCGTTCTCTGGCTTGTTCAACCGTTCCCTGGCTTACTCCACCATAGTTTGGCTTGCTCCAGCACTCGTTGGCTTGTTCTACCGTGCTATGGCTTTCTACACCATTCTCTGACTTGTTCCACCGTTTGGGCTTGCTCCACCTTTCCCTGGCTTGCACCATCATTCTCTGACTTTCTCCACCTTTTTCTGGCTTGCTCCACATTTCACTGTCTTGCTCCACCTTTCTGTGGCTTGCTCCACCTTTCTGTGGCTTGCTCCACCTTCACCTGGCTTGCTCCACCGGTTTCTGACTTGCTCCACTGTTCTCTGGCTTTGAAAGAACCTGCTCCTCTGCATTAAATAGTTTGATGAAGCCGCGCACTTTCATTGCCAGCTCAGACTATCATATCCAAATGGGGAAGTCAATCCCCTAAGAAACGGGACTCCTTCCAAGGGTCCGAGACCTTGCGGCAGTGAGGTAGTACTCACGACTGCTCCTGAGGTCTGCCCATGAGGTCCACCGTTTTCTGACTTGCTCCACCTTTCTCTGCCTTGCTCAACCTTTGTCTAGCTTGCTCCACATTTTTCTCGCATGCTCCACCTTTCTCTGGCCTGCTCCACTTTCATCTGGCCAGCTCTACCGTTCTGTGGCTTGCTCCACCATTCTTTGGCTTGCTTCACATTTATGGGGCTTGCTCCACCTTTCTCTGGCTTGCTCCAACGCTCTCTGTCTTGCTCCACCATTTTCTGGCTTGCTCCACCTTTCTTTTGGCTTGCTCCACCATACTCTGGCTTGCTCCACCGTTCCATGGCTTGCTCCACTGTTTGCATGTATTTCAAATGATGGACAGATCACACACTCAAATGTCTGTGCATTATTCGTGTGTGCTCAAATACCATGCACTTACACCATGCACTTAAAACATGGTGCACTTGAGCAGTGCGCCGTAAAATTCCCATCTCTCTCTATCAAGGCTGCACACCAAATCCTAGGATTCGGGGATTGTATTCGTGAACCCGGATCTGGATCCGGATTCGGGGATCCGAATCCTTAAATTGGACTCGATCGGAGATTCAGGGATCCCTTTTCCACTAGTTCAAACATGGAAAAGAGGGTTAGATGTGGCATATTCGAGGACTTTTACTAGTCCTAGCGTACAGGATCCAGAAAAGATTTGTGAATCCATAGGATTCGTGGATCCAGATCCGGATTCGCGGATTGAAGCCAGGCCTGGATCCGGATTCGTGAATCCGGATCCAATCTCACATCTGGGAATCTTACCCGGTGTGCACCCTCACTCTCTATCCCTCTCTTTCTCTCTCTTTCTCGCTATCTCTTTGTTTCCATATCCATCTATCTCTCTCTCCTTCTCTCTATCTCCCTCAGTATATCTCTCTTTCTCTCTCTCTATCTCTCTCTCTCTCTCTCTCTCTCTCTCTCTCAATGTTGGTCATTGTGCATGGTAGCCACAAAGGGCCACTGCTTGTTGAAACTCTTTGTATTTACTAGTTGATACCCTCTTTTCCCAAATCACTGTTTTCCCCTCTTGCCATTCGTGACTCGTGTTCTGAGTTATCAACTTGACCACGCATAGTGGAACTCTTTTGTAGGCATACTTTGGGTGGTCATTCTGCGTGGTAGCCACACCGTGCCACTATTCATTGAAGGATGTTGTACTTGCTGCTCCATACCTAGTGTTTCCAATGCATTCCCCCCCCCCCCCCCCCCCCC